>OX101794.1:29796591-29881591 GCA_944452715.1 Ophion slaviceki | reverse complement strand
TAAAAAAAAGTTATCATTTGTAGAAATGGCATGCGAAAAACCAATAGCAGATGATTTTTATGTCGAAAACCGTGGGACTTTTACTAAACTGAAGTTCCAGCACATAGTAGGACATGATCTGACCTATCCACAGTTGCAGGATTATCCATGCACAACAGGACACCCCATTTATGTATATTCGAAAAAGAAATAGAAGGAAATATGGGCCCATAATGACACTAGTCTTAAACATCAGAGAATGGGTCACTCTATTTTAGGGAATTAAAAAAAAGGCGATTGTCTTTTAAAAAATATTTTTCACTTTAGAAGCAAAAAAAACTTTGACATAATTTATCATTTTTTTCATCTTTTTTTACGAAAGTATGATTCAAAATGTAAAATAATATAGTGACATTTGCCCAGATCTCCATTAGTTCAGGAGTTATCAGCGTTTAAACGTTTCCAAAATTTCCGAAATCGACAATTTTTGGAAAATTATAACTCCGAAAAGAAACGAGATGAAAATCTAAAAATGGGTGTGGATGTTCCTTTCATGGGGTACAATTTTACAAAAAGAAATCAGGAAAATAAAAAAATGTTCGGGATCACAGGCCAAGTGAAATGGGTGGAATGTCGCATATATATATATATATATATATATATATATATATATATATATATATATATATATATATATATATATATATATATATATATATAAAGTATTCCGAATGGATTTTTCGATTCGAAGTAACCCTCTCACATAAATCGTCATCGGTGTAACCAGTAGCAAGGATCGAGGGAGATTCGTTCTTCTTAAGCCTCAGCTGTAATCCGCGAACTCGACGAATATAATAGATCATGGTAAAGAGATGAGCGAACCGAAAATAAGTAAAAGAAGAGAAGAAGAAAGTGGGAAAAAGAGCCGTATTTTTGGGTTTTCCTCGGGTCTTTTATACTCTTTTTTACGCTTGGTAACCGCGCGCGTTTGCGGAACTGATTGCGCGGTGCCGCGCGCGATAACCCGCCGGGTATAATCGCACGACTCCCTCTCGTGAAGCGTGGTACGGGAAAGGCCCCGTCCTTCGATCGAAGATACATGTAAGACGAGTAGCAAGCCGTGCTTGCACGAATGTCTGAAGGGGACCGGAGCGAGAGAAAGCGGTCGAGCGGAGGTGAGATCAAAACGGAAAGGCTTAGGTGCGCGATTCTCTTCTTTTGTGGAACGAGTGAGTAAGAGAGGGAGAGAGAGAAAGAGAGCTTCGTCCCCGGTGCCTTACCACAAAAATAGAGGAAGTTAGGGAGAGACGAAAAGAAAAGAATGGAAGAAAGCAATAGAGGGTGAGAGCGCAAGAGAGAGAGAGAGAGAGAGAGAGAGAGAGAGAGAGAGAGAGAGAGAGAGAGAGAGAGAGAGAGCGAGAGGGGCGGGGCGGGGTGACAGAGAGCAAAAACGTTGAGTGAGAGAAACAGACAATAAAGCCACAGACAAAGAGAAAAAGAGCGAGAGACAAACGTAAAGAGAGACCCTGAGGAGGAGAGATCAAGAGAGGCAGACAGGACTAGACAGATACCGAGAGGAGGAGCTAGAGACAGTGAGAGAGGGAAATTTGATGCCAAGCAGACATAAAAGACGAGAAGAAACGCAGAGATAGACAATTGCAGTTTTTTTAATATATGAAAAAACGGATTTTCCAAAAGAAGAGACAAATACAGGGATTAAATGATTAATAATGTTAGCCCTACCTTAAGGCCTTAGGCCACAGTAACGGGTATAAAATCATGTACGAATTCAACAATTTTTTTCGTATGAAAAAGTGATTCCCTCACAAAATTAATTATACATCTATTTCGTATGAATATCATGCTGTTGGAAAATATATATATATTTTTTTCGATGTTCAAAATGGCCGACTACTCGAACCTTCTCGAAACAGCTTTTTTTCCAATTGGCGTGACAAATAACTTCAACAATTTTCACTCGGTTTACTTCAAATTTAAAAGTTATTTTCCTAATTGCATTTCGCAGAGAAGTACGTACGGAATTTCTGATTAATCAAAAACTGTTCATTTTATGAGCAGTTTATGAGCAGTTATAACGAAATTTTTCACTGAAAATTCATTTTTTAAGTTCAAACACCTACAACTTTTGAATAAAACTATATTCTTTAAATTCCGTACGTACTTCTCTAGGTATTCTAATGTAGATTGACGAGAATTCTTGTTTTTTTTTCTAGGTTAAAAATTGTGGATGCTAAATGTCACGCCGCGGAGTACCTAAAAAAAAGATTAAAGAAAATATTAGTAGTCGGCCATTTTGTACATCCAAAAAAGATATATATTTTCTAACAGCTTGATATTCATAGTAAATAGATGTGTAATTAATTTTAGGAGTGAATCACTTTTTCATACGAAAAAAATTGTTAAATTCGCACGTGATTTTATACCCGTTACTGCGGCCTAAGGCCTTAAGGAGCACCACTAGGGTGACTGCCCAAAAAAGATGATTTTCGGGAATTTATTGAAAGGAAAGTATTGCATCGAATGTTTTATAATTTCGAGGATATATTTGTGTATAAATTATGTATATACAGTTATTTTTTTGTATTCAAATATTCAATTTTCAGCGTTTTATACGCTGTTTCCCGAGTCTAAAAAAATGGTCGTTAAACTAGAACGTATTGCCTGTACAATGACGCAGGATTGTGGAAAAAAATTAGAATCCAACAAAATGGCGGAGTTTTGAAAAAAAAACGTTCCAAATTGCGCTTCAAAATCTAATGGTTTTTTGCATGGCAAATGGACATTTTTTATCCAATCGAAAAACTGAAAAGTCACTGCATGAAGAAACAAATACCAACTACTCTAAAACAAGATTCAAGTCGATCGGATGATTTGTATTTGTGTTAAACCTGCAGCAAATTCAAAAAATGTCGTTTTGAGAAAAACACGTTGAAAGATAAAAATATTGATTCCATTGTTATAAATCGATAAAAGTATAAGGTCCAGAATTGTAGTAAGGTATACTTGAAGGTATAGACTATCGAAAAAAGCAACGAAAAAATCGATTTTATTTAAAGTGTCGCACTAGTGGTGCCCCTTAACCCTAGGACCCTACACACGGGTACCGAAAACCGCACATAATTAGTGCGAAATGCTAAAATCATTTTTTTGCCTATTAAATCGCATTTTTCACGGCGAAATATTTATATTACGTTTTTCTCATATTTCCTATTCCATTATTCAGTCTTTCAGCATTCGAATGAAAAAAAAAACTATCTACGACAAACAATTCGTTAGCAGCGTTGATTTGAAGTGCTGTGTGGGCGTAACCCCTGTGTAGGTTCTTTGTTTCGTACAGATAGTGTAAGGTCCTAGGGTTCGCACACTGGGTCATTATGACCCTGACGAATATGAAATAAAATGCGCACGTTCCCAAAATTATAAGTTTTCAATAATTTTTTACAACGATTCAATTTTATATTTTCCCAATTTCAATTATGCAGACATATTAAGAAATGTTTAAAGTGTATTCCCGATTTTTTTCAATGAAAACCGACCGATTGTTTATGACAGGTGGGTAAAGTATTATCCGGATCAAATTGACCTAGTGTGTGAAAATCGTGACCGAATATAAGTGTGTCAACGAAGAGTTAATTATGCTCAAGTAAACGCTCGGGTAAACAAATTCTTACAAACAAATGGACATACCTTACAACTGAGTCAATAAGAAAGAAAATGATAAGTCGATGAAGCCAGAAAATAAATGTCAATGCAATACATGAGAAAGAAAATAAGAAATTTAAATCACTCAGCGAGAGAGAGAGAGAGAGAGAGAGAGAGAGTCAGAATTAGGCATCGAGATTTAGAAAGAACAAAAATAAGAACAAAAGCAAAACAGAAAATCGGGATTCAGACGAAAAAATAAATACCTGAGCATATATAGGGAAAACATATTTTTAAACCATTCTATCTATGTAACGTTGGCTATTAAACGTCTGGTTGTTTTAAGAAGGGTTCTTAAATTTTTATCAACGGTCCTTGAAATTACCTTCATATAAATATACTTGAATTTCTCTGAAGGTTATTCCAAAGACAATGAGATTTAGATAATGTTTACTTTGGGGACAACAGAATAATGTGGGGTGAACCTCGAAGTTGAATGTCTTCAAAATCGCTTTTCCTCATGTGTGTGTGTATATATATATATATATATATATATATATATATATATATATATATATATATATATATATACACCTCAGAAGGGTGGTATTACATAGCCCTAAATTCATGCAAATCCAGGATTCGCTCGAGGAACGAGCCTCGCTTACGTACTTATCCCTCTGAGCTTCAAAGTGTAAGTCTTGAATTCAAATTACTCGAGAGAGAGAGAGAGAGAGAGAGAGAGAGAGAGAGAGAGAGGATGATAGATAGAGAGAGCGAGATAAAGAGCTTACGCGTGGTTACGAAACCACATCAGCATTAGTCAATTATTCCAAAACCTAGTTTTTTTTCTTACGGGCTGGGCATGAGCCTGGGAATCAAAAATACGATTTTTTTCGATTACACGGTTTTATAGTCTTCACTTTCATTTGCAACAAATATTTTGTGAAAATGCTAAAGCTGGTCGAGTTTTGATGATTTTTGTCAGGAGTCAAATCGCTCACTATCCCGCTGCTATTTACCTGTTTTCTTCTGCGTTTTGTGCGAAACTCCGTGAAAAGAAACTTTGTAAATCTGAGCTCAAAATCTATTGGTCCGATTGACTTCGAATTCCAGATGGCCAGATGATTTTTTCATATGTTTATTCATTTGTCAATAAAAAATTATTAAAATAGTTTTTCTCGTCGACAATCGATTTTTTTCTACACCGTGCCATTTTCGTGATTTTTTTAAATTCCGGAATGTATGCGAGTCTACGAAAGTTTTATTATTACACTAAAAGTGCATTTGACAAAATTTCATTTCAGATTATCCTATCTGTCAGAACCACCTACATCGATTGGCTGTGTAGCAACGGCGGCCCTTTTCTTGAATAATAATAACCTCGATTTTTGTCAATATTCGACATCGCGATAATCTCATCAGAAAAAAATATTAAAATACGATGATTGTTTTGGGCCCCGAACTTGGGCAGATCCGTTAATTCGATTTTTATTGCCCAAGCCCCCGAGCTCATGACGACGAAAAGCATTTTTTCACTCCGACTTTTTATGCTCCACCGAACAAGGAAAAAACCGTGAATCCAGTGAATTAATTTCACCGTGAAATTACATAAATATGTGTGATGTGAAATGATGGAGGCTCTGCATGACGCAGCGTCGCCCAATTGGCGAATAAATAAATGTCGCCGCCGGGTGCGATGCGGTTACATAGGGGATCACGTGAATCATTGCAACCTCGCTATGTGACACTTGACAGCATAGGGTGGTTATACATTTTTTATTGCACCAACGGGAGCTAAATTTGATCGCGACCTGCTTATAAGTCATGGCGAAAAATGAAGTGTGCGAGTATATATATATATATATATACATATATATGTTCGCGGTATTCCTATTTCAGTAACACGAAACACGAAACCTCATTCGTTATAGGGACGGGCATACCGTGCACAAACGAGTGCGGGGATCGAGTACTGATATCAACGAGGAACAAGACTCGAGAGAAAGAGAGAGAGAGAGAGAGAGAGAGAGAGAGCCAGATTTCAGCGTTCCATGCCAGTAACATCATCTCTTCCAATGGGAAATAAGAGTCATTGAATTCGTTACTAACTTATATACAGGGTGTCGCAGAACTGAATGCGTTCCCTGAACTGGGGGGTTGGGGGTGAAATTCTGAGTCGATTGATATAAGCATGTATGGGTCTCAGACCAACCCCTCAATTATTATTAATTTTTAAAGGCGGGCCAATCAGGTATGCCCGATAAGTTCGGTGATGCCACACCGGTGGACACAATAGCTTCATTTTCTACCAACAGGTGGCATTGGGGGAAAAAAATCGTCAACTGTAGCGTCTTTAAAACCCTTGACTTCAAACCCATTTTTTTCAAAACCATGTTTTTTAAATCGGCGGTCAGCAGAATTCGAACAATTTCCGTCCAATCGACATGAAATGTTAACTGTAGTTTCTTAGGTTGCTTTAACAGTCAAGTACAAGCGCTTTTTTCGATTAATTGAACATTGTATAAAATATGTGACTTTTTATATGAAAATTATGATTGGAAAAACGAACGTTTTTGAAAAACTCGTCTCTATTTTTTCATTATTTTTTAATTTTTCATTTAATCCCCCGTACTTGACTGCTAAAATTAATATGATTAAAGAAAATATTTCACTCTTGGGTCCGGGATAAAATTTACGACAGTTCTACTGCGTGCCGCGAAGAGGGTTGGCTGCAAACCAGAAGTGCTATAGCGACTCTTGCGCCGTCATTTTGTATTCTTTTGACAAATGAATTTTTTAACATACCTCAATATATACCGAACAGAGCCCAAAAGTTCTTTCGACCATGCATTTAATTTCTTTCTCTAACCCTCAATCCGTGAAGGTATGTGCGGCACCTTAAGGCAGGACGTACATTTACAACGATAAAAAAATCGATTGCTTCTTTTTCTTCTTTAAACGATAGAACTATGTATGTAGAATATTTTCCCAAAGTTTCAAAGCGAAATTCGAAAAACTTCAAACGTTACAGCCCGTCCACGCTATGCCTCACCGCGTTGATACGGAGCTGGCGTGAACTTCAAACGCGTTTTTCTCAAAACTGCATTATCGAAATTGGCGTGCAGGATTACTCAAAAACTATTTAGCCGATTGAGTTGAAACTTGGTAGAAATATTGATCGTATTGGTACCTTCTACTTGACGAAAATTGTTTTCGAAAAATTGAAGAAAAAAGGAACTTTTTAATCCACATTTTACAGAAATATTGCGTAAAATGTTGATGTTTTCTTGTAAATGCGTGCCATTTTCTAAAATGTGAATTTTCTTCATTTTAATTACCGTCACATACAAACCATACATGTTCTAACTGAAAAAATGTTTGAACTTTTTTGCAAATAAAGGTCTACGGGAAGCTAGACTGCACGCCAATTCGCAACTTCCGCGGTGACTTTACTGTAACACTCTGCCACAGCTCCGCCATCTTGATGATAAATTAATTTTTAAAAATTGTTTCGTATACTTAAATATACTATTAAAGTATACTTAAAATTTGATAATTATAGAATAATTCCTTAGTTTTAAAATTCCTTAGTTTTAAAAATCCCTCAATATTGCTTATTTTTACCTGTATAAATGTATATCCCGTCTTAAGGGGCCAGTCCACTTTGAAGCCACGAAAAAGGCTATTTTCGCTATTTTTAAAAAGGATTTTATAAAAGATATGAATATAAAAGTTGTTGGGCTTGATAAATAAAGTCTTGAAATACATTTAAAAAATGTTTTATTCATTTTTATTCATTTTTTCGTGCAAAAACTATATTTTAACGTAACGCCGCAAAAATAGGTGGGCTAGGTGGCTCCATCACAACTCGGCAACGGCTTGTCCGAAACAAAAGAATCAAAGTCCATTAGATTTAGTATGACACCAGCTACAAAATGACCCTCGGGTATAAAGTTTTATCAAAAAATAAAAAAATGGCAGATGAAAAACGAAAAAAGTTTAAAAAAACGCGTTTTTTTCGCAGTTTTTCACAAAAAAAGGGTAAAAATAAAAAAATTTAAACCATCAAGGGTCATCTTGTTGCGAATGATGTTTACATCATGTGGTTCAAATTTCAAGAGAATCGGTTTATTAGTTTTAGAGATACGATGGAGCTAGATTTTGAAAACGATGTTTCGAGAAAAACGCGTTTGAAGTTTATACGATGGAATTTTCATAAAATTTTGACACAATATTTCTGAATGCATGTACTTTCGAAAACAGTAAAAAAAATCGATTTTTTGAAATGTTCAAAGTGGACTGGCCCCCTGATCCCCTGCACCTGAGTCGTTTTCGTTTTTGCACCTCCAAACCAACAATTGTCAATGAAAAACATCTTACAAAAATCATGGTCAATCTTTAGGCCGTACTTCTCCAGGGAAGATAGGGATTTGTTCACTATCTCATTTTTAATATCTTTTTTCTCATCAAATATTAAACAACCTGCGAAAAAAAATGATTTTGGGCAGGACGAAAGCGACCCAGGTTCACGGATTGAGGGTTAAGGCGTTACCCCCACTTGTAGCGCAAAAAAGGCCTTTTTCATGAATTTTTTAAAAGAAAACTACAAAACTTTTTTAATCGATCAATATACCATCTTAAAGAACACATCTTGAAGAACTTTCAGTAATTTTTTTATTGAAAAATATTACATTGTTTAGTGGCAAATGGCCGTCAATTAAATAATGTTTTTATATACACGGTTTGCGGTGACCAACATTGCGGCGAAGTGGATCATCTGAAAAAAAAATGCGGATGGATTTAGTCAAATATAAGTATAAATTAGTCTTTGATCGAAGGATTTTAAAAAATATTAATTTTTCACAAAATGGCGGGCAGTCAAAGTTAATGGTTCGATTTTAACGAAAAAAACGGCCGTTTTTTGGCTATAAAACGGCCATTTTTTTCGAAAAAAAATCGAACGATTAAAGACTACATTTTTATGTATTAAATAAGCCTGCAAAATTTCAAGAACATCGGTTCATCAGTGTTCAAGTAATCTTGGTCACCGACTTCAGAAATGCCATTTTGAGAAAAACGCGTTTAAAGTTTCAATTTCAGTTTACACGAAAAAAATATTTTTTTTTGTAAACTTACATAGAGTCATCTATTCCGGGCATAAAAAAAACTGCACTTCAAATTGCACTTCAAAAAATGCAATAAAAAAATCGATTTTTTCAAAATCGCAAGTGGGAGTAACCCCTCAAACAAAAATCAAAGAGAACGGTCGAAGATGGGCAGTTACAGTGGTGTACTCCCTTAAGATCCATTCCCACATAAAACAGTATGTACATTTCGCAACTATACTTTACTATGCACGTTGCTGCGTCTCGACGAAGGAATAAGCGTGCGCTGTATGCGCGTCGACTTCGCGACGCTAATCCCCTTAATTACTCGGAATCTCGGGCGTGCGAAAAATGGTCGTTCGTATACACGGCGAGGGCGCGGGTGGTCGGGGACACGCTACCGCTTCCGGGGTGTGGGAAAAGCGGCGGAAAGGAGCGCGAAGGGATGCGGGCAAAGTCTCGCGTTACGAGCAGAGCGTAGGGCAGACAAAAGGAACGAGAACGTATGGAAAGGGGAGAAACGCGGGAACACCGCTCTCGCGCGTTGCACGTCCGGAAAATCCTTGCGCGACAAGTTCCAAACGACGCGACGGCGTTACGGTTGCCGCCGGTGGTGAACTTACCGCGACTACTGAGCAAATGAGTGCAGCGCTGGGGATAAAGAGAGGGGGGGGGGGGGTAGAAAGGGATGGAGCGAGCGAGAAAGAAAGCGAAACATTTATACAGGAAGAGAGAGAGGGAGAGAGAGAGAAGGAGAGAGAGAGAGAGAGAGAGAGAGAGAGAGAGAGAGAGAGAGAGAGAGAGAGAGAGAATGGCGAGGGCTTGTTCGCAAATGCCGAAATTAGCATATGGAAATGGCGAGCGTAGGGTGAGAACTCGTTGGTCTGGAGACATAGCGATGCTGCCTGCTTCAAGAGCTTCTCTTACACCCCCGTGTGAAAACGACGACTTGTCGCTCGCATAATATTTCATATACACAGGGTGGCAATTACAAGGTGGCCATGTGCTTTTTCAAATGCATTGCACGGATATTTTACGACCGAGAAAAATATGATTGACGATGGTTCTTCAAGTCGTCTTTGAAAAAAAAAAAATCTAGCGTATTTTTGTGACGAGTAGTGGAAAGGAAGGATATTTGGAATACTGCTGGTAATTTGGAATAGCGGGGTTTTACGGAAACTCGTAGCGCCATCTCGGTTTCATGGCCGTAAAATGTTGAAAGACGACGTCACTTGTCGATATGTTCACACGGTTCGTGTTTTTGAAAACTTCTGAGGTAGGGCTTTAAGGGGCTATGCCCCTTAATTATTTTACTAAAATAATTTTTAGTAAAATAATTAAGTACTAAATAATTTTTTCATAGACAAATATTGCGATACAAGCGACTTATGCGCTGCCTTCGGAGGCGCCAAAACAAAAGTTCCTCCACTGCTGACATGAATCCGGCCGATAGAGTTGCTGAAACCGAAAAAGCAAAAAATGTCGTTAAACTGGAAGGTATTTCCGGTACAATGACGTAGGATTTTCGAAAAATATCAAAATCTAACAAAATTCCGTGGTTTTGGAAAAAAGTCTGTTTTCTTGCCTATAAAATGGTCGTTTTTCTCAATGCCAAATCGTCAATTTTCATCCAATCAAAAATATCCTACGTCATTGTAGAGTAAATATATTCGAGAGTACTCAGTTCAAATTTCAAATCAATCGGATATTTGCTTTTTGAGTTGCCATGTCAGCAACTTTGAAAAATCTCATTTCGAGAAAAACGCGTTTAAAGATTTAACTATCGATTTTTGCAAGATAAAATGATTAGAGATACGGCCTTGAAATTTGTACAGGATATTCTTGAAGGTATAAACTGTCGAAAAAGGCAAAAAAAGATGGATTTTTTTTAAGTGTCACACTGGTATAGCCCTTAATGAGTTCGAATCGCTAATTTTCCATATAATTATGTTGTTCAGCGTTATGTGTACTGCAAAATAAACCATTGAGTTTGTATATTGCGTTGATTTCAAAGATTTGTATATTTATCAACAACAAAAATTGAGGTTATGCTCGACTACGTCTTGTTCCTAATTTAGAATACCCGATCTGATGATAATTTGGAATATTCCAAATCACCATCGGTTTTGTAACTAGATGTAGATGTAACTAGATGTAGGTCTATCTCACTAATGCATGAAAGAGAGAGTCTTGTGACTTTGAGGGAAATCTTAAAAATAAAGCAAACGACAAAAAGACAAAAACTACAAAGGAATGGAGAAGGCTGAGACAAAATATGAAAAGATGAAAAAAAGGATAAGAAGACCAAGAAACGAAGACTTATTGCAAGTGATGATGATGACACTGAAAGATTGGAATCTTCCGACTCTTGTAACAGTCGTAAGTAAAATACGTGAGGAGAACTAGAAACTTCATTTGGTGGAAGATCCCCTGCGGCTGATGCAGAGTGTATTTTCTGTAAAGGGAAGTATAGTAAAGACAGGAGGGTGCAGTGTTTTATGTGTGAGATTTGGGTGCACGGTGCATGTGACGGCAATGAAGGTGGATCCTATATTTGCGATTTTTGCAAATAACCCAATTTATTTAATTGTTAAAACTGATTAAAGATGATTATAGAAATACTCATAAGTCTTACGTTTGCTTCTAAAACAATGGCCTAATAATAAAAGCCTACATAACTAAGTTAAGCACGATGAATATATTTTGGAATACTCCTATTCCAAACTACCTATACCCTATCTCGAAAAGGGAATTGTGCAATTTTACGTTCAAACTAAAATTGTACCCGGTAGCGATGTTTAGGTATTTTTTATAGCTCGCAGATTGATAGTATATGAATATTGCTTCAATTGCATGAAGGTCTTATTCATTTACACCTTACAGAAAAAAAGTCGCAGGCCTAAAACAAAATCGTATCCCCAATTACCTTCCTTTCCGCTAGCATTTCCCAGAAAAATTTGAGCTTTCTGGAATAGAATCAAAATTCTATTTTGAGTGCAGCAGAATGAAGATAATAAAACTTTGGATACGAAACAATCCTGGAAAAACGTTTTTTGTGTAGCCCGTCATTGAGAAATTAGCACGGATGCACCGTAAAGTTGATTGGTGGAATTTTATGCCATTTGAGAAAAATTGCTTCCGGAATATGTGTATGTGTGTGGCTACATTTCTTGGTCACGAAATAATCGCTCTCCCGCCGACTCGGATCGCCAAGTGCTGCGGCCTTTTGTTTCAACACGATGCGAGAACACGCGCTTGACGATGGGGTTCACGTGACAACGAGACAATACGGCGCAGAGTTGAGAAAAATGTAAAACGTAGAAAAACAAGAAATTGAACAATAATATTATCGTTTGCATTGTTTGACTATGTAGAAATGGTCTTTTTCCAGACGTGCGATTAGATTGACAAAAACATTGGTAAGGGGGAATAATTGGGTTCCAGCATGCACGGCCAATGGCGACGCCTATAAGTCGCGGGCGTGCAGAAGTTTTTTTTAGTCAACAGTCGATCGCCTCCGGACAAAGCGTGAGTACAGTTGACGTTTCACTCCTGATCTCGTGTGATTTGATTTTTTTGCATCTCATCATCTGGCAAACGAGTGCCGGAACAACGGTGTCCGCCCACACAATTTTGGAAAATTACTCCTGTCTTTTAGAGGGGCCGGGTTGAAATTCCGAACTTTGAATAATCAGAACGCTCAAAACTCCGAAAGAATACTACCCCGAAAGATCAAAACTCCGAAAATCTAAACACCGTCAAAATAATTCGGCTATGGAAGTTTTTGAAGTTTCAAAATTTTTAATAAGTCGACGAATTTATTCAAGAATTTTTTTTTGATCAAGGGGCTATACCAGTGTGAACGCTGAAAATTTGCGTGATTTTCGGGAATTTTGTTGAAGAAAAGTACTCAATTAAATGTTTCAGAAAATTAATAATATATTTGGCTATATTTGACCTATATTACATTATTTTTTCATAGAAAAATATTGAGATCCAAGCGACTTATGCGCTGCCTTCGGAGGCGCCGAAAAAAAAGTTCCTTCACTGCTGACATGATTCCGGCCGATTGAGTAGCTGAAACCGGAAAAGGAAAAAATGTCGTTAAACTGGAAGGTATTTCCTGTACAATGACGTAGGATTTTCGAAAAATATCAAAATCTAACAAAATGGCGAAGTTATGAAAAAAGTCTGTTTTCTTGCTTAAAAAATGGTCGTGTTTTCAATGCCAAATCGTCAATTTTCATCCAATTAAAAATATCCTACGTCATTGTAGAGTAAATATATCCAAGAGAAGTCAGTTCAAATTTCAAGTCAATCGGATAATTGCTCTTTGAGTTACAATGTCAGCAAATTTGACAATCTCATTTCGAGAAAAACGCGTTTAAAAATTTAACTATCGATTTTTTCAAGATATAATGATTAGAGATACGGCCTTGAAATTTTTACAGGATATTTTTGAAAGTATAAACTGTCGAAAAAGGCAAAAAAATCGATTTTGGGAAAGTGCCACACTGGTGTAGCCCCTTAAAAAGTGATTTTACATCGATTTTGAAATTTGTCTAGACAGTGTTGAACATTCTACATCATTTACAGTCAACTGTGTAGACTTTCGGTGGCATGATCTTGACAAACCTTGTAAGTTCGGAATATTAAAATTAGGCATTTTAAACCGTCGGCACATTCAAAATTCGGAATTTCAATCCAGCCCCCACGTCAAGATTATGCCAGCGAAAGTCTACAGAGTTGACTGTAAATTATGTCGAAAGTATAACATTGTCTAGACAAATTTCAAAGTTGACGCAAAATCATTTCTCAATGAAAAATTTTTTTTGAAATAACTCGCCGATTTTTTGGTAACTTTTAAAACTTCTATAACCGAATTATTTCGACGGCGTTCATATTTTCGGAGTTTCGGTCTTTCGTGTAACATTCTTTCGGAGTTTTGATCTTTCGAGGACTATTCTTTCGCAGTTTTTCGTGTTCTGATCATTCAAGGTTCGGAATTTCAACCCGGCCTCATCTTGAATTTTGGAGAATTAAAATTCGGAATTTTAAACCGCAGGAGCAGTTAAAATTCGGAATTTCAACCGGGCCCCCTTTTAGAGTCAACAGACTGTTAAGGCGTTAGGCAACAGTAACGGGTATAAAATCATGTGCGAATTTACCAATTTTTTTCGTATGAAAAAGCGATTCACTCATAAAATTAATTACACATCTATTTAGTATGAATATCAAGCTGTTAGAAAATATATATTTTTTTGCGATGTATAAAATGGCCGACTACTAATATTTTCTTTTGTTGTCGTTTTTTGTAGGCGCTCCGCGGCGTGACATTTAGAATATACAATTTTATACCTAGAACAAAAAACAAAAATTCTCGTCAATCTACATTAGAATACATAGAGAAGTACGTACGCAATTTGAAAAATACTGTTTTATTCAAAAGTTGTAGGTATTTGAACTTAAGAAATGAATTTTCAGTGAAAAATTTTGTTATTTATAACTGCTCATAAACTGCTCATAAAATGAAAAGTTTTCGATTAATCAGAAATCCCGTACCTCCATCTGTGCGAAATGCAATTAGGAACATAACTTTTATATTTGAAGTAAATCGATTGAAAATTGTTGAAGTTATTTGTCACGCCAATTGGAAAAAAGCTGTTTCGAGAAATTTCCAGTAGTCGGCCGTTTTGTACATCGAAAAAAGAAATATATATTTTTTCTAACAGCTTCGTATTCATACTAAATAAATGTGAAATCAATTTTATGCGTGGATCACTTTTTCATACGAAAAGGAATTGTTAAATTCGCACATGTTTTCATACCCGTTACTGAGGCCTAACGCCTTAAGCACGGTACCGCGAAATCTCATGCACAAGTAAAATTATATTTCCTCGATCCGACATTACAATGTGGATATTTCACCATTGCCACACTATGACTCTCTTTTGAGCGGACACTGTATTCGTGTCTCGTTAAAATTAAAACCGAACGATTGATTTCCATTCGTGGAAATACACGTTTCATCACAAAGACAACGGGCGGAAAGCTGCTGAAACGTTAAACCTACAAGAAAACGCGTGAACTTGAGGAGCGAACAAATTGGCTTACGACATCCGTTTGGCTTTTAGTGAAACGAGCGCAAATACACACAGTAAGCTTTCCACCAATTTCCTTGAAACTTCGTCCAGTGAGTTACATCTGTTGCAACAATGATTCGTGCAGTGCTGGCTCTGGGCCTTGTCAGCTTGTATATACCCAGTGCAAAACCAGATCCCATTTGTCCGGTGTTAGAGGCCAAACAAGATTTTAACAAGTTCAAGGTGAGGATGACCATGAACTCAATGATTCGTAGCCTCGTGTAAAAAGAGCACACTTTTGGAAAGCGTAATTATAGCTCTTAACAAGACCAGTAGAGACATCGAAATAAATCAGAAAGCTTGAAGGTTCGTTTGCAAGGATCCTTCGGTTTGATCCAGCCTATTGAAAATCTTCCCTTGTCGCGGTATTAAGGGGAGATGTACACCTAGGCGCCGAAAAGAAGGTCATTTTTGTGAATTTCTTCAAGGAAGACTATTTGAAATTTCGGATTGGGGTTTGAATTATCGAAAAGTATACATTCAAAAATATGTTTAATTTTCTTTATTTGAAAACATGAAAAATATACAAGGATATTGTATGATCCTTGGAGCGTCGTAAAAAAATCTGCGTATATGGTACCCATTGGCGTTTCTTCAAAAATCATCTGAAAAAAAAAACTAAAACGATCATTAAATTACACGAGGCAAAAGAATTAAAGGATATTGAAAAAGTCCGCCAATTTTAGGGTCATTTTCAAATAGCTGTAACTCATCGAAAAGTGGTCATACAGCAAAATAAAAAAAAAGCAAATTGAAGGTGTGAATCTCTAGTTTTGAGATCTTAAGCTCAAAAATTTTTCGCATCAGCCAATTTTTAGTAGCCATCAAAAAACCAAAGTAAAAAATAACTTCAAAATTTTTGCTTAACTTTCACAGTCTGCACGGACTTTAATAAATTTTTTCGAATGATCGGATTGAAGGAATCGTCTAGCTGGATTCTTTCCCTTTAATTTGAGCGGTGGGAGAGCTCTGTACGTTTTTTCTCGCTGAGTTATCGATGTTCAAAGCAAAAATGACACTTTTGACTTTGATGACTGATTACTCGGAGACTAATGGTCGCACAGAAAAAAACCAGAGGGTTTGGGAAAGTTTGAAGTATTCTCTATAAGATGCTTGTATCATTTTTTTTCAAGATTTTTTTTTATGCGGGAAAATGGATTTTAAAAAACGTGAAAAATTGCATATTTACGAATATTCTTTTAACTAAGGATTATTTTGCCAATGTCGAACAGATAAAAAAAAATTCGGTTTTTTTATGACCTCAAAGTATCCTAAAAAAGTCCTCAAAAGTTTAAACCCCTGCGATTTTTTTTTTCATTGTGTTCCGAATGATCGAAATTGTGGTTTTTGCCAAAAATCGATTAAAGGCTAAATCTACCACCTTTTATTCGTCTTTTGAGAAACACAATTTTTTTTTTGGCACTGGTCCGAATTTCCGGTGCTAAAAAATATTGATTGTTGAACAACGGGAACAAATTTTTGTTGTCAAGATCTCAAAACTAGAGATTCACACCTTCAATTTGCATTTTTTTATTTTGCTGTACGACCATTTTTCGAGATGCTATAGCTATTTGAAAATGGCCCTAAAATTGGCGGACTTTTTCAATATCCTTTAATTCTTTTGCATAGTGTAGATACTATAATCTAGTACTTGTCATGGCCGATTTTGAAAATATCGATTTATGACAAAATGGCGGACGTTTGAACATAAATAGTGATTTTTGGGCGAAAAATTAGTTATTATTTTGCCAATAAAACAAAAACTAAGTAACGAAAAAAAATCCTCTGACAAGTGCTAGACAATGGTGTATAGAATAACCACAAAAAACCTCAAGGCAATCGATTCATTCGTTTTCGAGAAATTTTGGGTACCCATTTGAAAAACGTGGTTTTGAGAAAAACGCGTTTGAAAATTTGGGAATAAATAAATCACGAAATTTGTCAATTTACATGGAATCATCGATACCAGGCCCATAGTGTAGACTACGGTCGTCGGAATGTTCATAGTTTCTAAATCCTCGACCTCCACCATCTAGGTGTATATCTCCCCTTAAGGAATCATAACAGTGTGACCGCCCGAAAAATAGCCGATTTTCGCGATTTTTTAGGTGGAAAGGATAAGCTAATCGGTCTATTTTTTTAATAAATTGAAACACCGATAAAGAATACAAAATGATTTTTTTTTTAATTTCTTCATCCATTGTTTAACATTGTTTTTATTTGCGGGAAATTGCGTGGGAAAAAAATAGTGTCCCATGGTGGCCAGGATTGCGGCCGCAAATTTGATCTGAAACAAAAATTGCAAAATGATTATTAATCTGTAGGAAAACCGCTCTGTTTTTGGGTAGGTTGTTTTTGGTAAAATCTAAAAAATAGCGGCGGTTTGAACAAAAAGTATCCAATTTAGCCTTTTTTCGACAGTTTTACGTAAAAAAAAATAGGAAGATTTCCACAACAACACAAGGAATGACGTGAGGAATGTTCTGTTAAAATTTCAAACGGATAGCTTGTAAACTCTTCCTTTGAGAGTGGCCACCATTTTGAAAAACACCGTTCCGAGAAAAACGCGTTTGAAGTTCGAAGAAATGCTGTTAAGAAAGGCTTTACTTTTTCTAAGAAAGGCTGTAGCGCCCGAAATAATTCGAATTTCGATCTAAAAAGTTGGACAGAACGTTAATAACCGTGTATACTATCGGATAATGCAACAAAATAGATTTATTGAAAATTTTACACTGTGATAATTCCTTAATTTTCACTGTCTCCGCTATTGTCATCTTAGTTCCAAGGACGATGGCTCGTACAAGGAACGTGGAAAACCCCCTATAATTCGAAATTAGAATGCAACATTCTGAACTACGGAATGGAGGAGGGAAACCGCGTCAAGATAACGGACAAGGGATACAATCCTGAGTGAGTATCCTGAGTCGAAAACCAATTGCTAATTTCATTCTGTTAAGATTCAACTTTAAGGGGGCGGAATCCCTTTAGACGTCCGAAAATGAGTCATTTGTCGTGATTTTTTTTAAAGGTGATGAAAAAATCAGATCTTTTTTTAATCTTGACATTATTTTATTACAACTTTCAAGTGTTGTATTTTTTATTTTTTTAACAAAATAAAATGGCGGCGTTATGAGGTATTCCTTTAAGCGACTTCTGAAAAGCTATGGCTCAACAAGTTATTGATCGATCTGGCTGAAGTTTTGGGAGATTTCTCACTATAACATTATTGGGAGGATATACCTATGGAAATATTTTCAAAAGTATAAAATTAAAAATTACGTAGGTTTTGGAATAATAATTTTATTTTTTTTACCATTTTCTCGACTATTTTTACCCCGAAAACTAATTCATTTACGTGATAACCTTAAAACTTTATGTATAACCTTTCAATAATGTGAGAAATCTCGCTTTTTAGGTTTCTAGAGTTTAGAAACTTTAGAGTTTAGAAAGTTATTTTTGAAAATTTAGGTCCATCCTTCCAATATAGTGAAAAACGTCCTAAAATTTCAGCCAGATCGATCAATAACTTTTTGAGCTAAAACATGCGCACTTTTTCCAAAGACTCCTAACGGAATACTTTATAACGCCGCCATGTTGTTTTGTTTCAAAAAAAGAGAAAAAAATGTAACACTTGAAAGTTGTAACCAGATATTATCAACATTTAAAAATGATGCGATTATTTTACAATCTTAAAAAAACAATGAAAAATGACTCATTTTCAGGCGTCTAAAGGGATTTCCCCTCTTAACTTTCCAAAGTACCGATTTGGTTCTGTCGCCAGCGATTGCTGTTTCTTAAGGCCGTCGTCTAGTGTGAAGATAGAGAAACGCAGTCATTCTTTGAATTTTTTCTCGTAAAGAAGTAGGTCATTTCGAGGTTTTGTGGTTTATTAAACAAGAATGAAGGAAACATACGTGTTTGCAAATTGGAGATTTTTAATAATTAACAAAGTTACACTTATATTAATATGGCTAAAAAATGGATGCCGTCGGTTTTGGGCATATCTCAGCTTCCAGTGGCCTGAAACGAAAAATTAGAAATAATGTATAATCCGTAAGCATATCACTATTACGCTCACTGGAATGGAAGAGAAAAAACATTTTTGAAAGAATGGCGACCGTGTAACCGAACATAACGATTTTTCAAGCAATAATTATGAATTATGATGCATGTTGAAAATAGTTAATATATTTTTATCGAGTTGATTCTAGCATACGTAATAGACACCAGTATATACTACTTGTGGTTTCAATGTGAGGTAAAACAGTCGATTAGTTTTCTGAAATATGCTGGCTAAAAAATTGAAAAATATAGTTTTGAGAAAAACGCATTTAAGTTTAAAGAACCTACATACACAAATATGACGCAAGTTCAACACTTACACGCACAAGGAAAGGTTGCGAGGTCGTTCTCTCCGATTTCGATGAAATTTGGCATGCTTGTAGGATGGGTAAAAATAGGCGACACGTATTTTTTTTATATCTGCGGAACCCGATTTTTAAGGGTTGAAACGCACCCTCGAAAGTTGGGGTGTTTTTCGTATTTCGTCGATAACGTTTTAAAGGTACGAGATATGAAAAAAATTCAAATTGTAACAGTGTTTATTTTTTCGTGTACTATACATTGGAGACGAGAACGATAACGCTATCGACGAAAAACTAAAAACACCCCTATTTTCGAAGGTGCGTTTCGCACCTTAAAAATTGGGTTCTGCAGATATAGAAAAATACGTGTCGCTTATTTTTACCCATTCTACTAGTATGCCAAGTTTCATCGAAATCAGAGCGATCGACTTCGCAATCATTCCTTGTCAGTCTGCGATTCCAGGACCGTACATCACGCCTTCTTCTTGCTCAAAAAGCTCATTAATATTTGAGGACTGCTTTTCTCGGGCACTGATTTGGGTTTTTCCATGTACCCCGAATAATAATAAATCTCAATAGACAACAGGCGTATAGGGCGCTCGAAAAAAGTCGTGCGTGCCTGCACGGCCCATAACTCGAGTTATTTTTGGAACTTTCTCATGGCTCGAAAACGAAAATGTTCTCAAGATATTATACTTTCAGAAATCGCAGTTTTGAAAAATGGATTTTTTTCGACTCATCGCAGTAGACAACGGCCTTAATTCCGGACTTACGAAACGTCTTAATATTCTATTACATTTTCCCATTGTACCGCCCATCTAAACCTTCCACTGCTCCTAACCCTGCAGCCCAGAAATCTGCAGTAACGAGTACCTTTACGGTGAATAATGTGCAGATCGAAAAAGATAGAAACTACTTTTATGATTGCCCGAATTGCTGACTCAGCCGACCCAGCTTATTGGGAACTCTCGTCCGAGGCTGAAGATGAATGGATAGGAGATTACTTGATTTTGGACACCGATTACTGGGATTATGCTGTTGTGTACATGTGCACAGTCGACAAGGGCAAGAGGCAAGTCCGTCAACCATTTCTTCCACTCCAGTTGGACATGTCCAATTCACAGCTACGATCATGATCGATTACTTTTTTTCAGGATTACTCACGCGTGGGTAATGTCGAAACAATCATTTCCGAAGCGAAGCGATATCAATAGAGCCTTGGAGATTGCGAGTCGATTTGGCTTAAAAAAATCGGACTTCATACGTATGGACCGTCTAAAGGCAGATTGCTATGGGAAATTCGTTCCACACGCTTGATATCGAAGCTTTTTTCGCCATTGCAACAGTTGGCTTTTAGATATTTAGGCGATATAGATATCAAAGACTCCCTATCACATTAATGCTGTCAATTTTGTTCAACTTATAACGCAATGCATACCGTAATAAAATATTCAATAAACCGATACAATTGCAGCGTGTACTTTGTTGTCATTATCGAATTTGCGCTGGCTCGCTGCCAATCGCAGCGTCGATTCTATCGAACCGGTACATTATGAGAGACACAAGTCCTGGAGACACGTTCGTTCCTCAGAACAAAGGAACTGGCAAAGATGAAGGTACATGGCTACACAGCGGTGGCCTGACTCGACACCGATAATCAAAGCCATCACACCTGGACTATGATTGTAATTGTCAAAATTTCGGTTGAACGCATCCTTCCATTGATTAAAAAAAAGTCGGAAACGTCCAAATGTAGGAAGGTCGAACAGTGCTAGGAAAAGGAGGGCTGAAGGCAGAAAAATGTTCCATTCCACTGTGTTGTTTCCAAGGATTGCAACGCCACCTCAACAACATCGGAACCAACTCCAAATCAACAAGACCGATCCGAGACAAATTTCTTCGACCATGAGCCGATATTCGTTTCTAGAAATCTGTCTAGTTGAGATCTCACACCTCGGGCAATTTCATCGACCAGATTTTTCGCCTTTCTGTCACCCCAAGCCGACATCTGATGGAGTCGTTTGGTCCCACTCACCAACGTTAGATTCATCCCGTGTCATCAAAAACCCCAAGCGCCTTTTCCACATCTACCTTACAACTGTCGACCATTCAACGGTTCATTTGATAAGACGAGTTGCGAACAGCCATAAGATTTTCCACCGCGGATATCATCGCACCCGTCGCAATCTCTATTTCCCATTCTTTTCTTTCACTTCAGTCCTTCCTCATCGCATGATTTGTAGGATTCGAAGCATTCCGAAAGGCCTGGATACCCCCAGTCTGGCCATTAAGGCCTTAGGCCACAGTAACGGGTACAAAATCATGTTCAAATTTAACCATTTTTTTTTCGAAAATATATATTTTTTTCGATGTACAAAATGGCCGACTACTCGAAACTTCTCGAAACAGCTTTTTTCCAATTGGCGTGACAAATAACTTCAACAATTTTCACTCGATTCACTTCAAACTTAAAAGTTATGTTCCTAATTGCATTTCGCAGAGAAGTACGTACGGAATTTCTGATTAATCGAAAACTTTTCATTTTATGAGCAGTTTATGAGCACCCGTGCAGAAATTTTGGCAGGGATACAGCTGGATTCTGACTTGTATCCCGGGCTCCCAGTCGGGATCTAGTCCGATATCGGATCAGATTCTAAGACTAAATGTAAGATCCGTAAACTGGATTCCATTAGGGATCCAGAACCGGATCCTTTAATGACTCTAAATAGATTCCCCATGGAATCATTGAGGAATCTTGGAAGGATCACGGGTAAATACAGGCTGAAATAAAATGGCAAAAATGGAATTATTGCATGTTAAATTTATTACAAAAACAATTAACATTTATACATTTTTGGTGAATTAAAATATCAACTTAAAAAATGAAAGGTAAGAACACCATAAAAAATGGAAAACTACGACTGGGTTATCGTTTTTTGGACTACTTGGCGTCCTTTGCGTCCATCTCAGTCCTTTGCGTTGGATATTCCTATCTATAGAAATTGGAAATTCCTATCTATAGATAGGAATTTTATAGATAGGAACCTCTAGATGGAAATTCCTACCTATAGATAGGAATTTCATAGTAATACCGAAAATACACGTGACGCCAAAATTTTCAAAGATATGCCATCGTCGTCATACATATTCCGATACGGATGCAAGTTGGATTCTAACCGGGTTACCGGTTTTGGGGAATCCATGACAAATCCTGATCGGGATTTGATCGGACATAGGGTATCCCTGTCAAAATTTCTGCACGGGCAGTTATAACGAAATATTTCACTGAACATTCATTTCTTAAGTTCAAATACCTACAATCTTTGAATAAAACAATATTTTTTTAAATTCCGTACGAACGTCTCTAGGTATTCTTATGTAGATTGACGAGAATTTTTGTTTTTTGTTCTAGGTTAAAAATTGCGGATGCTAAATGTCACGCCGTGGGGCGCCTAAACAAAAAGGGAACAAAAGAAAATATTAGTAGTCGGTTATTTTGTAAATCAAAAAAAAAATTCTAACAGTTTGATATTCATACTAAATAGATGTGTAATTAATTTTATGAGTGAATCACTTTTTTCTACGAAAAAAAACCATTAAATTCCCACATGATTTTGTACCCGTTACTGTGGCCTAAGGCCTTAAGGGGGCTTCTCACTTTAGATGCTAAAAAAGCTATTTTCATGAATATTTTGATAGGTTTATACTATAGATATTGATATAAAAGTCGTTACACATAATAAATACGCTTTCGAAATACATTTTTAAAAAAATATTCATTTAAGTTACTATTTATAGACGAAAATGATAGTTTAAAAAATGTCCTAAAAATATTGTAGGTCAGCAGCAGCGCAGCTGATGAAATCTCGGATATGGATCGTCCGAAACGAAAAAATCATACGGCTCTAGATTCAGTATGTTAATGGCTATAGCGTATATCATACAATTTTTGTTATGTGCAAAAATAACAAAATGTCGAGCATTTTTCGAAAAAAAACCTGTTTTTTCTACACCGTTTTTGGCAAAAAAAATAGTAAATATCAAAGTTTAAAAAAATCCTCGGTACGCGCTATGGCTATAGTTGTAATGAATATGTGGTTAAAATTTGATAACGATCGGTTCAGTAATTTTGAAGATTTTATCAACAAGCCGTCGAAAAACGCGTTTAAAGTTTATTTGGGTTACATAAATAGATAGAAAAAATATTTAATGTATTTCGAAAGTGTATTTATTAAGTGCAACAACTTTTATATCAATATCTATTATATAAAACTATCAAAAAATTCATGAAAATAGCCTTTTTAGCGTCTACAGTGAGAAGAAATAGGAACCTCGTGAATTCAGACTAGGATGTTCGTGCGTTTGTGCTTCGGTCCATACCCAGAGCGTGAATGACGATAAAGATCTGCATACATATATATATGTATAAGAAGCCAATATTCAGCATCTAGCGAATGGTCCTAGCCCGCCCAATAAATAATTTTTCGGCGCGAGGTAAAATACCGTACACACAGGTTCTAGATTAGAACAGTGGCGATGGAGAGGAGCCATGGAAGGGGATTGCCTCCGCCGGCGAAGCTATGAGGGGCCAATTCGCAGTCCTCCCCGTCCCGCTCTTTCTCTACTCCAGCCATGTACTGTGTGCGTGGCTGTAGAGTGCATGCATCAGCAGAATACGAGATGTAAGATTCCTCATATACACTACCGGCGAAAGGTTTCCGGACAAAAATTCAAAAAAGTTCCGGAACCATTTGTTATGCCATTTCGCCGATAGATGTCACAAATGAATTTAATAAACGGCATTTTGAAGCGGAGAAATTCATCTTCATTCTGTTTTTTAAAATATTTTTCCTATTTTTTACGACTAGTACCCTTTTTCGAAAACGACCGGTTTTCACCTTTTTTTTTCTTTTTCGGTGGACCCCGTTTACAGACAGAAATGTTTTATGCATTTCTTTGACCGGAATCATAAAGGGGGCAGGTTAAGCTCCTTTTTTGTTTTTTTGTATTAAAGAGGCAATTCGAAAAATAACGTGTAACGCGAAAACGACAAGGATTTAAGGAGAACCTCAAGATAATAAATAGTTGAATCGGGTTTTCGTTGAGTTCGCGAGATTTTTTTTTCAGATTTCAGCATTATTGTGTATATATATATATATATATATATATATATATATATATATATATATGATGATGATGATGATGATGATGATGATGCATACATATATAGGCGTGCGTGTGTTTGCATACTTGAGTACATAAGGTTCAAACCATTCGCTTCAAATTTGAAGTGCTCAACAGCGCTCTACCGATTGTAAAATTTCGCATTCCATGAGATCTCAAGTAAGAGGAGCACAGGAGATTCGTATAACGACGTTATTCGCGGTTGTCGGGAAAGACAAGGAAATATGAGTTAAATCTCCTCAATAATATATACATGAACAAATCAACGCTAAAACGCGTTCCCATACACATTCGGTGAGCTTTAATAGAATGTAGAGATTTTGAGAGAAATTTATCGTGATTTCGTGATCAGAAAATCAAAATTCAGCGAAATAGAGTTATAAAAATATACTAAAATTCCAAATTTCTTCCAATTTCAGGGAAAAAAAATGACTTCACTGAATCGGCGATTATTTATTTTCTCTTTCGTTGTTGACCTCCACTGCGAGCACATTCTCTTCGTTGTCGTTTTCTCTGCGAAATGCCATTCAATTCATAGAGTCCCGATGATTTGTCGATTTTTGGCTGAATTTGAGAACTGGTGCATCAATTTTGGAAATTTTCAATACATACCCCTGTGTCTCTTTTTCAGCCATTTTTCGAGTGGACTTTTCAGAAAAACTTATTGAGGTATCGGGATGAATCCAGAAACATTCTCTGACTCTGTAAAAATCCTTTCAAACCCCCCACCGCTGTTGATGTCATGTCGCTCAATGCAACCTCCGGCCATGTGTTTTTTAAGTGTCTTGCACGGAGATTTCGTGACCGAGAGAAATACGATTGTCAATGGTTTTTCGAGTGCTCTCTGAAAAAAATATAGCGAATACTCGTGCCGAGTAGTATTCGGCAAAAAAATTGAGCATTCTGGAGAAAAATAAAAAGTCCATTTTTAGTACAGCAAAATGAAGATAGGTCAATTGCGATTAGGGAACGGATCGGAAAAAACTGATTAGCGCATCCCGTTATTGGGAAAAAATTATGGGAGATGCATCTCAAAGTGAATTAGTGGAATTTTATTCCATTTGAGAGAAAAAAATTCAGGGGAATGTGTGTATGGGAGCAGATTCGAAGCTCGACGATGACGCACGTGACACAGGAGGAATGAGAGAAAATACACTTGTGATTCGATAACATTCGGTTTTCCATATCGCATCCGCGGTCTCGGTACAATAGCAACCTGTATCACCGCTTTTTACGTGACCAGTTCATTCTAGCAACTTGCCACATTTCTTGGCCACGAAATAATTGCTCTCCCGCCGACTCTTATCGGCGAGTGCTGCAGCCTTTCGTTTCAACGCTATGCGAGAACATGCGCTCGACGATCAGGCGCGTTTATCGGGCGTCCGTGACAATGAGACAATATGGCACCCAGTCGAGGAAAATGTAAAACGCAGAAAAAATAGAAATCGAACAATAGTGCAATCGTTCGCGTTGTTTGACTATGTAGAACTCGTTCTTTTTATTCTTTCAGGCGTGTGGTGAGATTGAGAAGAAAATGGGCAAAGGGGAATAATTCTGTCGGTCAGGCAGGCACAGGCTATAGCGGCTTACTTCCGATCTCGTGTGATTTAAGTTTTTTTTTATATCTCTCCACGTGGCAAAAGAGTGCTGGAACAATGGTGACCGCGCGTACGATCTGAGTTAAAAATTAATCATGTCTTTTATATTCAACAGATCGTTAAGCACGGTACCGCACAAGTAAAATTACACTTTCCCGATTCGACATTGAAATCTAGATATTTCAACTTTGCCATTCTATGACCCTGTTTTGACCTGACACTGCCCAGATGGAATCTTTTTATCAAGTTTTTACAAAAATTGTATAGAAATATTCTATAAAGATGCCATACGGAAATGGACATGTGAAATCTTCATAGATTCTATACTATCCTTGAACATTTCATGCATATGTATATATATGTGTATATATATATATATATATATATATATATATAAATATATATATATATATAAATATATATATATATATATATATATATATATATATATATATATATACATGTTAATATATACCTGTTAATTAATAGTGTGCTCAAAGTAAAATAACCAAAAAGTGATAATAATAATAATAATTGATACGACTTCGTACGTGGTTATATTATTATACGTAGACTGAGATCAGCTGTAGTGGTGGTTTGCTGCTGTCGGAATATTTATACCAAACAATTAAACATAGAGTGAATGGTAATGGTGGTTTTCTGCCATATTGGTATATGTATATTATATATTATTTATATATACATATACCAATGGCAGAAAACCACCATTACCATTCGCTCTATGTGAAATTCATATAAAGAATTCTATATATTTATGAACAGAAAAAAATGATAAATATATCATTTTTTTGTTTATGAATATATACAATTCTTTATGTGAATATCACATAGAGTATTTTTATATAATTGTTTCGTTTTTATATTCATACGCATGAAATTTTCAAGATTAATGTAGAATCTATGAATATTTTTCATGTCCATTTCCGGATAACATCTTTACAGATTGATCTATGTATTAACATAAAAACGTACAATTTTATTTTACATAATTTGTCAGTTCCTGTACGCAGTCACATAATGTTCTCAAGGATTATATAAAATGTCTGAAAGTTTTATACGTCCATTTCCGTATAACATCTTCATATAATCATTTCTATACAATTTTTATAAAAACTTCATAAAAAGATTTCACCTCGGTGGGTTCATATCTCCTTAAAACAAAAACCGAACTATCGATTGCTATTTATGAAAATTCACGTTTGATCACAAAGACAACGGATGAGAAGCGGGTAAAACGTTATACGACGACAAACGCTTGAACTTGAGAACCGAACATATTATCTTGAGACATCTGTTTGGCTTTCAGTGAAACGAGCGACAATATACGCAGCAATCCTTCCACCAATTTCATTAAAACTTTCTTCAGCGAGCAACATTCGTCGTAACAATGATTCATGCTGTGCTGGCTCTGGGCCTTTTAGGTCTATATTTTCCCAGTGCGTTTTCCCAGTTGGAAATGCCATCGGATTCCATTTGTCCGGTGTTAGAGGCCAAAAAAGATTTTGACAAACACAGGGTGAGTTTGACCATAAACTTTATGATTAGTAGCCTAGCGGTAGAAGAAAAAACTTGCGGGGAGCATAATTATAGCTTCAAATAAAGCCAGTAGAGGCATAGAAATAAATCAAAACGCTTGAGGGTTCGTTTGAAAAAATCCTCCACTTTGAACGCCCCAAGCCGATTGAAGATCGTTCCTAATGACGGTATTCATTTCCACCGTCTCCGCTATTGTCATTTTAGTTCCAAGGACAATGGCTCGCACAAGGTGTACGGACCGATGCTTTGGGGTTAGAATGCCTCATTCTGAACTTCAAATTTAAGGATGAAAATCATGTAAAAATAATGAACAGGGGAACCGATCTTACGTGAGTATTAGGAGTCGAAAACCAATTGCTAATTTCATTCTGTTAGATTCAACTTTAACTTTCCAACGTACAGATTTGATCATTCCAGCACCGATCTCTTTTTCTTAATACCTGATTTGCGAAGAAGTGTTCATATTTTATTACAATTTCACCTTGTGCCAGCCTCCTAAACCTTCCACCAATCTCCTAGTCACGTAACCTAAAAATCTGCACTAACGAGTACATTCAATCGGAATAATTTACAGATCGGGACAGCTAAAAATTATTTTCATGGATGCCTATATTCCTGACTCAACTGATCCGGCCAGTTGGAAATTGTCGGAGGTGGCGCGTGGAGAGCCAGGAGATTACTTGATTTTGGACACCGATTACTTCGATTATGCTGTTGTCTACTGGTGCACGGAACTTTCGGACGAAAGGCAAGACTGTCAATCATTCCTTCCAATCCAATTGGACATTGTCCAATGCACAGCTTTGATCATGATCAATAATGTTTTTTTCAGGATCTCTAGTGCTTTGCTCTTATCAAAAACACCATTTCCCGACGAACGCCGCATCGATGAAGCGTTGGAGTCTGTAAGTCGACTTGGCTTGAATAAAACGGACCTCGTATGGATGGATCGTTATGAGGCAAATTGCGATGACAAATTGAATCAATGGGCTCATATGCAACATTATTTCCGAGAGTTCCACATGGAATAAGGGCTAATTGGCTATCAGATATTAAGGCGATAGAGATATCAGCGACTCTCTGACGCATAAGTGCAGTTAATTTTGGTCAATTCATTACGCAATGTGTACCGAAATAAAATATTGAATAAACCGATGTAATTGTCGCGCGTTCTTCATTGTCGTTATCGAACCTGCGCTGTCTCGCTGCCAATTGTAATGCATATGTCGTCACTTTCATCGAATCAGTACAGTTTAAGAGATACAAGCCCTGGACACACGTGCGCTCGTTAGGCCGAAGGATCTGGCGACGTTAAAGTTAAGTAGAGTATGTGGCCTGACCCAAAAATCCCCAAACACAACCACCAATTCTGGAGGCACTCTTAGAACCAATTCACACGGAGAAGTCTCGAAGGCCCTCTCGCCTGAACTGTCACACCTGGATCAAAATTTCGGTTGAACGCATTCCCACCATTGATTGCAAAAGCGCCTGGAAGTTCGATGAGTGCTCGGTAAAGAAAGGCTCCATCCACCAAAGATTTGGCCTTTCACGGTATTGTTCCCAAGGATTGCAATGCCACCTCGACAACACCAGAATCAACCCAAAATCATCAAGACCGATCAGAGATAAATTTATTCCATCATCAGCCGATATCCGTTCCTAGAAACCCGTTTAGTTTAGATCCCACGCCTCGGGCGATTCCGTCAAATCGATTTCTCGCCTATTTTCACCCTAAGCCGACATCTGATAGAATCGTTTGGTCGCTCCCAACAACGGTAGATGCATCCCGAGTCATCAAAAACCCCGAGCGCCTTTTTCACATCTGCCTTCCAACTGCCGGTGATCCAATGGTTCATTTGGCAAGACGTGTTGCGAACAGCCACAAGATTTCTCACCATGGACATCATCGCACCCATCGCAAGCTACACAGTCGTTCCATTCTTTTCTTTCGCATCAGCCCTTCTTCATCAGACCATTCGCAGAATTCGAAGCGTTCAAATAGGGCTGGACACCCCAAGTCTGCCCGTTAATAGGGCCCTCGTGAATTGAGACTAGGGTTCGTGCGTGTGTAATTCGGTCCATACCCCGAGCCTGAATAATTATAGACATTTCCATACACATATATATGTATAAGAAGCAAGTATTTAGCATCTAGGTAACGGCACTAGTCCGCACAATTAACTATTTTTCGACGCGAGGTAAAATATCGTACACACAGGTTCTAGGTTAGAATGGCGGTGAAGGAGAGGAACGACTCGGCGAAAAGGACTTTGGTTCTTATTTCTCACGGGCGCTATTGTACCCTCCCGGGGCATGATTCTGCTGACGCTAGTTTCTTATCTCAAATACTCCGGAACCCGCGAGTCGCGTGAGAATTATATTTTGCTTATCGCAGTACATGCCTTTATAAATATGACTATGAAGGCGAGCCACGACGCAACAACATATACACATGCATATACAAGCTCTCCGAGCGTGAGAGGAACGTTGCGGTGTCAGGAGAACGGTCGGCCCGATAAAAAAATATTCAAACGAGAATTCCAGAATTTCGAGGAAGGGAGCCAATAACCTTATTGGCAATGGTTGCCAATTTAGAAAGTCAAACGAAGATGATCTTTGATTTTGTCAAGAGCCTATTTTTGTGACATAATTTTGTTTATATATATATATTGTGACGGGTGGATTTTCTCTGACCACTCCAAACGGGAACAGAATCCGAGAACTTAAGCGCGAGAACCGTCACCTTCGGTCGTCCACCCCGCGCACGTGCATCCGCAATACCTGCGGCGCCAGCGAATTTTGTATCGCCGGATATCTCAACCGGACTAAATCGGGGTCGGGGGGATCCGCCCTGGCCCACCAACGAAGACTGGAGCTCTCCATGATTTTTGGTTCTCAGGTGAAACAATGGCACAGTAGTTGCTCACGTGCAATTCTTTTTCCTTTAATATAAAATAATAAACGACAATTATTGAATTATATAATCGATTTGAAAAACGAGTTTCCGTGTGCATTATTTTTTAGCAAAAAGACATCAAAATAAAGAAATGCGTCTTACAACGTGGTTTCGAAATTGCCCTCGATCCTGCTTGCACGTTCCGAGCGTGGACAACTACTGTGCCATTCTTTAGGTCATGGAATTTTAACGTGAATATCTCGGCCAATTTTTGGCGCGAACGATTTAAAAAAAATCGGTATGCTAGCTATTATACAACATATATGCTCGCAAAGGGAACCCTAGTAGATGTGAATCAGCGAGTATGGTACCTGCGGGTAATAAGGCCTGGCTAAACGAGATTTGCGTTAAATTAATAATATTGAAACTAATCAACATGATTTAAAATGTTAGTCGAACGTTTATATCAATTATTGTATAATATAAACAATAAATGGCAACTTCCACTAAAAACTAAAAGAAAATTAAATATTTTTAAAAACCTCGCCAATAGGCCGTATTTTACGAGGGTAGGATAATAAGGTCTACGGCTTTAAGGTACTTAAATAATTAATCTGCATGTTACACATTTGGTATTTCCGATTAACAATCATATAAATGCGTATATTAAATTTTAGAAATGCATATATACTATACGTTTCTCAACTCTATTCCATCATATAATTGATATCCAATTGCTGGAAAAGTACATTTCCACTTTATCGACTCAGTACAGTGCTTCAAAGTAGAAGCGCTCGGCGAGCGCGCTTTAGTACGGCTACCCGCTGCGCTGATTTGAATTTACTGTAAAAGTGAAAAGAGAGACGACTACTGTATAGTAGTTGTCTCTCTTTTCACTGTGTGAGTAAAGGTACGCTGTACCAGTTCGTATTTTATAGTATAGTGTAGTAAACTTTAGACGCGTTTTAATCGAAGCCACTTTTTTCACCTGGCGTTGCTGATTTCGGAAAAAAAGCTTAACCAATCGGGGTTTTCATTGCGTATTTAGCACATGTATCAATATCGCCCGAACTATAATGATTAAAAAACATTAATTTTAACTTATACTTTCGCCGGAATTGTGACGAAAAAACGTGTTATTCGAAAACTTTTGCAACAAGCGACGCTATTCGGTTATTTTACAATCTAAAATATTAATTCCAGTTCGGGCGATAGCGACACTTATACAGATCAAGAATCTCTTTGGATTTTTTGTTGCCGCTTACCTGGAGAGCGCAAATCGTCGACGTCGGCAACATACGTTTTTTAATGCCTTTGACACGATTATAAATTGTTAAAGAAATATACATTCATGTGCAACAAGAAAAATTGTTTTCTATTCTGTAAGAGTGTAGCTTTAAGCGGAAAAAAAGTTTCTACCGATGCATGCAACGGCTTTTACCGGAAAAAAAATTTTAAACATCTTATCTTTTTAGCTGTCACAGTAGAATAGCCGCTTTGTTCTCCGCTCTTCGAAAAAAAATATAATTGACAAAAAAAAAACAAAGCTTTCGGGAGAAAAATTAAAATTTCATTGAATGTACAGCAGAATGAAGATAATTCAATTTCGAGTACGGAACACCTTGGAAAAAACTTATTTGTGTATGCCGTCATTGAGAAAAAAATTTGGGAAGATGCATCTCAAAGTGGATTAGTGCAATTTCATGCCACTAAAGAAAAGTTTTTTTCAGAAGAATGTGTGTATGGGAGCAGATTAAAACCACTCGACGATGACGCACGTGACACAGGAGGAATGAAAGAAGTTACACCTGTGCTCCGATAACACTAGATTTTCCATATCAGGTCCGCCGTCTCGGTAGAATAACAACCGGTATCACCGCTTCTTACATGACCAGGTCGATCATACAAATTGACACATTTCTTGGCCACGGAAGAATTTCTCTCCCGCCGACTCATATCGCCGAGTGCTGCAGCCTTTCGATTCAACGCTATGCGAGAACATGCGCTCGACAATCGGGCGCGTTTATCGGGTGTCCGTGACAACGAGACAATATGGCACCCAGATGAGAAAAATGTAAAACGCAGAAAAAATAGAAACCGAACAATAGTGCAATCGTTCTCGTTGTTTGACTACGTACAAATCGTTTTTTTTTCTTTCCAATGTGTGGTTAGATTGAGAAGAAAGATTGAGAAGAAGGTTAGAGAGAAGAAAAGAAGCCAAGACCGTACAAAAGATTTCTCAGTAAATAGTTAACCGCCTCCAGACAACGTGTGAGTACAGTTGACGTTTTACTTCCGATCTCATGTGATTTAAGTTTTTTTGATACCTCTTTACAAGGCAGAAGAGTGCTGGAACGATGGTGACCGCTCTTACAATCTGAGTTAAAAATTACTCCAGTCTTTTATAGTCAACAGATCGTTAAGCACGGTACCGCGAAATCTCATGCACAAGTTAAATTATACTTTCTCGATTCGAGCTTGAAATCGATATATTTCAACTTTGCCATTCTATGACCCTGTTTTGACCTGACATTGCCCAGGTGAAATGTTTTCATGAAGTTTTTACAAAAATTGTATAGAAATATATTTATAAAGATGCTATACGGAAATGGCCATATCAAATCTTCATAGATTCTATATTATCCTTGAAAATTGCATGCATATGAAATAAGAACGAAAAAATTATATGAAAACACCCTAGGTGAAATTCATATAACGAATTGTATATATTTATAAACAGAAAAAAATATGTATTTATCATTTTTTCTATTCATAAATATATACAATTCTTTATATAAATTTCACTCAGAGTGAATGGTAATGGTGGTTTTCTGCCATTGGTATATCTATATATAAATATACTTGTATATTTATATTAAAATTTTATATATATATATATATATATATATGTGTGTGTGTGTGTGTGTGTGTGTGTGTGTGTGTGTGTGTGTGTGTGTATACCTGTTAGTTTATAGTGTGCTCAATGATAATAAAAATAATTGAGACTACTTCGTTCTTGTTTATATTATTATACGTAGACTGACATCAGCAGTAGTGGTGGTTTACTGCTGTCGGTATATTTATACCAAACAATTTCACATAGAGTAAATGGTAACGGTGGTTTTCTGCCATATTGGTATATGTATATTACATATTATTTATATATAAATATACCAATAGCAGAAAACCACCATTACCATTCACTCTATGTAGAATTTATATAAAGAATTGTAAATATTTATGAATAGAAAAAAATGATAAATATATCATTTTTTCTGTTCGTGAATATATACAATTCTTTATGTAAATTTCTCATAGGGTATTTTTATATAATTGTTTCGTTTTTATATTCATACGTATGAAATTGTCAAGAATAATGTAGAATCTATGAAGATGTTATTTGTTCATTTCCGTATAACATCTTTACAGATTTATCTATGTATTAACATACAATTTTATTTTATGTATGTATTAAACATACAATTTTATTTTATATGATTTGTCAGTTTATGTACGCAGTCACATAAGGTTCTCAAGGATTATATAAAATGTATGAAGGTTGTATACGTCCATTTCCGTATATCATCTTCATAGGTTCATTTCTATACAATTTTAATAAAAACTTCATGAAAAGATTTCCCCTGCGTGGGTTCATATCTCCTTAAAATAAAAACCAAGCTATGGATTGCCATTCATGAAAATTCACGTTTGATCACAATGACAAGCGGGTGAAACGTTATACGACAAGACACACGTAAACTTGAAAACCGAACGTATTAACTTACGACATCCGTTTGGCTTTTAGTGAAACGAGCAACAATATACGCAGCAATCCTTCCACCAATTTCGTTGAAACTTTTTTCAGCGTGCAACATCCGTCGTAACCATGATTCATGCTGTGCTGGCTCTGGGCCTTTTAGGTCTATATTTTCCCAGTGCGTTGTCGAAAATGACATCGGATTCCATTTGTCCGGTGTTAGAGGCCAAAAAAGATTTTGACAAGCACAGGGTGAGTTTGACCATAAACTTATTAGCCTTTGGTTTTTGCCTTTGGATTATTAGCCTAGCGTTAAGAGAAAAAACTTGTGGGGAGCGTAATTATAGCTTCCAGCAAGGCGAGTAGAAGCATAGAAATCAATCAAAACGCTTGAGGGTTCGTTTAACAGAATCCTCCAATTTAAGGGCGCCGAGCCGATTGAAGATCGCTTCTAATGACGTATTCATTTCCCCGTCTCCGCTATTGTCATTTTAGTTCCAAGGACAATGGCTCGCACAAGGTACGTGGAACTTCGATGCTTTGGGGTTAGAATGCCTCATTGTGAACTTCAAATTTAAGGATGAAAATCGTATAGTGATAATGGAAAGAGGATCCGATCGTACGTGAGTATTCGGAGTCGAAAACCAATTGCTAATTTCATTATGTTAGATTCAATTTTAACTTTCTAACGTACAGATTTGGTAATTCCGGCAACGATCTGTTTTCTTACTACCCGGTTTACGACAAAGGGTTCATATTTCATTACAATTTCACTTTGTGACAGCCTCCTTAACCTTTCACTGCTCCTAATCATGCAACCTAAAAATCTGCAGTAACGAGTGCATTCAATCGGAATAATTTACAGATCGGGAGAGGTAAAAATTTTTTTCACGAATGCCCGAATTCCTGACTCAACTGATCCGGCCAGTTGGGAATTCCGGTCCGGGCTTAGAAATCAATGGCCAGCGGATTACTCAATTTTGGACACCGATTACTTTGATTATGCTGTTGTCTACTGGTGCATCGAACGGTTGGGCAGAAGGCAAGCCTGTCAATCATTCCTTCTAATCCAATTGGACATTGCCCAATGTACAGCTTTGATCATGGTCAATAATGTTATTTTCAGGGTCTCTAATGCTTTGCTCTTGTCGAAAACACCATCTCCCGAGAAACGCCGTATCGATGAAGCGTTGGACTCTGCAAGTCGATTTGGCTTGAACAAAACGGACTTCGTATGGATGGACCGTAATGAGGCAAATTGCTCTGACAAATTGAATCGACGGGCTGATATGCGAGGTCATTTGCGACTGTTCCAAATATCATAAGGGCTCATTGGCTATCAGATATTTCGGCGATATAGATATCAACGACTCCCTGTCGCATAAGTGCAGTCAATTTTGTTCGATCCATTACGCAATGTGTACCGAAATAAAATATTGAATCAACCGATGTAATTGCCGCACGTTCTTTATTGTCGTTATCGAACCTGCGCTGTCTCGCTGCCAATTGTAATGCACATGTCGTCACTTTCATCGAATCGGTACAGTTTAAGAGACACAAGCCCTGGACACACGTGCGCTCCGTAAGCCAAAGGATCTGGCGAAGGTAAGTAGAGTATGTGGCCTGACCCAAAAATACCAAAAAAAAACCACCAATTCTGGAGGCCCTTTTAGAACCAATCGACACGGAGAAGTCTCAAAGGCCCTCTCGCAACAACTAACCAGAACTGTTACACCTGGGTCATAATTTCGGTTGAACGCATTCCCTCCATTGATTGCAAAAGTGCTTGGAAGTTTGAGAAGTGCTCGGTAAAGAAAGGCTCCATCCACCAAAAAATTGGCACTTCACGGTATTGTTCCCAAATATTGCAATGCCACCTCAACAACACCAGAACTAACCCAAAATCCTCAAGACCGATCAGAGACAAATTTATTCCATCATCAGCCGATATCCGTTCCTAGAAACCCGTTTAGTTTGCATCTCACGGCTCGAGCGATCCATTAACCCGAATCTTCGCTTTTCTTTCACCCTAGGCCGATATCTGATAGAATCGTTTGGTCACACCCAACAACGGTAGATTCATCCCGAGTCATCAAAAACCCCGAGCGCCTTTTTCACATCTACCTTACAACTGTCGGCCATCCAACTGTTCATTTGACGAGTTGCCAACAGCTATAAGATTGCTCACTACGGATATCACCGCACCCATCGCAATCTTCACAGTCGTTCCATTCTTTTCTTTCGCATCAGTCCTTCTTCGTCAGACCATTCGTAACATTCGAAGCGTTCAAATAGGGCTAGATTCTCCAAGTCTGTTAATAGTGACCTCGTGAATTCAGACTAGGGCTCGTGCGTGTGTCTTCGGTCCATACCCTGAGCCTGAATAACTATAGAGATTTACACACACACACACACACACACACACACACACACACACACACACACACACACGCGCGCGCGCGCGCGCACACGCACACATATATATATATATATAAGAAGCGAGTATTCAGCATCCAGGTAACGGCACTAGCCCGCACAATGAACCATTTTTCGGCGCAAGGTAAAATATCGTACCGCGTAACGGCGGTGAAGGAGAGGAACGACCCGGCGAAAAGGATTTTGGTTCTTATTTCTCACGGGCGCTATTGTCACCTCCCGGGGCATGATTCTGGTGACGCTAATTTCTCATCTCAAATACTCCGGAGCCCGTCAGTCGGTGAGAATTAGATTTTGCTTATCGCAGTACATGCCTTTATAAATATGACCATGAAGGCGAGCCACGACGCATCACTATATACGCATGCATACACAGTCTGTTCGAGCGTGAGAGGAACATTGACGTGTCTGAAGAACGGTAGGCCTGATCAAAAATATATTCAAACGAGAATTCCACAATTTGGAGGAAGGGGTCCAATAACCTTATTGGCAACTTTGCCAAATGAGAAGGTCAAACGGAGATGATCTTTGATGTTGTCAAGAGCCTATTTATTGTGACGGGAGGATTTTCTTTGACCCTTCCAAACAGGAACTGAATCCGAGAACTTAGGGGGCTTTACCAGTGTGAACGCTGAAAATGTGGGTGATTTTCGGGAATTTTTTGGAAGAAAAGTACTCAAGTAAATTTTTCGGAAAATTAAGAATATATTTGGCTATATTCGACCTATATTACATAATTTTTTGATAGAGAAATATTGAGATCCAAGCGACTTATGCGCTGCCTTCGGAGCTGCCAAAAAAGTGCCTCCACTGCTGACATGATTCCGGGGATTGAGTAGCTGAAACCGAAAAAGGAAAAAATGTCGTTAAGCTGGCAGGTATTACCTGTACAATGACGTAGGATTTTCGAAAAATATCAAAATCTAACCAAACGGCGTAGTTATGAAAAAAGTATGTTTTCTTGCCTATAAAATGGTGGTTTTTTTCAATGCCAAATCGTCAATTTTCATCCAATCAAAAATATCCTACGTCATTGTAGAGTAAATATATTCAAGAGTACTCAGTTCAAATTTAAGTCAATCGGATAATTGCTCTTTGAGTTAAAATGTTTTGCAAGATAAAATGATAGAGATACGGCCTTCAAATTTTTACAGGATATTTTTAAAAGTATCACACTGGGATAGCCAGACTGGGATAGGTTAAGCGCGAGAACCTTCGGCCGTCCACCCCGCGCACGTGCATTCGCAATACCCGGGGCAACAGGGCATTTTGTATGGCCGGCACAGACCGGGTACAGACAACTACTGTATAGTGGTTGTGCGGCAGGAGGGTCCCCATGGACTGATTCCTTCGGGATGAAGACCGTGGGGGCCTCGGTGAGTGGCGACACCGCCGTTCCAGCTGGCCTACCACGACCGACGGGGCGGGCTCGTCAAAGGGTAGCAGCACGACTATGTGCTGCGAAGATCCCACCAGTGATTTAAGGCGTTCCCTCACTTGGAGCGCAAAAAAAGGCCTTTTTTCATGAATTTTTTAAAAGAAAACTGCAAAACTTTTTTAATCGATCAATATACCATCTTAAAGAACACATCTTGAAGAACTTTCAGTAATTTTTTCATTGAAAAATATTACATTGTTTAGGGGCAAATGGCCGTCAATGAAATAACGTTTTTAGATACACGGTTTGCGGTGACCAACATTGCGGCGAAGTGGATCATCTGAAAAAAAAAATGCGGATGGATTTAGTCAAATATAAGTATAAACTAGTCTTTAATCGAAGGATTTTAAAAAATATTCATTTTTCACAAAATGGCGGACAGTCAAAGTTAATGGTTCGATTTTAACGAAAAAAAACGGCCGTTTTTTGGCTATAAAACGGCCATTTTTTTCGAAAAAAAAATCGAACGATTAAGAACTACATTTTTATGTATTAAATAAGCCTGCAAAATTTCAAGAAGATCGGTTCATTAGTGTTCGAGTAATCTTGGTCACCGACTTCAGAAATGCCATTTTGAGAAAAACGCGTTTAAAGTTTCAATTTCAGTTTACACGAAGAAAATATTTTTTTTTTGTAAACTTACATAGAGTCATCTATTCCGGGCCCATACTTCTGTATGGGCCCGGATACTTATACTTCAAAAAAATGCAAAAAAAACGTTTTTTTTTTTCAAAGTCGCAAGTGGGGGTAACCCCTTAAACTCGTGCCATGGAGGCTGGGGGGCCACTGGCGCGCAATCGGTCCCAGCCGTTGAGGTTGGACTCGTGGGGGCAGTGGTTAGGCCGTATGCTGGTCAGGGACCGCCAGGGGTTCCGACGGGTGAGCTGCGTACCACCAGCTCGGGTAGCAGCCTGCTTAGCTGTTAGAGTGTTGGAAAGTCACTCGACTCGACCGGTGGTGCGACTGGGGCCCGCATCCCCAGGAGCGAACCGGTAGGTACCGCATTTATGCGGGGCCGTGCAGTTAGGGTCGACGACTTGGTCACGTAATACTAAAGGACATCATCTGTATAGTAGTTGTCTCTCTTTTCCCTGTGTACGTAACAGGACGCTCTATCGGTTCGTATCGTATAGTATAGTATAGTAAACTTTAGACGCGTTTTTCTCGAAGCCACTTTTTTCACCTGGCGTTGGTGATTTCGGAAAAGAGCTTAACCAATCGGGGTTTTCACTGCCTATTCAGCCCATGTATGGCTATCGCCCGAACAAGAATCATTAAAAAATATTAATTTTAACTTATACTTTCGCCCGAATTATGACGAAAAAACGTGTTTTTTTTTAAACATTTGTAATAAACGACGCGATTTTGTTATTTCGCAATACAAAATGATAATTCCAGTTCGGGCGATAGCGACACTCATACAGATTAAGAATCTTTTTGGATTTTTTGTTGCCGCTTACCCGGAGAGCGCAAATCATCGACGTCAGCATCATACTTTTTTCATGCCTTTACACGATTATAAATTGTTAAAGAAATATACATTTATATACAACAAAAAAATTGTTATCTATTCTGTAAGAGTGTACCTTTAAGTGAAAAAAAAGTTTCTACCGATGCACGCAACAGTTTTTACAAAAAAAAAATATTTGAAAATTCTTATTTTTTAGGTGTCACAGTAGTATAGCCGCTTTTTTCTCCGCTCTTCGAAAAATCATATAGCGTATATTCGTGACGAGTAGTGTTTGACAAAAAAGTGAAGCTTTCTGGAGAAAAATAAAAATTTCACTTTCAGCACAGCGGAATGAAGATAATTAAATTTCGAGTACGGAACACCGTGGAAAAAACTTTTTTGTTTGAGAATTGAGAAAAAAATTTGCAAAAATGCATCTCGAAGTCGATTGGTGCAATTTTATGCCACGGCAGAATTTCTCTCCCGCCGACTCATATCGCCGAGTGCTGCAGCCTTTCGATTCAACGCTATGCGAGAACGTGCGCTCGACGATCGGGCGCGATTATCGGGTGTTCGTGACAACGAGACAATATGGCACCCAGATGAGAAAAATGTAAAACGCAGAAAAAACAAAAATCGTTCTCGTTGTTGACTACGTACAAATCGTTTTTTTTTTCTTTCCAATGTGTGGTTGGATTGAGAAGAAAATGGGTAAAGGGGAATAATTCTGTCGGTCAAGCAGGCATAGGCTATAGCAGCTAGGGCCTAAAAGACGACGTCATGTAAAAAATTTCTCAGTAAATAGTTAACCGCCTCCAGACAAAGTGTGAGTACAGTTGACGTTTCACTTCCGATTTCGTGTGATTTAAGTTTTTTTTTTACATCTTTTCACGTGGCAGAAGAGTGCTGAACAATGGTGACCGCTCGTAGAACCTGACTTAAATATTACTCCTGTTTTTTATAGTCAACAGATCGTTAAGCACGGTACCGCGAAATCTCGTGCACAAGTAAAATTACACTTTCTCGATTCGACATTGAAATACAGATATTTCAACTTTGCCATTCTATGACCCTGTTTTGACCTGACACTGCCCAGGTGAAATCTTTTTATGAAGTTTTTACAAAAATTGTATACAAATATATATATATATATATATATATATATATATATATATATATAAAGATGCTATACGGAAATGGACATATAAAATCTTCATACATTTTATATAATCCATGAGAACCTTATGTGACTGCGTACAGAAACTGACAAATTATATAAAATAAAATGACATGTTTTTATGTTCATATATTGATAAATCTGGGAAGCTTTTATACGGAAATGGCTATATAAAATCTGCATAGATTCTACACTATCCTTGAAAATTTCATAAATATGGATATAAGAATGAAAAAATTACATCAAAATACCCTATATGAAATTCATATAAAGAATTGTATGTATTTATAAACAGACGAAATGATATATTTATCATTTTTTTCTATTCATAAATATATACATACATATATATATATATATATATATATATATATATATATATATATATATATATACTTGTTCATTGATAGTGTGCTTAAAGTGAAATAACCAAAAAGTGATAATAATAATAATTAATACTACTTCGTATGTGGTTATATTATTATACGTAGTCTGAGATCAGCAATAGTGGTGGATTCCTGCCATGATAGCATATGTATATTACATGTTATTAATATATATAAATATACCAATGGGAGAAAACCACCATTACCATTCACTCTATGTAGAATTTATATAAAGAATTGTATATATTTATGAATAGAAAAAAATGATAAATATATCATTTTTTCTGTTCATGAATATATACAATTCTTTGTGTGAATTTCTCATAGGGTATTCTTATATTATTGTTTCGTTTTTATATTCAAACGCATGAAATTGTCAACGATAATGTAGAATCTATGAAGATTTTATATCTTCATTTCCATCTGTATAACATCTTTACAGATTTATCTATGTATTAACATAAAAACATACAATTTCATTTTATGTAATTTGTCAGTTCCTGTACGCAGTCACATAAGGTTCTCAAGGATTATATAAAATGTATGAAGGTTTTATACGTCCATTTCCGTATAACATCTTCATAGATTCATTTCTATACAATTTTTATAAAAAACTTCATAAAACGAGTTCACCTGGGTGGGTTCATATCTCCTTAAAATAAAAACCAAACTATGGATTGCTATTCATGAAAATTCACGTTTGATCACAAAGACAACGGATGAGAAGCGGGTAAAACGTTATACGACGAGAAACACGTGAACTTGAGAACCGAACATATTAGCTTACGACATCCGTTTGGCTTTTAGTGAACCGACCGACAATATACGCAGCAATCCTTCCACCAATTTCATTGAAACGTTATTCAGCGAGCAACATTCGTCGTAACAATGATTCATGCTGTGCTGGCTCTGGGCCTTATAGGTCTACATTTTCCAAGTGCGTTGTCGAAAATCACATCGGATTCCACTTGTCCGGTGTTAGAGGCCAAAAAAGATTTTGACAAGCACAGGGTGAGTTTGACCATACACTCTATGATTAACAGCCTAGCGGTAAGAGAAACAACTTGTGGGGAGCATAATTATAGCTTCAAACAAGGCGAGTAGAGGCATAGAAATCAATAAAAACGCTTGAGGGTTCGTTTTACAAGATCCTCCAGTTTAAGGGTCCTGCGCCGATTGCAGATCGCTCCTAATGACGGTATTAATTTCCCCCCTATCCGCTATTCTCATTTTAGTTCGAAGGACAATGGCTTGCACAAGGTACTTGGGACTTTGATGGCTTGGAGTTGGAATGCCTCATTCTGAACTTCGAATTTAAGGACGAAAATGTTGTAATAATATCGGAAAGGGGAGCCGATCGTACGTGAGTATTCGGAGTCGAAAACCAATTGCTAATTTCATTATCTTAGATTCAACTTTAACTTTCCAACGTACAGATTTGGTCATTCCGGCACCGATCACTTTTTCTTAACACCCGATTTACGAAAAAGTGTTCATATTTTATTACCATTGCATCTTGTGGCAGCCTCCTAAACCTTCCACTGCTCCTAATCATGCAACCTAAAAATCCGTAGTAACGAGTACATTCAATCGGAATAATTTACAGATCGGGAGAGGTGAAAATTGTTTTCAAAAATGGACAAATTCCTAACTCAACTGATCCGGCTAGTTGGGAATACCGGTCCGACTTCACACATCAATGGCCAGCGGATTTTTTAATTTTGGACACCGATTACTTCGATTATGCTGTTGCCTACTCTTGCATCGATAAATTGGGCATGGGGCAAGACTGTCAATCATTCCTTCCAATCCAATTGTGCAATGCATAGCTTTGATCCCGATTAATAATGTTTTTTTCAGGGTCTCGAGGGCTTTGCTCTTGTCGAAAACACCGTTTCCCGAGAAACGCCGTATCGATGAAGCGTTGGAGTCTGTAAGTCGATTTGGCTTGAACAAAACGGATTTCGTATGGATGGACCGTCACGAGGCAAATTGCTATGACAAATTCGATCGACGGGCTGATTTGCGAGATGTTTTCCGACAGTTTCGAATGTTATAAGGGCTAATTGGCTATCAGATATTTAGGCGATATAGATATCAACGACTCCCTGTCGCATAAGTGCAGTCAATTTTGTTCGATCCATTATGCAATGTGTACCGAAATAAAACATTCAACCGAAGGTAAAGGTAAGTAGAGTATGTGGCCTGACCCAAAAATACCCAAACAAAACCACCCATTCTGGAGGCACTTTTAGAACCGATTGACACGGAGAAGTCTCGAAGGCCCTCTCGCCACGACTAACCAGAACTGTCACACCTGTATCAAAATTTCGTTTGAACGCATTCCCTCTATTGATTGCAAAAGCGCCTGGAAGTTTCAGGAGAGCACGGTAAAGAAAGGCTCCATCCACCAAAGATTTGGCATTTCACGGTATTGTTCCCAAGGATTGCAATGCCGCCTCAACATCACCAGAACCAACCCAAAATCATCAAGACCGATCAGAGACAAATTTCTTCCATCATCAGCCGATATCCGTGCCTAGAAACCCGTTTAGTTTAGATCCCACGCCTCGGGCGATTCCGTCAACTCGATTTCTCGCCTATTTTCACCCTAAGCCGACATCTGATAGAATCGTTTGGTCGCTCCCAACAACGGTAGATGCATCCCGAGTCATCAAAAACCCCGAGCGCCTTTTTCACATCGGCCTTCCAACTGTCGGCGATCCAATGGTTCATTTGGCAAGACGTGTTGCGAACAGCCACAAGATTTCTCACCATGGACATCATCGCACCCATCGCAATCTACACAGTCGTTCCATTTTTTTCTTTCGCATCAGCCCTTCTTTATCAGACCATTCGTAGCATTCGAAGCGTTCAAATAGGGCTGGATACCCCAAGTCTGCCCGTTAATAGGGGCCTCGTGAATTCAGACTAGGGTCCGTGCGAGTGTAATTCGGTCCATACCCCGAGCCTAAATAATTATAGACATTTCCATACACATATATGTGTATAAGAAGCAAGTATTTAGCATGTAGGTAACGGCACTAGTTCGCACAATTAACTATTTTTCGGCGCGATGTAAAATACTGTACACCCAGGTTCTAGGTTAGAACGGCGGTGAAGGAGAGGACCCGAGTCGAAATGTTCAGCCTATTTTGCCCCTCCAGATCCTCACAGTAGTAGGAGATAAAGGCCGTAAGTTAGCTTCGTATTCAATATAAAATGAGCTCCTACTTAACGCCTAGAACGAGAACAAATTTCCCTTTTCTCCACTTGCAGGCGCTAAGGAGGACGTCGACTGGCACACGTTTACACGTACACGCATACACTCTATTACGCATATAGAGATACATTTTCCTGAAAACGCGCATGCGTAGACACACGTATATACCCGCACACATACATACCTAAGCGTACACCCACACACGTATACTAGTACCTATACGTACGCATGCGTGCCTTCTATAGGGATCCGCGTATACATGCATACATGAGGGCAATTCCTATCAAGAATATTGTAACTGTTTGCACAAGATCCAGTTCTTCCACTTTGGAGAGTTGCTGAACCTGCAGGGCAAGTGTGAAACGAATGCGAAAGATTCGCTGGGTGGAGATAACGGAAAAACCATTGGAAAAGTAAGCCTCTACGGTGAACGCGCCGTCCTATCTAGTCCAACGCATGACGGTTACTGAAAACTATCAGACCCACTCTTTCGAATTCGACCATCCCCACTCTTGTTTTGTCGAAACAGCCAAATGCACGATAGGTCCAAACGCAATGAAAAGAGGAGCTGCAACGACTTCAGCTAGGTTAGGTAGGAGTATAAGGGCCTATGCAGGAGGTAAGCAGCAAAGGAAGAGCATGTGGTGTCCCATGGTTGGATTTCTAGCAGGAAACAAACTCAAGTGAGGCTGACATAGGATCAAAGGCCTTCAAAATAGGTTGAAAATTTCGACTCGGGCGAACGACCCGGTGAAAAGGACTTTGGTTCTTCTTCTCACGGGCGCTATCGTCCCCTCCCGGGGCATGATTCTGCTGACGCTAATTTATTATCTCCCATACTTCGGAGCCAGTGAGTCACGTGAGAATTCTATTTTGCTTATCGCAGTACATGCCTTTATAAATATGACTATGAAGGCGTACCACGACACATGCATATACAGGCTTTCCGGGCGTGAGAGGAACCTTGACGTGTCTGGAGAACGGTAGGCCTGATCAAAAAAATATTCAAACAAGAATCCCAGAATTTCAAGGGAGGGGTCTAATAATCTTGTTGGCATCTTTGCCAATTGAGAAGGTCAAACGGAGATGATCTTTGATTTTGTCAAGATCCTTTTTTTATGACATAATTTTGTTTATATATATATATAAACTGAACTGAATCCGAGAACTTAAGGGCGAAACCGTCATTGTCGGCCGTTCACCCCACGCACGTGCATCCGCAATACCCGGGGCGCCAGGGAATTTTGTATCGCCGGATTTCTCAACCGGACTAAACTGCGGCCAGGGGGATCCGCCCAGGCCCACCAACGGAGACTGGAGCTCTCCATGATTTTTGGTTCCCCGGTGCAACAATGGCACAGTAGTTGCTCACGTGCAATTTTTTTTCTTTAAGTATAAAATAATAAACGACAATTATTAAATTATATAATCGATTCACAAAGCGAGTTTCGGTGTGCATTATTTTTTAGCTAAAAGACATAAAAATAAAGAAATTTATCTGTCAGAACGTGGTTTCGAACTCGCCCTCGATCCGGCTTGCACATTCCGAGCGTGGACAACTACTGTGTCATTCTTTAGGACTTGGAATTTTAACACGAATATCTCAGCCAATTTTTGCGCGAGTGATTAAAAAAAAATCGTTAGGCTATCTATCATACAACACATATGCTTGCAAAGGGAACCGTAGTAAATGTGAATCATCAAGTAACGCACCTGCGGGTAACAAGGCCTAGCTAAGCGAGATTCGCGATAAAATGAATAATGTTGAAATGAATCAACGATTTTTAATGATAATCGAACTTTTATATGAATTAGTGTAAAATATAAACAATAAATGGCAACTTTCACCATAAACAAAAACAAAATGAAATGTTTTAAAACCTCGCCAATAGGCCGCATTTTACTAGGGTAGGATAATAAGGCCTACGGCGTTAACGTACTTCAACAATTAAACTGCATGCTATACATTTAGTATTTCCGATCAACAATCATATAAATGCGCAAATCACATTTTAGAAACGCATGTAAACTATACATCCGCACATTTAACAACCATTAAGGCACTTAAGGTAGTTCCTCTGCGAAAATCTCAACCAAAAGTTTACATACCATGTTCATGTTTAAAAGATTGATAATTGGTTTAAATAGTAATAAATAAAATTAAAAACTACGCAATATTGACTCGGTACTAGTAGATAATACGATGGATATCATTTATTGCCGTAAAATATATTTTATATTGTGTTTTTGATCTACCATTGCCAGTAAACTTTTTGCCGGGACTGTCCAGGCTTTGCCCCAATTGTTTTTTTTCCAGGCTTTGCCAGGCTTTGCACCAAAATTGTGAGGGCTTTTCATGGTTATATCTTGGAAACTAGATGGTGAATCATTCTCATTTTTTTTCACATTATTCGTGATATCTTACTCTAGCTTATCCTCGTTTTTTATCAATTTCTTAATTTTAGTTTTGGCGGTAAAATTAATGATGCTCTGTTTGCCAATCATAACGCATTTGTTGCGTGTAAACCAAGCCAACTTTAAGTGTTAATATCTCAGGTTTGGGGTGGTCAAACTTATTCAAATTGCACAGATGTTTGGATAATGTATTGAATAACATATATGTCAAATTTCAACCATTTCTTAATTCAACTCTTCTGTGGAGGTACTACCTTAAAGGCAGTGATGTCTTCAAGCGACGAACCGACGCACTCCTCATGGTACCACTTTCCGCATTTTATGCTCTATATCATGTCAGCTGTCCTGTCCTCTTCACAGCCATGGCAGTATCCGCTTGCATTTGTGAAGCACGGTTGCCTTCGGTGGTGAAGGTCTATTTATTTTTTATCCTACCTTCATTATTTTGATTGAACGGAGCTCAACTTTTATTCAACTTAGGCTTTTCGCCTAACCATAAGTTTTTTTCTGTAAATTTTACTGGTGAGGGCATAAGTTCACGAAATGCCGCTCTGAGCCGAGTGAGCGGCACATTGTCTTCATCATCGTCCGAACTCGAACTACCGTGAACCATACGGTAAAAGCTTCCCGTGCGCAGTAAAAATCGAGATTAATCAATTAGGAACCAAATTCACACATTATTCACATTTGTAGCATCTTAAAAGTAATGAAATATCTTTAAAAAAAAACAACCAACGTTGTTACAAGAAGAGAAAGGATGATAAGGCCTATGGTTAAATTTGGTAGGCCTGAATATCCGTCGACTACGTATGTCGAAAAATCAAAAGGAAACAAATATTTAGACCACTATAGCTCATTTAAATATTTATGATCATAGAAACATGAAATGATAGAGAAATGGATGGCAAATTTATATAGCCAAGTGTAATAGTACAAGGAATACTTACTTGTTTATTCATAATGCCATTTGATTGATGGAGATTCGATCATTTTTCGAGTTTTGGCAGAATTTCAAAGCCGGTACATCGATTTTAGCAATTTTCGATACATACGCCTTTTCTATAAATCATAAAACTTATTGAGATATCGGGATAAATCCAGCAGCATTCTCTAAGGCTGTCAAAATCCTTTTAACCCCCCCCCCCCCCCCCCCCCTATGAAGTTATGTCGCTCAAATACGACCTCGCAACGGCTATATTTTTTAATCCTTTCAATACCGCCAAAAAATCAGTTCAGTGCGCCTCACTACTGGGAACAGTTATTTGTCCTCCAAGTGATTATTACGATGAAATAACTTTTCTGTTTGAAACTTGCTCAATAAGGGTGCAAATTCCTCACCACTGAAATGCACTTATGTTTTTCAGTGACTGCGACATATCCCAGGTAGGAAATCAAAAGGCTGACGATGGAAACAAGCTTGTGCGAGCCTTGTTTCACCAAGCCTGAGTGAGACAGACCTGGCCCAGGTTTCATTGCATCGTTTGGAGCAGCCTGGAACCAAGACTGGCTGCTTAGCCTAAACTCAGGGTTATTTCAAGCTTCATTCAGCCGGTGAATTTTGAGGCTGAAAAATCAAGGCTGGATCCAGGCTTGTTTCAGGTTGTGATAAAATAAAATAAGTTTAAAATAATATTTTTTCTGTATTTCTATGAAAAAAAAATTTACCAATCAATTTGTCGGGTGCGAAGGCACGAAAAACGAAAGCGAAGGAGGCAGCTCAGAACATTTAAACATATGCTCTTATCGATATTTATGAGGTACACAAAAAAGTGTATACGAAAATAAAAGTACGCAATAAAATAAAGTATTGTTTTTTAAAATATTTTTTATATGTATTTAGTAACAAATAATATAACAAATAATAAATATATGTAATAAATCAAATGAATTCTTTACAAATTTATTAAATTGACCCCAATGTAGAATATAGAAAACTAAAAACAGGCCTCATATAGCCTCGGGAAGAGTTTGGGAAAAGCCTGGTCACAAATGCTCGTGAAGGCTTCATTAAGGCCCGTTTGGGGTCCTGTTGTTTCGTCGTTTCAGGCTTAGTACAGGCTTTTCTACCAGCCTTTGGTCAAGCCTGTGTGCAAGAGCCTGAAACCGCGTTATCATTCAGAGGTTCAGCTAGGCCTAAAATCAGGCTGGTGCTCAGCCTGAATTAAAAAATGTGAGCCTTGTTTCAGAGCTTGGCGAGCCCTTTTTCATCGTCAATTCCTACCTGGGATATTGTCCCAGCCGGAATTTCAAACATTTTCCAGACTGGTACAGCATATGTCACGTCAGGTGTGAAAGGGTTAAGGGGCTATACTAATGTGACGGGATGAAAAAATCGAATTTATATACTTTGCATTTCTCAACTCTATTCCATCATAGAATTGATATCCAATTGCTGGAAAAATAGATTTCCACGTGTAAGCGCTCGGTGAGAGCGCTCTAGTGCGGCTACCCGCTGCGCGTCCCTGGCAGCTGTTGAGAACAGCTGTTTTGAATTTACTGTAAAAGTGAGAAGAGAGACAACTACTGTATAGTAGTTATCTCTCTTTTCACTGTGTGATTTCGGAAAAACGGCTCAACCAACCGGGGTTTCCACTGCATATTTAGCACATGTATGACTATCGCCCGAACTAAAATGATTTAAAAATATTAATTTTAACTTCTACTTCGCCGGAATTATGACGAAAAAACGTGTTTTTCGAAAACTTTTGCAATTAACGACGCCGTTTTGTTATTTTTCAACACAAAAGAATAATTCCAGTTCAGGCGATGTCGACACTCATACAGATTGAAAATCTTTGTGGATTTTTTGTGTCCGATTACCTAGAGAGCGCAAATCATCGACGTCAGCAACATACTTTTTTCATGCCTTTGCACGATTATAAATTGTTAAAGAAATATCCATTTATATTCAACAACAAAAAATCGTATTCTATTCTGTAACAGTGTACCTTTAAGCGAAAAATAAGTTTGTATCGATGCAGGCAACGGTTTTCACCAGAAAAAAAAAAGAAAAAAAAACATCTTATTTTTTTAGCTGTCACAGTGGAATAGCAGCTTTTTGCTCCGCTCTTCGAAAAAAATATAGCGTATATTCGTGACGAGTAGTATTCGACAAAAAAAATTAAGCTTTCTGGAGAAAAATTAAAATTTCACTTTCAGTACTGCAGAAGGAAGATAATTAAATTTCGAGTACGGAACACCTTGGAAAAAACTTTCTTGTGTAGGCTATCACTGAGAAAAAAATTTGCAAAGATTCATCTCAATGTGGATTAGTGGAATTTTATTCTACTCGCGAAAAGTTTTTTTCAGGAGTATGTGTGTACGGGAGCAGATTAAAAACACTCGACGATGAGTCACGCGGCAAAGGAGGAACGAGAGAAATTACACCTGTGCTCCGATAACTTTATATTTTCCATATCACATCCGCCGTCTCGGTACAATAGCAACCGGTATCGCCGCTTCTTTCATGACCAGGTCATTCTTGCAACTTGCCACATTTCTTGGCCACGAAAGAATTGCTCTCCCGCCGACTGATATCGCCGAGTGCTGCAGCCTTTCGTTTCAACGCTATGCGAGAACATGCGCTCGACGATCGGGCGCGTTTATCGGGTGTCCGTGACAACGACACAATATGGAACGCAGTTGAGAAAAATGTAAAACGCTAAAATAATAGAAACCGAACAATAGTGCTATTGTGCGCATTATTTGTCTGTGTAGAAATCGCTTTTCCTTTCAGGCGTGCGATTAGGTTGAGCGGAAAATGGGTAAAGGGAAATAATTCTGTTGGTCAAGCAGGCACGGGCAATAGCGGCTAACGCTCAGTAGCCGCTGTCGTACAGACATTTTTTTAGTCAACAGTCAACCGCCTCCAGACAAAGCGTCAGTACAGTTGACCTTTCAATTCTGATCTCGTTTGATTTACGTTTTTTGACACCTCGTCATCTGGCAGACGAGTGCTGCAACAAAGGTGACCGCTCGCACAATCTGTTCAAAAATTACTCCCGTCTTTTATAGTCTACAGATCATTCAGCACGGCATCGCGAAATTTCATACCGAATAACATTATACTGTTTTGATTCGATAATGAAATGTAGATATTTCGACGTTGGCATACTATGATTCTATTTTGACCGGACACTGGGTTCATATCTCCTTAAAATAAAAACCGAACTATTGATTGCTATTAATGAAAATTCACATTTGATCGCAGAGATAACGGACGGATAACTAGTGAAACGTTGGACTACAAGAAATACGTAACCTTGAGGGCCGAACAAATTGGCTTTCAACATCCGTCTGGCTTTTAGTGAAACGAGCACGAATATACGCAACAAGCTTTCCACTAATGGCTTTGGAATTTTCTCCAGCCACCTCCATCGTAACAATGATTCACCCGGTGCTGGCTCTGGGTCTTTTATGCCTATATTTGCCCAGTGCATTGTTGAAACAGACGCCAGATTCTATTTGTCCGGTGTTAGAGGCCCAACAAGATTTTAACAAGCTATGGGTGAGTTTGACGTAAAGATCGCGTAAAGATAGACTCCCTAAAAAAATCATAACGAGTAAAAAAACCGCCAAGTAATGAAAAGTTTCCTTGAAAACATCGGTTGTTTCACTATCTACAAAATTCAAATCAAACTCGAAATATTTTTTATTCTATTTCAAACAGAGATTTTATTTAGACTATGACTTTTTCAATTTAAACGTACGAAAGAAGTGAAACAACTTTTTATGAAAAAACTACGCAAGTTTTTAGAAATGTACACAAAATTGTCAAATCCCAGAAATTTTTCTCAATATTTTATTTAAAAGTCTAATAATTATTCTTATTTTATTGTTAATAATTCTTTGTTACTGTGTCCTCAAACTACCAATAATGACAAAGGTCGATTCCATACAAGTTTTTTTTTATCAATTTTTAAAGTTGTCTAGCTCTCTTAAAAAAAATATTTCGAAAATGGTTCACTCTTGCATGAAGCATTACTGGGTTATTTGATATTGTAAAACATGTCCTACAACTCTTTTACGGAATCATGACCAATAACCAGTAGCCCTGTAAGTATCTGAAGAAAAACATTTAACAATACTGATATTGTGAATATAACTCACATATTTCAACATTTATTCTTCTATTTATATTCCTATTAATCTACAAGGGAGTTTATGTAAATATTATTACTGGATATTTTTACGTCGCCTATTCGCAATTTCAAGCAAGAGATAATCAAAAATAAGACTTGCATTTATCATTGACAATTATAATTACATATATGTGAATTAGCATAGATTTTATGATTTTTATCCCGGGATTATTTATTTATTTTTTTATAAATAATCACCTATTGTTATATATAAATAATATATGATCATATATGAGAAAATATATACTTATGTATAACTATAATGAATTTTGTACATAAATAACTATATATGGATTTTGTCCATATATAAACATATATAGATATATTATATTAATTATATATATTAATATGTGATTATATACAACAAAAATGTATCGGGATATTTAAATGACGGAGATATGCGAATTAAAAAAAAATGAAAAAAAAAAAAAAATTCGAAGTGAGACTCAAACCAGCGACCCCGCGATTACTAGACTCGAGCGCTACCGGGTACGCCACGAGCCCGGTTCGAATATCGTTGCATCTTTGTGGGATAAGAGTGCGCTCGAAAACTTCAAAGTCAATTTTCTCGAAAATTTCTGAATATGGCGTCGAACTGCTTTGAGATATTAATATTCGAGCTCTGAACTTCACGTACCATGAGTACGAAAAATTACAAAAATCCGACTGCCGTACTGTCCCCTTGTTAGTATGAATATCAAGCTGTATGAATTTTTTTTTTCGATGTAAAAAATGGCTGACTACTCGAAACTTCTAGAAACAGCTTTTTCAAATTGGCGTCACAAATAACTTCACCAATTTCCACTCGATTTACTTCAAAATTTAAAAGTTATGTTCCTAATTGCATTTCGCAGAGAAGTACGTACGGAATTTCTGATAAATCGAAAACTTTTCATTTTATGAGCAGTGTATGAGCAGTTATAAGAAATTTTTCACTGAAAATTCATTTCATAAATTCAAATACCTACAACTTTCGAGTAAAACAAAATTTTTTAAATTCCGTACGTACTTCTCTAGTCATTCCAATGTAGATTGACGAGAATTTTTGTTTTTTGTTCTAGGTAAAAAATTGTGGATGCTAAACGTCACGCCGCCGAGAGCCTAAAAAAGATAACAAAAGAAAATATTAGTAGTCGGCCATTTAGTGCATCGAAAAAAAAAATCTAACAGCTTGATATGCATACTAAATAGATGTGTAACTAATTTTATGAGTGAATCACTTTTTCATACGAAAAAAATGTGTTAAATTCGAACATGATTTTGTACCCGTTACTGTGGCCTAAGGCCTTAATATCTTGTGGGGAGCGTGATTATAGCTTGAAACAGGGCCAGTGGACACATAGAGATAATCCAGAACGCTTGAGGGTTCGGTTGAAAGGATCCTCCAGTTTGAGGGCCCCGAGCCGATTGAAAATCATTCCTAATCGCGGTATTAATTTTCAACCATCTTCTGCTATTGCCATTTTAGTTCCAAGGACAATGGCTCACGCAAGGTATGTGGAGGGGTTCTATTGGATTCCAATACGAATGTGGGATTTTTCGATTTCATTTGACGGATGAAAACCATATGGAATTAATCGAACGGGCATATGATCCTGAGTGAGTATCCGGAGTCGAAAAATAATTGCTAATTTCATTTTGTTAGATTCAACTTTAACTTTCGAAAGAACAGATTTGGTCATGTCGGCACCGCTCTCTGTTTCTTATTCTGAACCTACCAAAAAGTGTTCATATTTTCTTATAATTTCACCTCCTCCCGCCCTGCTACATCTTCCACTGCTTCCGATTACGCAACGCAGAAATCTGCGGCAACGAGTATATTCAGGCTGAATAATTTACAGAGTCGAAGAGGTATATGAAGCCACTGCATTTGCTCGAAATGTCGAGTCAACTACCCCGGCCTGTTGGGAACTTCTGCGCGACACGTCACGTGATGATTGGGAAATGGATTTATTGATTTTGGACACCGATTACTTCGATTATGCTGTTGTCTATTCGTGCGAAGTCGCCGGGGGCGAAAGGCAAGACTGTAGATCATTTCATCCACATCAATTGATCATTGCCCAATGCATAGCTTTGATCATGAACAATGTTTTTTTTACAGAATTTTTAATGCCGTGGTCATGTCAAAAACACCATCTCCCGATAAAAACCGTATCGCTAAAGCGGTGGAGTATGCAAGTCGATTTGGCTTCAACGAAACGGACTTCATATGGATGGACCGTTATGAGAACAATTGCTATGAAAAAATGAGTCAACGAGCTTGATTGCGAAGCTTGAGTAGCGATTGCAATAATTGGCTTTTAGATATTCAGGCGATATAGATATCAAAGACTCCCTGTCGCATTAGTGCGGTCAGTTTCATTAATTTCATTACGCAATGTGTACCGAAATAAAATATTCAATCGACCAATACAATTGCAACGCGTTCTTTATTATTGTCCTCGACCCTGGGCTGGCTCGCTGCCATTCGCAGTGCATATGTCGTCACATTTATCGAACCGGTACCATTTAAAAGACACGAGTCACATTTGACTCGTGACCAGTCTGACCTGATCGGACCAGTTAAGAGACACGAGACACATTTGATGACACCTTCACACCGTACAACTTTTGTCTGGAACATTTTTTGTGACGTCGATAATCACCGAGATATTTCGGGTGGCGGAGATAAGAGGTACACACTGTCCCTCTTATCATATATATATAAATATATATAAATATATATATATATATATATATATATATATATATATATATATATATATATATATATATATAATCTATACGTGTTTTTATTTTAACATTTTTTTCGTAAAAAGATCCTACCTATTTCGATTTTGAGTGATAAGTTATTTAAAAGGATTTTGAAAACGGAGTTTGCATACAAACAAGCTTCGAAAATATTTAAAAAATAATTCCAATGGACGTATAATTTATAACATGTTATATCATGTATAATATTAGTAAATTACAACCATTAAATGTATCAATGTGTATCTGTGTTCGTATATGCGTGTACGTACATGCATTTTTTAAATTGTATCATAAATAAAATTAAAACTACAAAGAAAAATGTATTTTTATCACGAGCACATTTTTGACCGTCGAACGATTCGAAATGCAATTAAATCCTTTCCAGCATTGTTCCCCCGGATCAGACCCATTCCACTTAACGCTGACAAATCGCCCGCGCTCACTGTGGATTTTTCCACTCGGCCGAGTATGTCGACGCTTTGCGCACCGACGATTTCTACGTTCACACGTGGAAGTTGAAATTTTGGTGAATAATTTTTCTTACTGGCCCCACTGCTTCCTTTCTTGTCGTTCGTTTTTTTTCTACCATCTCCTTCTCCCTCTATTTGTGAGCTGTTGTAAACACGTGCCGATATCTATGTATAGTCTGGACGGACTCCCAAATAGGGTTTTACAATCGGCACAGTAATGGCCCACGACTGGTTGCCAGAGAACAAACGATGGCGCGGTAATGGCTATACAAACGGGCCAGATCCGCACCATGCATGGTTGGTAATGGTAAACCATGAATGGCTGCTAAGACTTGGCCAACTATCATACGCCCATATTGGCCCAGCAACGGCTACCGGATTTTCTGCCGGAAATGAAAAACAAAAAATTGACAAATTATGAATATAAAAATTCTAGTAGTATCTTTTTTGTTTTCTTATGCTTTACTTATGTCCATGTAAATAGAATAATTGCATTAAAAACGCTTTCTGAATTGTTCAAGTTTTTGCCTTTCATCGGGATCGAACCTGCGCCTTTCGTTTTAGTGTCGAGCGCCCTACCCACTTAGCCATTCTAACACTTACAGAATCCATCGTTTGTTCGTTCCTTACTTTTATGCCGATAATTTTATTCGTGACATTAAAGTTTACCGATAATTTTTTCGGTCCATTTAGGCTGTAAAAATAACTCGCTCGTTTTGGGTGAAGTTCCGAAAAGCATACTCCTCTGATCGAGCTGAAATTTTGCAATGAACTTCCTCTCATTATCCTAAGAGAAACCGTTAACGGATTTTTGACGACTAGCAATAGTTTTCGATATATCGCATTATAAAGTTTATTATTTCACGCCATACGAGTATATCTATATATCCGATAGACACCCCCCACTCCTCCGGCCGCGCTGCTTCCTGGCAAAAAGTGCTCGCCCGTATGTGCATATCACTTGCCATGTGGGATGGTTTTGTTTGGGTTTATTTAATATAGTAGAAGCGCAGTACAATAGATAACTTTCAATATACGATATATCGAAAACTATTGCTAGTCGCCAATATCCTTTTAAAGGTTCTCTTAAAGTATTGAAAAGAAGGTTGGTGCAAATTTTCAGCTTCATCAGTGGGATATGCTTTTCGAAGCCTTATCCCTTGTTTTTACGTGTTACAGTTTAACGACCTGCATTTGCAAAACACCCAAAAACAAACCATCAATGGCTGGAATAGATCTGGCAAGCCGTTCATCCGCCTACGATACCCCAATGCTGATCGCCACATTATCGGTGCGATAGTATTGGCCCACGAATGGCTGGCATAGATCTGGCAAGCCGTTCATCTACCTACGATACCCCAATGCTGATCGCCACATTATCGATGCGATAGTATTGGCCCACGAATGGCTGTCATAGATCTGGCAAGCCGTTCATCCGCCTACAGTACCCCAATGCTGGTCGACGAATCATTGGCCGATTATCAGCAAACCGTTTAATGGCTGAATGCTGGCATTTTTGTAACGACAGGCGACCCTATATGGGCTTCTGTAAGTTTCGAAGCTATATACGGTGTGACTGTGCAGAAGAAACGGTTTGGTTACTTTACGTCTTGCGAGTTGGAGCGGCGCCCATAGGGATGTGTCTCCAAATCGCTTCGGGTGAGCGCGCGAGTTCGCGGGAAACTTCAGTTCGCCATTATTTCGTCGGAAAAATATTAAAAGAGAATTCAAAAATTGCTTTCTCATACACGACTAGTATACGGGGAGAGCTCGGCAGTGTCTATAGTATCGCTGTATGTTTTTTGGCGAGGAGAAAAGGGATGGGACGACGCTGATATGTCGTTTCGTCTCTTGTTCACTTTGTCTTGCTTGGCACCCCTTCCGAGTCTCTCTCTCTCTCTCTCTCTTCTCCTCGTCCTCCTCGTCCTCCTCCACCTCCTGCACCTCCTCTCTCTCTCTTACCCGACTACCCTGCTTTCTTCATCCCCTTATTCGCTTCTCGTGTTTCACTCCAGGCATTCTCTTCGTCCAATTCGCGAAATTTATTACTGGCCCGTCCGACGACGCACCGTAATTTACAACCAGAGATGAGCAAAAAATCAAACTATTCCATACCGTCGTTCCACGGATTATTATTAACTCTGTGTATATGTATATGTGTGTATATACATTGACGTCCCCGAAATCGCGTGTCTTCGAAATCACCTTTCCCCACTTTCTCTCTCTCTCTCTCTCTCTCTCTCTCTCTCTCTCTCTCTCTCTCTCTCTCTCTCTCTCTCCCCCCTTCTTCCTCTCTCTCGCTATATATATATATATATATATATATGGGGCATTCCATACCAATTCGACCTGGGTCTGACCCTCGACCCCTCAAATCTGGTTCCCAATTTTTCCTATCATTACTCTCACTTTATCAAGCAATTACAATTTTTTCAGATTTTTCAAAATAAATTTGAGCGCGTCTCGAATTTTTGAATTTTTTTTTAACACCTCGATGGCCACAATCGAAAAATCTGAAAAAATTCTCAAAAATACAGTGTTAGATATAAAAAATGTTGGTGTAAAATTCATAATGTCTGGGCTTTTGCTTCAACCCGTTTTTTAGCTTTTTGAGCAAAAAAAAAATGAAAAAAAAACAAGAAGCAGAGGTCAATTTACTGTATACTGTTTCTCGAAATTTTGTATGCATAATACCAGATTTTTTAAAAAATTTCTCCGATTTTTCTACAGTGTATTTTGTAATTTTCGATTTTTTTTATCATGGTTGACAAAAACCCTAATTAGGTGTTGAAGCAAAAGCCCAGACATTATCAATTTTACACCAACATTTTTTATATCTGAAAATATCTTATTTTCTAAAATCTTATTTTGAAAAATCTGAACAAAATTGTAATTGCTTGATAGAGTGAGAGTAATGATAGGAAAAAGGGGAACCAGATTTAAGGGGTCGCGGGTCAGACCCAGGTCGAATTGCTATGGAATGCCCCATATATATTCACACAGAGTACATCTTGATGGTTTATGACCGCGCCAACGATCTATATACCGACCGTTCCATCTTTATTATACTTCCAGCCACATTTTACAACAGTAGAATTTGGAAAAATTGTCTTTTGTTAGTATATACATACATATACATATTGCTACTGCGAACGTTACGTTTCCTCATTATTCGCGCGTCCACGCCAATGCAAAACGTCAGTGTCGTTTTGCAATGTGTGTGTACAAACGCGGAGCAAATTAAAAAAAGAAAAGAAAAAGTAAGATCGTCAGGAAGGTGTTGGTACTCGTGTTTGGAGTGTAAATTATCAACAGGCGTTGAAAATAATTCCACTGGGTTTTCACCATCTCAGCAGGTATCGGACACCCTGGTCTTATACGATAATCGTCGTAACTCGTTCGATTTGTGGATTTTTAAAACAAAATCCTTGTTGCAGATTAAAGTTGAGATCGTGGACCAGGGAAGTATGCGGTAAAAAAATGTCGTCAATTCGAGTCGTCTGGAAACGAGGTGGAAGGGGGTGCCGATTGGTCAGTTTTTTTTTCGAGAGAGAGGAAGCGTAAAAGGGTGCAAAGGACCCCTCCTTTGCACTCTTTTACGCTTTCTCTCTCTCGAAAAAAAAACTGACCAATCGACCCCCGGGGGCGGGGGGGGGGGGGGGGCTCGAATTTTTTTCGTAGCCTGGCGGGTACGAGGAATCGTCGCAACGTTGATAGAATTTGCCAGGAGAACAGTCAGGTTAAACTTACTTGGTAAGTCCGGCTAGGTGGAATTCACTAGCTCCGATAAAATATTCAGATTCATTAACTCCCCGCACATTTTTTGTGCCGCCCCCTCCGTAGCTACCCTCGAATGCACACAGGGTTTGGGGTGAGGTGCGGTACGAGGGCTTGCGAGGCTCTCAACGAACGCCTTCGATCTAACGTCTACTCTGCGGGAAACGCGCTCCGCCGGGGTGAAACGCCAGAGAGAGAGAGAGAGAGAGAGAGAGAGAGAGAGAGAGAGAGAGAGAGAGAGAGAGACAGCCCGCTTCTTCGTGTAGACCACCCTCGACCTCGCGGAATTTACCATTTTTCCACCATCTTCTACCTCGTTCACCCTCCGGGCCGCACCCAGTCGCGATTTCGGTATTTTTAAGGCTGATTTTTCATTACTAAAAAATATATGTATTGATACCTAATTAATTTGCGAAATTTGATTATTCCTTGATTTTTACGTAGTAATTGATTTACAAATTTTCATTACTTTTCAATATTGATTGATCAATTTATTTACGAAACTTTATCACTAGGTGCGACGGACTGCCTTTTTTTTCACGAATCTTACCAATTCAATACAAACCACTGAAAACGTAATATCCTATAATACCGTACCTATTAATAACATGAGTACCAAAACACATAGTCCCCATGAAATGTAATTTCAAAAAAAGCGTTTCGGTCCCAATGTCACCCTTTACAAGGGAACCCTAATGGGTGTGAATCACCCTGCGTACATATATATATATATAAACACAAAATTATGCCACAAAAACATGGGCTCTTTGAAAAACCAAAGATCATCTCCATTTGACCATTGGCAGAGTTGCCAATAAGCTTGTTGGATCTTCTTCGAAATTCTGGAACTCTTGTTCGAATATTTTTTCGATTAGGTCTACCGTTCTCCAGACAAGCTGGGACACCCTGTGTAAGTGTGTGTTTGCGTGTATTCGTGTATGTGTGTGTGCATATATATATATATATATACGATATGAGGAATCTTGCATCTCGTATTCTGCTGATGCATACACCCGGCGAATGAGAGGGCTCGACACACGTGGATCACAGCGCTATGTACAGTTTAATTAGCCTACGAGCCACATACACGGCACGAGCTTGGTCCAGAGAAGGAGCGAGACGGGGCGGACTGAGAATTGGTCCCTCCATGGCTTCACCGGTGGAAGCAGCCGATATAGATAGCTCGGCCGTCGTAGTGCTGGCTGCTGCGTTATATCGAAGAAACGAACAGAGAGAGAGAGAAAGCGAGAGAGAGAGAAAGAGAGAGAGAGAGAGAGAGAGAGAGAGAGAGAGAAGAGGAAGCTAAAAGCATATACGTACGAGTACAACGATATACGTATGCTGAAAGAGCGAGGGACAGGGAGGCGAATGGCGCGGAAGCCACCCCCTTTATCAAAGGCCCTGGCACTTTGCCACGTCGCACCGCATAATGAAGCAGGCACGTCGGGAGCTTTGGCTATACAGCCCCCCCCCTGCCGCGCGCTCGCCCCGTCCAACGCTCCTCTCCACCGCCGCCGTTCTAACCTAGAACCTATGTGTGTACGGTATTTTACCTCGTACCGGAAAATGGTTTATTGTGCGGGCTAGTACCATTGGCTAGATGCTGAATACTACACACACTGAATACTACGCTTCTTACACACACACGCACACACACACCTATATATATAGACAGGTATGCAGATCTCTATCGGCATTTAGGCTCTGGGTATGGACCGTAGCACGAACCCTAGACTGAATTCACGAGGTCCCTATTAATGGGCAGACAAGGGGTATCCAGTCCGATCACTTTGAATGCTACAAATGGTGCGATGGGGCAGGACGCGAAAGAAAAGAATGGGCCGACTGTAAAAATTGAAATGGGTGCGATGATATCCGTGTGGGAAAATCTTATAGCTGTTCACAACTCGTCTCATCAAACGAACCGTTGGATTGGCGATAGTCGTAAGGTAGACGTGGCAAAGGCGCTTGGGGTTTTTGATGATAAGGGATGACGTTAACGTCTAACGTTGTCGGGTGGGACCAAACGATTCTATCAGATGTTGATTTGGAGTGAAAGAAAGGCGAGAAATCTGTTTTGTGAAGTCGCCCGAGGTGTGAGATGCCAACTAGAAAGGTTTCTAGGAACGGGTATTGGCTGATGATGGGAGAAATTTGCCTCTGATCGGTCTTGATGATTTAGGGTTGGTTCTGATAGAGTTGGAGTGGTATAGCAATGTTTGGGAACAACACATCGGAATGGCAAATTTTTGGTGTTTTCAGCGTGCCTTTATCGAGCAGTCATCGACGTTCCAGGAGTTGGTGGGATGAATGGAGGGAATGCGTTCAACTTAAATTTGCACCATTGGAATCAGAGTCCAGGTGTGATAGTTGTAGTTATTTGTGGCGAGTGGGCCTTCGAGAGTTCTCTGTGCCAGCTGGTTCGAAAAGTTCCTACGGAATCGGCGATTTTGCTTGGGTACTCTTGAGTCAGGTCACATGCGCTACTTCCTTCACCTTCGCTAGATCCTTCGGTCTAAGGAATGGACGTGTCCCCGGAGCTTGTGTCTCTTAAAGGCTTACGTATGCCTGGGTAAGTAAAAACGATCGATTTTCCAAAAAGGTGCTTATTCGAAAGTAATATCCTTTGAGTGTCAACCCTGAAAATTTCATAAGGAAATTCGCAGTAATGACGAAGTTATAGCGTTTTGTAACTGACCGCGTGAGCAACGACTAACGGTCGGGGCGCAGGTAGACGCGGCCTTTTTCATCTGCTTGACTATGAGCGGGTGTTATCGCTCCTGTTGAATTCTGGGTATTTGTGACCTTTTGTATAGCAAGGTCATGTTTCTAAAAGTTGGTGGGGTCCTATGGCCCAAGAATCGACGATTTCATGTAAGTTTAAAATAAACCGGTTATTTCGGTGTAAAGTGTACTTATAACTTCAAACGCGTTTTACTCGAAACAGTGTTTTCAAAATCGGTACCAAAAATATCTCCGCAACTACTGGACCGAGCGGGATCAAGTTTTGCACAGTTATGCTTCACATAATAATCTAGTATTTATCGAGCCGTTTTTTCGATACCTAGCTGAGTTTTTTTTTCATCATAGCACTGAACAATGTTGATGCAAAAAATCGACTGTTTTATTTCAGTGACTGCCATGACCCGAAAAAATTAAATTTTCAAAAAAAATGGCAGAGGCACGTCTGGTACGCCAAACGCTGCCAACAAAAACACGTCCCAGGAAAACGACGGCAACTTTTTTGCCGTTTGAAATTTTACAACCATATTTTCACACAATGCAGATAAAATATCATAATTTAAAATGTATATCACGGTTGTTAAAAAAATTTCGGTTTTATACACAAAAAAAATATCGCTGCGCCCTTCTCTGTTTCAGTGGTTCTCTCGTATTTTTGTGCCGCTATTTTCAAAGATAGGGGATTGGACGTCGGATAACTTTATACGTATTTTATTATTCGCAACAACTTTTGTTTGAAACATTTTTTGATCGGACTATTCATTATTGAGATACAGCGACTTTTAAGTTTCCAACCCCTATTTCTTAGGGTTGGGGCGAGTTGAGGGACAACATTTGATTGGGGTTACTGTCAGTATGCAACCACCTACCTCCGGTCAAAAATTCATATTCTACGCTAAAAAGTGCTGGGTTTTCGTCTCTTTTACTGGCCTAATGAGAAGGTGTCAAAAAACGTAAATCATACGAGAGCAGAAGTGAAACGTCAACTGTACTCACGCTTTGTCTAGAGGCGGTTGACTGTTGACTGAAAAAAAAAACGTTTGTACGACCCCAGGTAGGAAATTAAAAGGCTGACGATGGAAACAAGCTTGTGCGAGCCTTGTTTCACCGAGCCTGAGAGAGACAGACCTGGCCCAGGTTTCATTGCATCGTTTGGAGCACCTAGAACAAAGACTGGCTGCTTAGCCTAAACTCAGGGTTGTTTTAAGCTTTATTCAGCCGGTGAATTTTGAGGCTGAAAAATCAAGGCTGGATGCAGACTTGTTTCAGGTTGTGATAAAATAAAATAAGTTTAAAATAATATTTTTTCTGTACTTTTATGAAAAAAAAAATTAGCAATAAATTTGTCGGGTGCGAAGGCACGAAAAACGAAAGCGAAGGAAGCAGCTCAGGACATTTAAACATATGCTCTTATCGACATTTATGAGGTACACAAAAAAGTATATACGAAAATAAAAGTACGCAATAAAATAAAGTATTGTTTTTTAAAATATTTGTTATATATATTTTGTAACAAATAATATAACAAATAATAAATATATATAACAAATCAAATGAATTCTTTACAAATTTATTAAATTTACCCCAATGTAGAATATAGAAAACTAAAAACAGGCCTCATATAGCCTCGGGAAGAGTTTGGGAAAAGCCTGGTCATAAATGCTCGTAAAGGCGTCATTGAGGCTCGTTTTGAGCCTTGTTATTTCGTCATTTCAGGCTTAGTACAGGCTTTTCTACCAGCCTTTGGTCAAGCCTGTGTGCAAGAGCCTGAAACCGCGTTATCATTCAGAGGTTCAGCTAGGCCTGAAATCAAGCTGGTGCTCAGCTTGAATTAAAAAATGTGAGCCTTGTTTCAGAGCTTGGCGAGCCCTTTTTTCATCGTCAATTCCTACCTGGGACGGCGGCTACTAAGCGTTAGCCGCTATTGTCCGTGCCTGCTTGACCAACACAATTATTCCCCTTTACCCATTTTCTTCTCAACCTAATCGCACGACTGAAAGAAAAAACGATTTCTACATGGTCAAACAATGCGGACAATGGCACTATTGTTCGATTTCTATTTTTTCTGCGTTTTGCACTTTTCTTGTCACGGACACCCGATAAACGCGCCCGATCGTCGAGCGCATGTTCTCGCATATCGTTGAAACGAAAGGCTGCAGCACTCGGCGACATGAGTCGGCGGGAGAGCAATTCTTTCGTGACCATGAAAATTGTCAAGTGGCAAAAATGACCTGGTCATGTAAAATACCGTGATACCGGTTGCTATTGTACTGATTGTGAGACGGCGGAGGCGATATGGAAAATCAAATGTTATCGGAGCACAGGTGTAATTTCTCTCGTTCCTCCTGTCTCCGTGTTGAGCGTTTTCAATCTGCTCCCATACACACATACTCCTGAAAAAAACTTTTCTTAAAGCGGAATATACATTTAGACAGGAAACAAATATTGAGGGATTTTTTAAACTAAGAAATAATTATTCTACAATTATCAAACTTTAGATATAATTTAATAGTATATTTAAGTATAGAAAACAATTTTTTTAAACAATTCATCATCAAAATGGCGGAGCTGTGGCAGAGTGTTACAGCAAGGTCGCCGCGGTAGTTGCGAATCGGATTTATCGAATTTTATTGACCAACCATGATGTACATTTTAAAGTATGACATTTTACCTACATTGTGTGAAAATTTGGTTTAAAAATTTTTAACGCTAAAAAAGTTACAGTCGTTTTCCTGGGACGTGTTTTTGTTGACAGCATTTGCGGGCTCTGTCATTTTTTTCTGAAAAAAATATTTGTTTCTTAAAGTGGATAGGTAAAACTAGTACTTATCGAGCCGGAATTTAAAAATCTAATTTTTTCGGGTCATGGTAGTCACGGAAATAAAACAGGCGATTTTTCGCCTCGAAATTGTTCAGTACTTATGATGAAAAAAAATGCCATGCCAGGTATCGAAAAAACGGCTGGACAAGTACTAGATTATTGTGTGAAGCATACCTGTGCAAAACTTGATCCCGATGGTTCCAGTAGTTGCGGAGTTATTTCTGGTATCGATTTTGAAAACACTGTTTCGAGTAAAACGCGTTTAAAGTTTTGAGTACCTGCGCCCCAACCGTTAGTCGTTGCTCACCCGGTCAGTTACAAAACGCCATAACTTCGTCATTACTGCGAATTTCCTCATAAAATTTTCAGGGTAGACACTCAAAGGATGGTACTTTCGAATGAGCACCTTTTTAAAAAATCGATTTTTTTACTTACGTAGGTGTATGTAAGTCCTTAAGGGGTCTTCTAACTTCAGACGCTAAAAAGGCTATTTTAATAATGTTTTTTTTATAGCTTTATATTATAGATATTGATATACAAGTTGTTATGCTTGATGAATACAATTTCGAAAAACATTTAGAACATTTTTTTTATGTATTTGTGCCAAAGAAACTTTAAACGCGTTTTTCTCGAAACGACGCTTTTCGCCGGCTGGTTGATAAAATCTTCGAAACTCCTGAACCGATCCTTATGCAATTTTAACCACATATTCTTTACAATTGTAGCTATAGCGCATATCAAGGATTTTTTTAAATTTTGATTTTTACTACTTTTTTGCCAAAAACAGTGAAAAAACACGTTTTTTTTAATGTCCGCCATTTCTTTTGCATATATAAAAAATCGTATGAGATGAGCTATAGCCATTAACATACTGAATCTAAAACCGTTAAATTTCTTTGTTTCGGATGATCCATCTCCGAGATTTCATCAACAGCGATCAACAGAGATTTCGTCTATAAATAGTGACTTAAATGAATAATTAAAAAAAATATATTTCGAATGTGTGTTTATTAAGTGTAACAACTTTTATATCAATATCTATAATATAAACCTATCAAAAAAATTCACGAAAAAAGCATTTTTTAGCGTCTAAAGTGAGAAGGCCCCTTAAAGTTTGAAGTATGGGGTTCAATTTTAGGAATATTCCAATGACATTTTCAGGGAATATAGCTAAAAGGTGATACAGTCGAACCTCGATATAACGAGATCCTCGATATATCGAATATTTGTCCATTCCTTTCCGATAGACCTCCGAAACCTTGATACAGCGACATAATCATATACATTATGCTCTAATTGCTAACTGCTTGAAAAAATGCTCTGACTTGAACCTTTCTTTCTTTAAAAAATATGCTCATATTTATAATACCAATATATTTTTTTAAATAACATTTTATGAACATGACTTCGGTATAACGAAATCTGAATGTAATGAAAACTCGATATAACGAACTTCCCTTGGGATACGTTATATCGAGGTTCGACTGTACTACCTAATGAAAATATTTTTGAAAAATGCAATTTTTTACCCACGTAGGTAGACGTGGCCTGTTAAGGGGCCAGTCCACTTCAAAAATTTCAAAACATCTAAGGCAAGCAAGACTTGAAGAAATCGACGATGATGAGTAATCAGAAGGGATTTTGTACGGTGAAGGAATTGCCGATTGAGTTTAAGTAAGAGTTTTTCATAGTATAAACATCAAACGCGTTTTTCACGAAACAACGTTTTCAAAATCTAGCTCCATCGTATCTCTAAAACTAATAAACCGATTCTCTTGAGATGCGAACTACATATTGTAAATATGATTCGCAACAAGACGATCCTCGATGGTTTTAAAATTTTGATTTTTACTCTTTTTTTGCGAAAAACTGCGAAAAACGCGTTTTTTCACTTTTTTCGTTTTTCATCTGCCATTTTTTTATTTTTTGATAAAACTTTATATCCGAGGGTCATTTTGTAGCTGGTGCCATACTGAATCTAATGGACTTTGATTTTTTTTGTCTCAGACAAGCCGTTGCCAAGTTGTGATGGAGCTACCTAGCCCACCTATTTTTGAGGCGTTACGTTAAACTATAGTTTTTGTACTTAAAAATGAATTAAAATTAATTACATTTTTTTAACTGTATTTCAAGACTTTATTTATCAAGCCCAACAACGTTTATATTCACATCCTTTATAAAATCGTAAAACAAAAAAAAATCGCGAAAATAGCCTTTTTTCGTGGCTCCAAAGTGGACTGGCCCCTTAAAACGATGAGGAATAAATGAACGACGGAATCGGTATTTTCGACAGCTACGGTCGATTCGCCTGTGAAAACAAAAATTTCGAAGTTTCGATAACCTCATTGACGCTGTGTCAATGAGGTTATCGAAACTTTCCGTCTTCCGCAATTATGCACTACGTTGCAGTGATGAATGTGTCGTCAGTTGTGTCGCGCTCGACGCCGAACGATGATTCCATTATTACGAGCTCTCGTGACGATCGGCTCAATTTTGAGCGTGTAAGAATCGAAAAAAAAACACGGCGAACCGGGATTGTTCGTCGAAATCGTTAATCGATCGCGCGCGTGCCTGGTACGAAGATGAAATAACTTTTTTTTTATTCGCCACGATTTTCAGAAGCAACGCCGATATCGAGAATGACGGGGCAAATTACTTGCGATTTCCCGAAGGTTTTGTCATCGGGGCAAGCACGGCTGCCCATCAAATCGAGGGCTCCTGGAACGCGAGCGGTGAGCGGCCCATTTTACTTCCAATATCCCAACGAATGACGCGACAATATCGACGTGAACAAAAATTCACGATAAAACAAAACCGAAACGACAACATTTCTGCTGACAAATCGGAGGAAAAATTGAATGATCAGAATGCTCAAAGCACCGAAAGAATTTTACACGAAAGACCAAAACTCCGAAAATCTGAACACCGTCAAAATAATTCGGCTATGGAAGTTTTGAAAGTTTCAAAATGTTCAATAAATCGACGACTTATTTCAAGAATATTTTTTTATTAAGAAGTGACTTTACGTCAATTTTGAAATTTGTCTAGACAATGTTATACGTTCTGCATCATTTACAGTCAACTGTGTAGACTTTCGCTGGCATAATCTTGACGAATCTTGTAATTTCGGAACATTAAAATTAGGAATTTTAAGCCGTTGGCACATTCAAAGTTCGGAATTTCAACCCGGCCCTCATGTCACGATCACGCCAGCAAAAGTCTACACAGTTGACTGTAAATGATGTAGAACGTATAACATTGTCTAGACAAATTTCAAAATTGACGCAAAATCACGGCTCAATAAAAAAATTTATTGAAAATTTTGAAACTTTAGAAACTTTCATACCCGAATTATTTTGACTGTGTTAAGATTTTCGGAGTTTTGGTCTTGCGTGTGAAGTTCTTTCGGAGTTTTGATCTTTCGGGGTAATATTCTTTCGGAGTTTTGAGCGTTCTGACTATTCAAAGTTCGGAATTTCAAACCGGCCCCGAAAAAAGGTCGCTTTTCGCTGATCTGTCTGAGAAATTATAACTTCAAATTCTTTTGATGTACAATATAATTTCGGACTATTATGCAGGGTATCCTATTCTGAATGGATCATCCTGCGACTGTCGATAGGTCAGATCATGTCCTACGATATCATGGAATTTCATTTCAGTAAAAGTTCCACGGTTTTCGAGATACAGTTCATCTGCTTTTGGTTTTTCGCATGCCATTTCTACAAATGATAACTTTTTTACCCTGTTCTTTAAAAATACTCCTGATTATTTGTTTTATCTAGAAAATTCTTCTTTTTAACCTTAAGGGATCATCGCAGTGTGACCGCCCAAAAATAGCCGTTTTTTTTTAGGTCGATAGGATAAGCTAATCGGTCTATTTTTTTTTTAATTTATTGAAGCACCGATGTAGAATACAAAACGATTTTTAAAAAATTTCATTATTTATTGTTTAACATTGTTTTTATTTGCGGAAAATTGCGTGGAAACAAATGGTGTCCCATGCTGGCCAGGATTGCGGCCGGAAATTTTATCTGAAACAAAAATTTCAAAATGATTATTAATCTGTAGGAAAGCCGCTATGTTCCTATGGAGGTTTTTTTAGTGAAATTTGAAAAAATGGCGGCGGTTTGAAGAAACAGTATCAAATTTAGCCTTTTTTCGACAATTTTTCGTAAAAAAAAATAGGGAGATTTAAAAAAAAAGCTTCCATAGCAACATAAGGAATTACGTGAAGAATTTTCTGTTAAAATTTCAAATGGATAGCTTGAAAACTCTTCCTTTAAGAGTGGCCACCGTTTTGAAAAACACCATTCCGAGAAAAACGCGTTTAAAGTTCGAATATGCTATAACGACCAAAATAATTTGAATTTCGATCTAAAAATTGAACGGATCGTTTACAACCGTGTATACTATAGGAAAATGAAAAAAAAATCGATTTTTTTTAAATTTTACACTGTGATGATCCCTTAAATGTTGAGGTAACTTTATGAAGAAAGATCTCATGCCCGAATTTTCATACAAACCAATTCGAAAATCTGGCTTTGATAACCTGCAGTGCAAAAAAATGCACTGCGCATATCGTGCCGATTACTTTGAAAAGTTTCTTCGTTATTGTTGATTAATATCATTTGTAGAAATGACATGCGAAAAACCAAAATAAAATGATTTTTTTCGAAAAATAACATTAAGCCGAAAATATAAAAAACCGCGGATCTTTTACTAAACTAAAATTCTAGCATATAGTAGGACACGATCTGACCTATCGACAGTTGCAGAATTATCCATTCGTAACAGAACACCCTGTATATATTGTGATATAAAATTATAAGTTAATAATATTCGCCTACGAAATGATAATTTCATCTTCACTTAAACCTCCATTTGGAGGACAAAATACTGTTTTTCGAAGACTTGTCCGGGGCAAAAAGAATCATTTGAATAAGACTGTTCAATATTCCACCATCTTGTTCACTCGGAAATTCATTTGGCGCCAGGCGGGGGCTCGAGAGTGTTGATTATCCGTTCAGTGTCGTATTTTAGCAATTTCAAATCGCTCAAAATAAATCGTCATCGGTCGTGCAGCATCGTTGATTGAATTGGAATGAAATTCCCAAAAATAATCATTTCCACGAACAGCCTCATTTTGTTGAAATATTTAAATAGCGTGGGTCGATCAGAGGAAAATATCTCGTGTGAATGTATTCCGCAATATGCATTATTGAAATAATTTCATCATGTTATTTTCGACAAAGTGAATATCCAGCGCAAATTTTTACTGGAACAATGCAATATTAATTCTCCACGAATTAAGTGAAGTAGAGTTCAATGCTCATATGTTCCCCAAAACGCAATGACTTCTGCTCCTCTCTGGAAATAAATAAACATCGTACAAAAACGAATACTTCGAGCGATGAAGAATATTTTGAGAAAAACGTTTAAAAAAATCACTTGTTCCAAATTTCTGGACAATTCGTCGTCGATAATTAGTAGGAAAAAAAATCGTGAGATTGAGCCGTATGTAGTTGTGGTCCTTCAAATCGAGAGATTTTTTTCCTGCGATGCACCGAATTCATGTCGACAGGAAAGGGAGTTAGTGTTTGGGATCATTTCGCTCACGTGCACAACAGCCGTATCCTGAATCATGATAATGCGGATGTAGCATGCGATTCTTTCAACAAATACAAGGAAGACGTTGCGCTACTGAAGCAACTTGGAGTAAGTTTTTGCTGTGTAATTTTTCCCTCTCTCTCTCTCTCCCACTTCCTCTTGTAAAGTAAATGACGATCCGTCAACTACAGGAAATAAAAGTTAACAAAGTTATCAACAAAAAATTAAACAACAACGGACTCAAATATGACATAAATTGAATAATGATAAGCGCCCAATAAAATAAGAAAACAAACGATGACAATTAAGGGACCAGTGTGAACGCTAAAAATTTGGGTGATTTTCGGGAATTTTTTGGAAGAAAAGTACTCAATTAAATGTTTCGGAAAATTACAAATATATTTGGCTATATTTGACCTATATTACGTAATTTTTTCATAGAAAAATATTCAGATCCAACCGACTTATGCGCTGCCTTCGAAGGCGCAAAAAAAAGTTCCTCCACTGCTGACATGATTCCGGCCGATTGAGTAGCTAAAACCGAAAAAGGAAAAAATGTCGTTAAACTGGAAGGTATTTCGTGTACAATGACGTAGGATTTTCGAAAAATATCAAAATCTAACAAAATGGCGTAGTTATGAAAAAAAGTTTGTTTTCTTGCCTGTAAAATGGTCGTTTTCTTCAATGCCAAATCGGCAATTTTTATCCAATCAAAAATATCCTACGTCGTTGCAGAGTAAATATATTCAAGAGTATATATTCAAGACTCAGTTCAAGTTTCAAGTTAATCGGATAACTGCTCTTTGAGTTACAATGTCAGCAAATTTGAAAAATCTCATTTCGAGAAAAACGCGTTTAAAGATTTAACTATCGATTTATACAAGATAAAATGATTCGAGATACGGCCTTCAAATTTTTACAGGATATTCTGAAAAGTATAAACTTTCGAAAAAGGCAAAAAAAATCGATTTTTTTAAAGTGTCACACTGGTATAGCCCCTTAACCCAAACAAACACAAACCATCAATAATGAGATCTTTATTCTTATCATTACCTGAACTATCTGCATAATTATTGTTTATCATTCGCTTCGTTTTATAATCGATATGATACTTATTTTAATTCTCTCATTGGAACCATTTTATCAAAGACAAATTCATTCCATGTAATTTCAATTTTACTTCGACTAGGGTAAACCGACCAGTTAATGGACGAATAACGATACTGTAGAATCCAGATGGATTGTAAAACGGAAATATTATGAAACGAATTTTCAATGGCTATAGCTACCAAAATATATTATTCTGATAGTAGAAAAAAATATTCGAAGTAATTGCAACAAATAATATTGAAGAAGTTTATAGATAAGTAACGAAATGACTAAATCACCAGTGATCGAACGAAATGACCAGTAAATGGGCGTGTAATGAAGACAAACGCTGTCAAACAAAACGATTAATTTTTATTAAATACTGGATTCGGAGATCACTGTATTGCACGATAATCACAATATTCTTATACACATGAGTATGATATTCGTTATTACGATTTCGTAGAGAATGCACACAGCTTTTTTGTATCTCAATTCTCAAAAAAAAACTGCCAAAGTTTGTTACGACAAAGAAATAGAAAATTAAATTTTGCCAAGAAAAAACGAATGAATTAATTTTCATGACAACGTTTAATGAAATGTACGTTGTCATATCTTATCAATAATTCATATACCTAGAAATTTTCAGCAGATAAGAAAAAATAATTCCTCTGCTTTGAGAATTATCAGTACAGAGCCCACATGTCCATTCACTGGAAAGAGGTAAGAATGCAGCACCAGTAAATGAACATGTCTAATTCTGGACCTATTATTACGAATTTATTTTCAAAATTTGCAAAAGATCAAAGATTAATTCTTTCTCAAGTAATGAAAGTAATGCTCACCCTCAAAACTTATAAAAACCTATTGTTTTCGCGTTTAGAACACCTACTGTGCGCAGCCGTATCGTAACACAAGGAAACCGTTTCCGGTGTCCCCCTTCGAATTCGTTCATTTTTAAATATGTTATTCTTCATCGAAATCTAAGAGACACGTATTTTTTTTATATTTATAAAAAATATACATATTTTCTAACATCTTGATATTCATACTAAATAGATGTGTAATTAATTTTACGAGTGAATGACTTTTTCATACGAAAAAAATTGTTGAATTCGCACATGATTTTATACCCGTTACTGTGGCCTAACCTCTTAAACGGACAAATCGGTTAACGAGAGCTGTGATTTTTTAGCTAAATTATAGCGATTCGAGTCTTTTGCGACAATTCATATTCTTTACTGATTTTGAATATAAATCAGTTTTTGTCCATCCGGTCTGTTTACCCTAGTTTAATTTAAAAAAATGTTAATCGTTCGATATGTTGATAACAAAAATCAAAAGACTGCACCAAATAGCCCGAAAACATAAAAATCGGAAGATCCAATTACATTTTTTTCTTTCGTTCCAGTTCGACGCGTATCGTTTCTCAGTGAGCTGGACAAGGATATTGCCTGGTGGTTTTCCGAACGTCATTAATTATCCGGCGGTGGAGCACTACAGGCGCGTGATCGAGGAATTGTTGGCAAACGGTATAGAGCCGATCGTGACGATGGTCCACTGGGATCATCCGCAAATAATCGAGGAACTCGGTGGTTGGACGAACGACAAGATAATCGATTGGCTGGTCGATTACGCGAGGGTGCTGTTTCGGGAGCTGGGGCCAAAAGTCAAAAAGTGGATAACGCTTAACGAGCCCGATGCCAATTGTCTCAACGGTTATTCGCTCGGTATTCACGCGCCTGGCAAAAAAGTTCACGGTATCGCCGAGTACCTTTGCGCTCACAATGCCCTCAAAGCACACGCGAGCGTCTATCGTATGTACGAGAAGGAATTCAAACGAACGCAGAACGGCACGATCGGCATCGCGCTCAACATGCAATACTTTTATCCCCGTCAACCGAGCGACGCCGATCGTACCGCCGCCGAAATTGGATTCAAATTCAGCACCAGCTGGTTCTTACATCCGATTTTATCGCGGAACGGTGATTACGCCGAAATATTGAAGAAACTCGTCGCCGATAATTCGGCCGCTCAGGGCTTCGCGAAATCGAGACTACCCGAATTCTCCAACGAGTGGATCGATTACATAAGGTAACGCGGCAATTTCTTTCGTTAGCGAGCTCGTCATTCTCATTAAGGGACAACACCACTGTGACGGCTTCAAAAAATCGATTTTTTGAAAACCATCTAGAAAAATCTAAAATACATTTAAGATTAAGATGCCGTTGGACGCAGGTCGAAAAAATAATTATTTTCGGAGATATTGAATATTTTGTGGAGCGGTGCAGCGCTCCGTGACGCTCGGGGTCCCGCGCAGCTGCGCGCCTCAGGGTTGGCAGGTATACCGGGATATATAAATTTGAACAGAGACGATTTGCTGCAGCGTTGTTTGGGCGGCTTCACCCAAAACAACAACGAAAGCTACAACAAATCAGTTTGGGCAATAGCCCCCAAGTGTCACTCCGGGAGCAAAAAAATCGTCGATATTGCAGCTGATATCGCGGTATTATTATTCAATGATGGCCTGAGAATCCTCATGAAAGTTTTGGAGACGTTGGGGATAACTATCGGCCCAAATTGTTTCAATTTTTGCGTTGAAACCGACGCAGCGCGGATCGAGCTGGCGGAGCGCTCGCTCACAGACGCTGCAAAAGAGGCAAGAAGAGCCTCTACAAGTTCGAGAAAAGATGCTAGGGACAATGATTTGCTTCTTGAAGGCCAGCTATATGGTGCCGGCATCGCTGATTAAAGGTAAACAATTTTTATTCCAATTTATCGCATAAATTAACAAACCTAAAACTTTGAACGCGTTTTTCTCAAAATCACTTTTTTGAGTGCGGCACGCAGCAGAACTCGAGCAATGTTTATCCGATCGACTTCAAATTTGGACTGCACCAATAAAACTAGATTATCTAAAGAAGTACATAGGATTTTTTCGATATCTCAATAATAAAAAAGTTATAGCCTATTTTCGACGAGAAATTTTTCTCGAAAATCGTCCTTTAATTTCAAAAGCGTGCCTATTTTTTTTAAATCAATATTTTTTTCAAATCCCTATGTACTTCTCTTCAAAATATCATATTATTAACGAAAACACTCGGTATTTTTTTTTCAGATCGACTTTGAAGAGAGTTCTGCTGCGTGCCGCGAACCACTGCAGAGGCAACAGTACCTGACGCGGGAGCTTCCCCAGCGTAACCATGGGGGGTGAAAAATTTGAAATTTTTTTTTTATGTATCTTCAATAAACAACGAACAAAACAAAAAAAATTTTGTCGAATATCTCTTTTTTTTCCCACAAAAAAAAATTCTTGAAAAATGGCAAAAAAACAGGGGGTCACAGTGGTGTTGTGCCTTAAGGGGATCATTAATTCTACACCACTGTAGAATTTTTTCTTCGATTAAGGGGAGTTATACACCTAGGAGCCGGAAAAAAGTCATTTTTGTGAATTTTTTCAAGGAAAACTATTTGAAATTTCGGATTGGGGTTTTAATTATCTAAAGGTATATACATTCAAAAATTTGTTTAACTTTCTTTATTTAAAAATATCAAAAATATACAAGGATATTGTATGATCCTTGGAGCGTCGTAAAAAAATCTGCGTATACGGTGCCCACTGACGTTTCTTCAAAAATCATCTGAAAAAAAACCAAAAAGATTATTAAATTAGATACCATAATCTAGTACTTTTCATAGCCGACTTTGAAAATATCGATTTATGACAAAATGGCGGACGTTTGAACATAAATAGTGATTTTGGATTTATAGGCAAAATTAGTTATTTTAAAACAAAAACTAAGTAACGGAAAAAAATCCTATGACAAGTACTAGATAATGGTGTATAGAATAACCAAAAAAACCTCAAGGCAATCGGTTCGTTGGTTTTCGAGAAATTTTGGGTACCGATTTGGAGAACGTGGTTTTGAAAAAAACGCGTTTGAAAATTTGGGAATGAATAAATCATGAAGTTTGTCAACGAACATAGAATCATCGATACCAGGCCCATAGTGTAGGTCTTCTACGGTCGACGGAATGTTCATAGCTTCTAAATCCTTGACCTCGACCATGTAGATGTATATCTCTCCTTAACGCGGTCCTCTAGTTTCTCGTCTGTTTTTTTACGGCTTTTTCAATAATTTTTTACGGGCAAAGCATCGAAATAATCAATCTCATTGTTTTTGCATAATCTTTATTAACATTTAAATAAGCTTTACAAATTTTTTGAAGTCAAAATATATAATAGAATAAAAGTTATAGTGGCCGACAGGAAGACATCAAGTAAAAGAGGTGCTTAACGGTGACCAAGATTGCGGCTGTTTTGCTTATCTGAAATCAAAAAACCAAACGGCATTTTAATCTTCATATTTAAGACTAGCGATTGAACTAGAGTGAATTCTAAATTACAAAAATTGACTTTTTTATACACTTTTGAAAATTACATTCTATTTTTACTCATTTTTTCTTAAGTTTTTCGCCCGTACAAAAAAAACTATCGAAGCAATCATGATAATCCTAGTTCAATCGCTGGCTTATAACATATTAAAGATGCTGTATAAATTTGAACAAGATCGGTGCAGTAGTTTCTGAAATATCGTGGTCACCGTTTCGAAAAATGGTGTTTCGAGAAAAACGCGTTTGAAAGTATACCTACTCCGACCTGCTCCGTATACCTGCTCCGTTCCAGGGCCGTAACTTGTGAACCACTTCGAATATCGAAAAATCCTTCGGCACACCTTTTCTACACATGTTGTAGATATGATTTATGAAAAAAAAATCGATTTTTTCGACCCGAGAAACTAGAGGACCGCCTTAAGGCCCTAGGCCACAGTAACGGGTATAAAATCATGTGCAAATTTAACAATTTTTTCGTATGAAAAAGCGATTCACTCATAAAATTAATTACACATCTATTTAATATGAATATCAAGCTGTTAGAAAATATATGTATATTTTTTTTTTGGATGTACAAAATGGCCAACTACTCGAAACTTCTGGCAACAGCTTTTTTCAATTGGCGTGACAAATAACTTCAACAATTTTCACTCGATTTACTTCAAATTTAAAATTTATGTTCCTAATTGCATTTCGCAGAGAAGTACGTACGGAATTTACGATTAATCGAAAACTTTTCATTTTATGAGCAGTTTATGAGCAGTTATAACGAAATTTTTCACTGAAAATTCATTTCTTAAGTTCATATACCTCCAACTTTTGAATAAAACAATATTTTTTAAATTCCGTTCGTACTTCTCTAGGTATTCTGATGTAGATTGACGAGAATTTTTGTTTTTTGTTCTAGGTAAAAAATTGTTGATACTAAATGTCACGCCGCGGAGCGCCTAAAAAAGGTAACAAAAGAAAATATTAGTAGTCAGCCATTTTGTAAATCGAAAAAAAAAAAATTCTAACAGCTTGATATTCATACTAAATAGATGTGTGATTAAGTTCATGAGTGAATCACTTTTTCATACGAAAAAAAATTGTTAAATTCGCACATGAGTTTATACCGTTACTGTCGCCTAAGGTCGTAAAATCATTTCAAAAGGCCGGGGAATGTCGAATTATAGTACAAAATCATTTCGGTAGAACTCTGAATTTAATATTTCATTTTATTTCGTATTTATGAAATATTCTATCCACATGGTGCACTTGGATTTCCAGTGCATATTGTAAGCAAATAAAGATTTATTCGAATCGAATCTGTGTTTGTTCAATTTAAATACATTTGATATTTAAGGAGGTATACTTGATTTGAATAGATCCTATTGAAATAAAATATTTTTTTTGGCAGTGTGGGTCCCAAAAAGATCGGGACTTTTCGTATCATAAAAAATCCGGCATTTTTGTATTCTAAAAAACCGAGCGTTTTTAAATCTTCAAAAAATCAGTCATTTTTTAATTTTGGAAAGGTAAGAATCCTTTTATGCAGGAAAAATCGGCGATTCTTTTTGTTAATATTGTATTTATAAAAACGAAAATATGCGTCAATGAAAAACAGTATGGTATCCTCACAAATAATAAATATCAAAAAATAATAGATAAGGATAAAATATAGTAGACAAAATGACTATTATATCATGTTTGTACTGAAAGTAAATACTCGATATGGTTAGTATCCGTATAGAGGAAGGAAAAATGAATATAGTAAATATAAATTCTATGTTATACTCTCTCTCTCTCTCTCTCTCTCTCTCTCTCTCTCTCTCTCTCTCTCATACATATACATATATATATATATATATATATATATATATATATAGTATAAATACTACATTTTAATTAGCGTTTATGTAAATGAAATATGCTCGAGTGCGTCGATCGTTCAACAGAGGATCCGCTGACTTTGTGGGAATCAATCATTACACGTCGTGGCTCGTTCAGCCTGGACCAAATGGAAGTGTACCATCGTTTCTTCACGATCGTGGCATCACGAGGAGCCCTCATCCATCCTGGAAAAAATCTGAATCCTCATGGCTCAATGTATGTTCGGTATATGAGAAATTATTTATTAAAATACATACACATATGCATATATACAATCAAAGGTTTCCAATAAAAACTACTGGACGAAGTGGAACTAAAAAATTATATTCAAGCAATAGGCAATCGGACAGTAATCAGAAAAAATCTAAAATGTAGTTAAAATGAATGCTTATATAATTAAAACGATCATTCAATCAATATTTTTCTTAAATAGTAATAATTTACATTTTTAAATCCATGAATAAAATATAATAATACAAATATTTTGGATCTGTTCTTCCCCTCAAACGAAACACCAATCGCAGCGTATGACGTCATTCGTGTGTAAACAAGCGTTTCCATGCGCGTACATTTCTCGCTTGTTTACGTTTTGGTCTCTTGTTTACGTTTTTTGGCATGTAACCAGGATGTAACCAGGATCTAACATCACAAAAACGTAGAAAATAACGCCTTGCACTTGATTGCAAATCACCGTTTGCGCGGTAATTTGAAAATAAATAACAATTGGACATAGTATTAGATACATAAAAAGCTTTATTTATATAAAATAACATTTTTGATGGCTATATCTATATATATCCATTTTGGTTAATTTTAAACACTTTCTGAAAAGTTTTCTTCTGTTGGGACTTTGAAAAAAATGCACAAGGAATTTGGTAATCTTGTTACACGAAAGATTTCATAAGTGAGAATAAAAAAAAATATGTTAGGTGGTGCCGGAAGGTTTCGGGGATTTACTGCGAAAAATCGCCACCGAATATGGGAATCCGACGATTTATGTAACGGAAAATGGTGTGTCCGACAAGGGGGAAATATTGGATCTGTCGAGGATACAGTATTATCACGATTACGTGAAAGAGATGCTGATCGCTGTGAATCGCGATGGTGTGAACGTCAAGGGCTACTTCGTATGGTCTTTGCTCGATAACTTCGAATGGGACCGAGGCTACAGGTGACGCAGTGAACATTTAATATTCATGACAATATCACGCATCGATGAGTCCGTTATTTTAACTTCCCCCAATCGCCAAATACTAACCTTTGAATTTTCGTCCGCCAGTACATAATTTAAAAAAAAACTGTATAAAAACAATTTCGTACTTTTTATACTGGTATATAATATTTATATTCCAGTATGTATAATAGACTGGCCCAAAAAAAGTATTTTTTTTTTAATTGAAATTTTCGTTGAATATGACAAAATATGAGTGCTGACCAAATTTTAGCCCTTTATATCAATATTTAGAGATCCCTCGTCGCGATTTACTATTTCCTACTCATTTAACATGGTAAAAGTTTTGTCGACCGCTTCTCAGCTTCATAACTCGCCTACGGGTAAACACACGAAAGTGCTCAAAACATCGTTTTATAGGAAATTTAACGCTCCACAAAAAAGGTCCTTAGCCTTCATACGATAAAATCACTCGTTGGAATTTTATTCAACATCAAACTTGAATCTATGATAAATTTCATGATTTTGTGAGATTTTTGGAGTTTTACAACAAAATTATTGTTTTTTTTTATTTTTCTCTGATTCATTTTAAAAAGTATTGTATCCTTTCTAAATTATTCCCCAGATAGTTTCTAAAATTCCTAAAACATTTAACTATATTGTTATTTAAAAGTACATTAGTACAAAAATCTATCTTTGAGCCGAATTCAATTCCCGTAGCATGATGAATAAATATCTAGAGAATAATTTAAAAAGGATATAACACTTTTGAAGATGAATCATTTAAAAACAACAAAAAAAAGAATTGTGTCACAAAATTCCAAAAATCTCACAAAAACTAGAAATTCATCATCAATCCAACTTGAATAAAATTTGAATCAGGTAATTTACCGTATGAAGGCTAATGACCTTTCTTGTAGAGCGTTAAATTTTTTATAAAGAATATATTTAGTCTACGGATAAGTACACGTTTCCGTGTACTTATCCGTAGGCGAGTTATAAAGCTCAAAAGGGGAAAACAAAACTTTTACCATGTTAAATGAATGGGAAATAGAAAATCGGGATGAGGGACCTCTAAATATTAATATAATGGGCTAAAATTTAGTCAGCACTGATTTTTTGTCATTCTCAACATTTTCAACAAAAAATTTTAAAAATAAAATTCCAATTTTTTTTGGGCCAGTCTAATGGGTGTATATATATATATATATATAATTTTAGTATGTAAGGTTTATAATATTTCCTGGTTTTTGTTTCTTTTTGTAGCGAATGTTTCGGCATTGTAAATGTCAATTTTGCGGATCCGGAGAGGAAACGTACAATCAAGAAATCCGGATATTGGTGGCAACGAGTGTTGCGCAGTCGCCAACTTGAACCCGTTGCTATAAGGCTAGAGAATTGAAAATCAACAGAAAAAAAAATAACACGTGCAATGGTTTTTTTCACCCTACGTTGACACACTGGGTCATTTTGACCCGGACGAATTTGAAATGTTCACTTTCCCAAAATTGAAAGTTTTCAATATTTTTTTACAATTCAAATTTATACTTTTCGAATTTTAATCACGCATACATATAAAGAATTATGTAAAGTGTATCGTGGATTTTTTAAAATTAAAACCGACCGAAGGTTGGATAAGAGCAGGTGGATGAAGTAATATCCGGGTCAAATTGACCCAGTGTGCCGAAATCGTGGCTAAATATAAATGTGTCAAGGAAGGGTTAAATATAAATCCTAAATTTTTTATCATACCGAATGATATTGAAAAGCAAAATTCCTTTTTATTTTTTCAAATACAAATATTCGATTTCTATTACGTAGTATTTAAAAAATATTTAATCTTTTCTTTCTAAGCCATCAATGAAAAAAGTATTAGATTGTTTTCATTCCAAAAAAATAAACATGTTTCAACAAAAACTACAATTCCATGTCTCGTACGAAAAAAAAATCTAAATGTACGAAAAAGCAAAATCGTCAATTCTTTTTACCAAGCTCATCGCGCGCCCTCGTCTCAATCGTGTCATGATTAGAGCCTCCGCAATCAGCCAAAAGTTGCGAGATGAAAAAAAAACCCCATGAAAGGTGTAACGCCGATAAAGCGAGAAATTGCGCGGCTTTGGAAAATTCCGGCGAATGCGCGGCAAGTCGGAAAACATTTATCTCCGCGTTTGGGCGAACCGAGTTGGATGGTGGAAGCCTCTGATTTATATAGTCTATCGAGGATCCTTGAGAAATAACCACCGACGGCTTTGTGCTTTGCTACGCGCGCGCGAAATCCCCGAACTTTCGAGACTTTTAACGAAGCCAAACGCGAGCGTTTTATCGAGACTCATCCGTGAATCGGAGTAAATTTCTAAGGGCCCGATAACGAGGATCTCAAGTAATTTTGAAACTGCGAAGACGAACGAGAGAGAAAATTCCACGATACCCCCCCCCCCCCCCCCTCGAGCTTGCTCTGTCGCTTTTTTGTCAAATTCACTATAGGCACGAATCCAATGCAATCAAGCAACGGAATTTGCGACGAGAATTATACCTGGCGCTTTTCGATCAGATCTCGAACGAACAATCGGCGTTTAATTTTTCGTACCATGTGCTCAATATTTTTGAGCTTTCGTGTTTATGCGTTCGAGTGCATTGGTGACCGAATTCTACACGAATTTCGAATTCTCGAGGTCAATCGGGATACAAAATTTGAGAAAAAAAAACGGGAATGAATTCTCCAGCTTTTTGCGGCATGTTGAAGTGGTGAAGAATAACTATTGGCCAATAAATCCTAGTAACAGAGTTAGACAAAAAGTCGGAAGAAATCGATTTTTTTTAAATATGCAAAAATGTTGCATGTGCATATGTATATTAGAAGAAAATTAATGTTTTTTTTTGCTTGTCAAACAAGCTGTTATGAAGAATGCTTGAAAAAGATTGTTTTAATCTGTTTGAAGAGCCGTTGAAAGGAGGGTTAAAAAATCATGATTTTCGAAAACTGCTTACGAATCGTTAGTAGCAAATGTCGAAAGAAAATTGTTTTAAAAAATATACCCATAAAACGAATACAATTAATTTTACAGAAAAAAGTCTCCAAAGACCGTTCAAAAAGTTATTCTAACAAGTTATTGCAAAACGTTATCCCATCATAGCGATGGGACAAAAATATTTCAAGTTCATTGATCAATTAGAAATCTTTGTACGAAATTTGATTGCAAACACGTTATCCCAAAACTCTTAAAAGTTGTCTAATGGCAGCAAAGGTGCCAAAAAACTTTTTTTTGAAACCACAATTTCATTTTTCTAAAACTACATCGCCACTTTCTATTTTATAAGTTATGGCGACAAACCCTATACCATGTTCTCCATCACATCGAAAGCCGAAAAATAATTGTTCGACAAGAATCCGTTGAAATAACTCCTAAACACGGTTTTTCAAAAACTCTTCGAAAATGCTGTTACAAAAAAAATTATTAAAATACCTACCAGGTGTTCACCGAAAATAAATAGAGTACTGTATGACTACAGAGTGTTTTCGCGGATGATTCACGGAGCAAATGCAATTCAACGACTCATGTAAAATTAATAAAATTAATTTACGCTGGATTTATTCCACGATATTTCGTTCGAATAATATCGATTCCTGCCGCCCGTAGCAAATACAATCATCAACGGAGTCGTGACGAATAAAAGTCACGTGCCCTTTACTTCGTGTAATTCCATGAGTCTTGCGTTGAGTAGGCATATAAAATATATATACGCATGCGTAGGGGGACATATATATGTACATGGAAACTTCGTTACCAGGACGTTCCGAATACAGAAGTAACCGCGGCTTGGGTCACGTTAACGTTATTAGCGGACTCGGTAACATGATTGTCTTCTCCACCGAAACGAAAGCAAAGTTGCCTCGTTTCTAGTTGCAGTGACAACCCTCTCGGGTCGTGGCGTGGTCGTGACACACCGTGTGGGCCAAATGGGAACGTTCACTTTCGTCCATACGAAAAGTAACGAGATCGAGAGAGAGAGGGTAGAAAGGGATGCTAGTTTGGCATCCCTTTCAACCTGTGTCTGAAGAGCCGAGGCCCTGGTGGCCTGTCGCTAGAAGCGATGTTGGTCTCCTGTACTTAAACGAATAACAAGACAACGATCCCAATAAAAGCACACACATAAATATATGTATACGTACATATATTAGGCAGGCACAAATTTGAGCTCTTTTTTCTCCGTTCTCTCATCATCCAATTATCTTCGTTAAGGGGTTACCCCCACTTGCGATTTCGAAAAAATCGATTTTTTTTTATTGCATTTTTTTGAAGTGCAATTTGAAGTGCAGTTTTTTTTTGATGCCCGGAATAGATGACTCTATGTAAGTTTACAAAAAAAAAATATTTTCTTCGTGTAAACTGAAATTGAAACTTTAAACGCGTTTTTCTCAAAATGGCATTTCTGAAGTTGGTGACCAAGATTACTCGAACACTAATGAACCGATCTTCTTGAAATTTTGCAGGCTTATTTAATACATAAAAATGTAGTCTTTAATCGTTCGATTTTTTTCGTTAAAATCGAACCATTAACTGTGACTGTCTGCCATTTTGTGAAAAATGAATATTTTTAAAAATCCTTCGATTAAAGACTAGTTTATACTTATATTTGACTAAATCCATCCGCATTTTTTTCTTCAGATGATCCACTTCGCCGCAATGTCGGTCACCGCAAACCGTGTATATAAAAACATTATTTCATTGACGGCCATTTGCCACTAAACAATGTAATATTTTTCAATAAAAAAATTACTGAAAGTTCTTCAAGATGTGTTCTTTAAGATGGTATATTGATCGATTAAAAAAGTTTTGTAGTTTTCTTTAAAAAAATTCATGAAAAAGGCCTTTTTTGCGCTACAAGTGGGGGTACGCCTTGAAGGGAAAAAAAATTGTCGCCGAAGCTGCGAGTTGTCAAAAAATATTTAGAGGTCGCTCGAGCCTCCCAAAAACGCAAATTTTTATTGAAAACCCGATTTCTTTCGTCCTCTTCTCACCCATGAATTTAACGCTTTATAATTTTTTAATTATACTCGCGAAAGCTCTAGCCGACCAATAAATATTTCGTGGTCGCTCAAGGTTTATGAAATTTACCATTTTCGCCAAAAAATAAATCTCGCATGCATTGTAATTCCTTGTAGCATAAAAACAAAATAAACAGAGAAATGTTATATTTTCTGAATAATTAATTATAATAATTTGTAACCAACGCCAATTAGACGATATGTGTTATTATGTATTATTGTATTGCGGCGTCGCTCGTCACAAAGCACAGCTACGATTAGTCCGCCGTTTGACTAACGAGGCCAACTGTGGGATGCATTACGATGCGCGGAAAACAGCTGCCATTAGAGTTTTACGAACAAAACGACCTATAATTTTGTTTACGGACAAGAGCGTTAAGGGGTGACCAGTGTGAACGCTGAAAATTTGGATGATTTTCGGGAATTTTTTGGAAGAAAAGTACTCAAGTAAATGTTTCGGAAAATAGAGAATATATTTAGCTATATTTGACCTATATTACTTAATTTTTTCATAGAAAAATATTGAGATCCAAGCAACTTGTACGCTGCCTTCGGAGGCGCCAAAAAAAATTGTTCCTCCACTGCTGACATGATTCCGGCTGATTGAGACGCTGAAACCGAAAAATGAAAAAATGTCGTTTAACTGGAAGGTATTTCCTGTACAATAACGTAGGATTTTCGAAAAAGATACAAATCTAACAAATTGGTGTAGTTATGAAAAAAAGTATGTTTTCTTGCCTATAAAATGGTCGTTTTTTTCAATGCCAATTCGTCAATTTTCATCCAATCAAAAATATCCTACGTCATTATGGAGTAAATATATTGAAGAGTACTCAGTTCAAATGTCAAGTCAATCGGATAATTGCTCTTTGAGTTACAATGTCAGCAAATTTATAAAATCTCATTTCATATTCTTGAAAGTATAAACTGTCGAAAAAAGCAAAAAAAATCGATTTTCTGAAAGTGTCACGCTGGTAAAGCCCCTTAAAGAATTATTTTATGAGAACGAAGATGATAATTCTTGGGTTGAAAGTGTGGGGTAAATTTAAGAAATTGGTTTCCAAAAAAAAGGATTGATTGTTTCGAAAATTTTACAAAGCGTCAAATTTATGAATGAGAAGAGTAAAACAAATAGGCGAAAATTGAAAATTTCGGAGCTTTTGAGCGACCACTAAATATTCATTGGCCGGCTGGAGATTTCGCGAGGTTAATTTAAAAATTATGAAGCGTTAAATTCATGTCCTCTAATTTTTCTTTCTTTCAAGAAGATAATTGGACGGTGAGAGAAAGGAAAAAAAATAGAGCTCAAATTTGTGCCACCTAATATATATATATAT
>OX101794.1:29727259-29796391 GCA_944452715.1 Ophion slaviceki | reverse complement strand
AGTAACGGTGAACTCCACGGTAGCGATACCGTGGAGATACGAGTACGCTGGTATCCCGTAGCCGTACATTATCGGTACTGTAGGGTACCGCGTACTCCACATCTGCGGTACGCTGTACTAATGGTACGCTTGGTTAACTGGGAAATAATTGCATTTGTCTCCTTACCGACACTCATCGGCCAACAAATGCGACCGTAGATTCGAGCAAATAACTCAAGCGGTAAATCATCCACATTCGCTATTATTTCCGGCGAAAAAAACGTATCTCTTCCGTTCATTCGTACTCCCGGCCTCTGGTGTACCAAGTGACGCTACATCATGAGTAAAAATTCTCCGTTCGCGAAAAGGCTGCATCCAATTTGTCCAAAACAAGCGGCGGGTAAGCGCGAGTACGCCTCTCTGTTCTACCGACCGTCGGTAAAGTAGATCCCACGTACAGTGTGCTGGCGCCATCTGCCAGCGGGGCAATGCCTTTCGAGCGTTTATTGAAAAAACAACGAAGACAGTGACAGACTCGCCCGGCAAATCCGCGTTTGCCGAAAAGTTTTCTACGCGCTGGAAAAAAAAGCTCGCACGCAAAAACATCTCGCGACAATGCCCGTAGGGCTCGTTGGCCTTTCTCTTCGCCCGCGGGCGTTGAATGTCACTGGCAACGAAACAACGTAAGAGGAGGGTCTGCATCCGCGAGTGCAAGTTGGCGCGTACGGGCAAGGGACGCGAACGATCGGTCGGTCGGTCGTGCGGCAGAGGGGGAAGACTTCGAGGGGAGAGCGCCGATACTCCGTTTGATCGGGACTATTATGAGCGAGCGCGGAGCGTTTTTGCAGCTAGTGCATTCCCCGTCGTTCCATCGTGTCAATGCGACCGGCAAAATTTATGAACCACGTTTTCTTTCACGTTCGTATTCTTTCGTTCTCTCTCGCGGAAAAATACGCGAAAACTCGCATCTATGCGTTTCGTCGTGATCTTCGCACCCTCTGAATCGCTACACTATATATATATCTGTACACAAGCGCGCTAGCGCCCGCGTCCATGCCCGCACCACCGAGGCCAGCTTACTCGCCCCACCCCTTTTACGATGCTCCGTAATTTCCGTGTTTTCTCGTTCATCCGGCTTCCCTCGAGGAACTAAAGGAACACAAATTCAACAATATTCGGTCAAGTTAAACCATCGCTACTTATTGCCGTCGCCGCTACTGCTGCCGCTGCTTCGTTATGCAAAAGTCCGAGCATTATCAGTGACACGAATAACACGATTTCGTGCGAAACGACAGGTGAGAATTTTTGCTCTCGTTACAACCGCAACTCTGACAGCATTCGTGATAAAAAATGATTTCATTCTCCCTTTCCCCCTCTCTCTCTCCCTCTCCCTCTGTTTCACCATCCCCCTAAGTTGATTCGTCGTCATTGAAGGAAAAATCGATCTCTCGAACTTTTCCTCGTGTATCTTACACATACTCAAATGTATACTGTAGGGTGCTGCTTCACTAATTTATTTTCATATATAAGACATACACTATATATATATTTATATATTTATATCTAAGAGTCTATAGCCATGTGTTTATATGTATATCTGTATATGTATGTGTGTGTGTGTATGTATATGTATCCCATCAACGAATCAATTCTTCCGTGTGCCGGATCATACCAGATCACGCTCCCAATTATCAGCGATATCCATCCGTCGTACAAAAATCACGCGACAACGTCATCACGCTCCTTCGATTGTTCTCCGTTCTTCGATTCTCCTATTACAATCACCCTCTCACCCTGCAAGGTTCTTGTTCAGATCGTCAAACGATTGAGCAATCTGCGACAAAAAAAAGAGTTAGCGCCAGGCTCCGAACATTTTTAGGAATTCGATTCGCGTCTCTTCTTAGTCCGCAGGGTGAGAAAGTAACGATGAGATTGGGACTCCGACGGAAAGAGTTGGGTGGGCTCTGAAATTTAGAGAAGCACCACAAGCGGTCTCACCGTTGGTCGGTCTTTCACTTTCGAGCGCATAGCGTTTTTCATAACGATATCCTGACAAAGCGCTCGTTGACGATACAGCTGCAGGGTGCGAAGCTGCGGTCCCTTGTCATAGGGAGGAACTGTAGAAGCTGCTGAGCTGGTAGTGTGGACAAAGGCTAAAAAATACTTGAATACGTCATAGAGCAGAGCGCTTGCGTACGAAGCAAACTCCAAGAGATGCAAAGTTTTTGAGACACTTCCAACGTTATGGTATAGCGAAGGATTTTGTCGGTTTCATTTTTCATATGGAAGACGGGATTTCGAAGGTCCGATGTTGAACGCTGTATTGTGGCGCTAACGAGTGGTGATCAGTTGTACTCCAAAATATATTTTGCCTGCTGAATATTTTGCAAAGTGTATTCCAAATTTTCTAGAACTCAGTGCTTTATATACATATTTTATTAATTCCTTGACAATATATGTTTGTACGATCGAATGATCAACGATCGTTTGCGCCACGACCACACAAAGTTCAACAATGGACAGTAGAAATTTAGTCTACTGTACAACGAATGAAATCAGCAAAGTTTTATATATATATATTAGAGTGGCATAAATTTGAACTCGATTTTTTCTTCCTTTTTCTCACCATCCTATTATCTTCTTTAAAGGAAAAATAAAATTGTCGCTGAAGCTGCGAGCGGTCAAAAAATATTCATCGGTCGTTCAAGCCTCTAAAAAATTAAAATTTTCATTAAAAAAGTCGTCTTTTTTTCGTCCACTTCTCACCCATGAATTTGACGCTTTATAATTTTTAAATTAACCTCGCGAAATCTCTAGCCGGCTAATGAATATTTAGTGGTCGCTCAAGGTTCACGAAATTTACAATTTTCCGCCAAAAAATAAATCCTACATGCACTATAATTTCTTGTAGCATAAAAACAAAATAAACAGCGAAGTGTTACATTTTCTGAATAATTGATTATAATAATTTGTAACAAACACCAATTAGACAATATGTGTTATTATGTATTATTGTATTATGACGTCGCTCGTCACAGAGTACAGCTAGGATTGGTCCACAGTTTGACTAACGCGACCAACTGTGGGTCGCATTAAGTTGCACGGAAAACAGCTGCCATTTGAGTTTTACTAATAAAACGACCTATAATTTTGTCTACGGACAAGAGCTTTAAACAATTATTTTATGAGAACAAAGATTATAATTCTTGGGTTAGAAGGGTGAGGTAAATTTGAATAGTCTGTCTCTAAAGAAAAAAGGATTAATTGGTTTGAACATTTTACAAAGCGTCTAATTTATGAGTGAGAGGGGTAAAAAATTGGCAAAAATTGGAAATTTCGTAGCTCTTGAGCGACCACTAATTATTCATTGGCCTGCCAGAGATTTTGCTAGGTTTATTAAAAAATTATAATGCACAAAATCCAATGGGTGAGAGAAGGACGAAAGAAAAATCGATTTTTTAACGAAAATTTGAATTTTTGGGAGGCGGTTTCTAAATATTTTTTGACGATCGCAGCTTTTGCGAAAGTTTTTTTTTTTTCTTTAAAAAAGAATTGGATGGTGAGAATAGGGAAAAAAAGAATAGAACTCAAATTCGTGCCACTCTAATGTGTATATATATATATATATATATATATATATATATATATATATATATATATATATATATATATTTATAGTTATATATATATTTTAATGAAAATACATTTTACCAATGAATGATAAATATTCTTATGCCTTTACCATATTTTCGTGAAAAACTCAATGCACTTTACATATCTATATATGATGCATTGGTTTTCTATATACATATAAATGTCTACACACTGTTCAATGCTGTTCAATTGCGTCAATACGCAAAGTTTGCTATTCACCTGGCCAGACTACAAATGACTCGTGTCAATGGTTTTCGTAGCGATGGTGTGCAACGGTCAATCGTGCACGCAAATACTAGAGTACCAGAAGCAGAGCCGTTCATACTCTTATGCATATAAATGTCTCATAAGCTCTAACGCGCCGGTAATACTTATGAACTTGGATACGAGATTCCATTCACGCTCCATTACGTACTATCATCAATCTCACGTTTCCCATGACGCTGGACGCCGCGTTCTGATTTGTTTGTAATTAACCGTATACGGGTTCTACCTGATGTATATCGGCGGCAATCGACTGTTCGTCGATCGCGAGTCGCGGTAAGAATGTCGAGGAACTCGTTTGCTGTCGGTCAAGAGCGTTTCGATAAATACATTCGTCACGCGATAAATGCTGATTTTGTTGGTCTCTTCTCGTTCGCTGACTCGTTCGCGAGCGTTTGCTCGGCGATGAAAAAGAAACAACTCCGGTGGAACTATCGAAGCCATATAATTTTGCAATGTGTTTTTTTCGTTGGCTCTGCTTGGGACCGTGGAAGATTCAGGATGTACGCCCTACCAATGAGAGCAGCTTGTCCCGGTGACAACACGGGAGAACCGGACGAGGCCACCCATCATCACCAGGACGTACCGAGGCCCATTACACAGGATTGCAGTTCCTTCGACATCGTCAGAGCCACGCAGGTAACACTCGAGAATGAATTTCAGTCGTTTACCACACCCCCCCCCCTGAAACAAATAAAAATGCATAATTTCCACTCCGACTGAAATCTCGTTGGTTTTTTAATCTCATCCCCCTTGTGGCTTCTTTTCCCGCAGTACGGAGCACTGAAGAGAGTGACGGAATTGGTGGAGGCAGGTGCCGACGTTAATCAACCGGATGCGGAAACCGTTACGTTGCTTCACTGGGCAGCGATAAACAACAGAAAGGAGATCGTCAAATATCTGATCGCCAAGGGGGCTAATGTGGACGCGATCGGCGGTGAATTGGCATCGACGCCGCTACACTGGGCCACGAGGTTTGTTCAAGAGTTAGCGCGAGCGTGCGACGAATTTTTAAGACGTATATACATATACATTAATATTTATGATTACGAATGGAAATATTAGTTTTTTTATACAGTAATGAATCTTTGGTATGACCGCTTTTATGAAAGTTTGAAAATTACAACGGCAAGCTGTAGAAAAAAGTTCAATTTTCGACCAAAAAACATTAAGAATTTATTCACAACAAATGGATAATCATATGAAGATCTGACCTAACTCTTCGCAAAACATATACATATATATTTTTTTTATTCCATAGCTTTATAGCCTAGCTTTAACCCAAACCAACCCAAACAAACCTAGGATATAAAGCTATGGAATAAAAAAAATATATATATGTATATACATTTGCGAAGAGTTAGGTCAGATTTTGATATGATTATCCATTTGTTGTTGATAAATTGTTCATGTTTTTTGGTCGAAAATTGAACTTTTGTCTACAGCTTGCCGTTTTCGTAATTTTCAAACTATCGTAAAAGTATCTGGTCATATGAAAGTTTTATTACTGTATGATAAAACTAATATTTCCATGTGTAATCATAAATATTTATATACATGTATTTATCCAAGATCTAAATGGTATTTAAATATTAAATCCAAGATTTTGTGAAAAAACCAAAAATACACCGAATTATGATGGTGTGTGTGTGTGTATACATATATATACACACGCACCATCATAATTCGGTGGATTTTTGGGTTATTCGCAAAATCTTTATTGCAAATTAAAATGAAAACCCTAGACTATAAAGCCTAGACTATAACCCTAGGTTATAAAGCTAAGTGTGTGTGTGTGTGTGTGTGTGTGTTTATTTATTTATTTATTTATATATTTATATATATATGTTCCATAGTTTTATAGCGTAGCTTGTTAATTTTAATTTGTGATAACGATTTTGTAATATATATATATATATATATATCGTCACAATTCGGTGAATTATCGGGGTTTTTACAAAATCTTTATCACAAATGAAAATAAAAAAGCTACGCTATAAAACTATGGAAAAAAATCGTATCTGCGAATTTTTAAGCTTATGCAGATCTTTTAATTTACATATACATTTTTTATGCATATACAGTGCTATACAAAATGAAGTATACAAAAATATTGCATTATAATTAAAATTAAATAATAAAGAAACAATGTATTCATATAATAATCAATTTTAATATAAATATACGTGTCTTTTTTCGTATTGACTACCTTTCACTTGTATATGTAATATTGCGGTGTAACATTGCGGTTTCAGGCAAGGTCACCTGTCGACGTTCGCGATACTGATGAGAGCCGGCGCGGATCCCACACTGCGCGACTCCGAGGGCTTTTCCTGCATACATTTAGCGGCGCAATTCGGACACACCGGTATCGTTGCCTATCTCGTAGCAAAGGGTGTCAATCCGAACACGCCCGATCGCAGCGCCATGACACCGCTCATGTGGAGCGCATACAAAGTGAATAGGTAAGCATGGCCTCGGGAAACGCATCGCCCGTCAGCGTCGCAATAATCGCAAAAATGTTAAACCAACGTTCGAGGCTAGTCCAAACTTTCATTGTCTCTTCAGTTTGGATCCGACGCGTTTGTTGCTGATACTCGGCGCATCGCATTCACTGACGGACAATCTGCACGGCAATACCGCGCTGCATTGGGCGATCATAGCTAAGAACAACACGGCTATATCGACCCTGGTGCATCAGGGAGCGTCGTTGGACGTGCCGAACTTTCAGAACGAGACACCGATGACCCTGCTCGGACCTCACATCGGGGCCGTATGGCTCGGGCACAAAGTCAGCCACGAGATAAGAGAGAGACAGGGAAGAACCAGAGCGTGGTGTAGGGATAAGGTAACGACCATTTTGCAGAATATGATTAAGGCGGGATATACATTTAGACAGGAAAAAAATAAGCAGAATTGAGGGATTTTTTAAACTAAGAAATAATTATTCAAACAATTATCAAACTTTAAGTATACGAAACAATTTTTAAAAATGAATTCATCATCAAAATGGCGGAGCTGTGGCAGAGTGTTACAGCAAGGTCGCAGCGGGAGTTGCGAATCGGCGTGCACTCTAGCTTCCCGTAGACTTTGATTTGCAAAAAAGTTCAAACATTTTTTCAGTTAGAACATGCATAGTTTGTATGTGACGGTAATTAAAATGAAGAAAATGCTAACTTAAGAAAATGGGACGCATTTCCAAAAAAAAATCAACATTTCACGCAACATTTCTGTAAAATGTGGATAAAAAAAGTAGTTTTTTTTTTTTTTCAATTTTTCGGAAACCATTTTCGTCAAGTAGAAGGTAGCAATATTATCAATATTTCTAACAAGTTTCAACTCATTCGGTTTAATAGTTTTTGCGTAATCCTGCACGTCGATTTCGATAATGCAGTTTTGAGAAAAACGCGTTTGCAGTTCACGCCCGCTCCGAATCCGAGCGGTGAGGCATAGCGTTGATAGGCTGTAATGTTTGAGGTTTTTCGAATTTCGCTTTGAAACTTTACGAAAATATTCTACATATATAGTTCTATCGTTTAAAGAAAAAAATAAATAAATCGCTTTTTTGATTGTTGTAAATGTATACCCCGCCTTAACCGAACGATTGCGAAAGTACAACGGCTCGCGGAGAGCACGTTGATCGGTTTTTTTCTCGTTCGACTTTTGTCACTCAATAATGCTATAACGATTAAGGGGCTACATCTACCTGGAGGCCAGAAAAAATGACCAAATTTCGCATTGTTTTTTGGAAACTGTTGGTGAAAAAGAAACGCTTTCTTTTCTTAACGCAGAGGTATTAAGAGCCTTGAAAGAAATCACCAAAAAAATACAGAAAAAAGCAAACACGCCAGCACATGCTGATATGTTTTCCACGACGTTCGGCGGTAGACACTCGAGCTTAAACGGTTCATCGGAAATCTAAAATCCAAACGGGTTATTCAAGTTAACAATAAATACGAGTCGTTGACGATCGTTGATTTTTTAAATTATTTTTACGACGAATTGAAACTCGAGCATACAGGGTCTGGAAAAATTCGTAATGTTTTACGTAACTATTGAAAGTGTTCTAAAAAATGAGATCATCAACGACATTTGAATGTTTTGCATCGCATCTCCTGTAATTTTGGAAATTATCCTTTAAGTGGTTTGCGAGATATCATGTCCACCGACTTTGAAAACAGTGTTTCGAGAAAAACGCGTTTGAAGTTTGAAGTACGGTGCTGCCACCGCTCGCCCGGCCGACTGTAGGAAGCGTAGCTCATTCAATTTTAGGAATATTTCAATGAAATTTTCAGGAAATATAGCTAAAAAGTGATACTATTGAATAAAAATATTTTTGGAGAAATGTTTTATCCACAAGGTAGATGTAGCCCGTTAATGCTATGGAAGAGGAAGCTCCGGGAAAGTTCAACTTTTATTGGACAAGACCAGCAGTGCCCCGAAGACAATTATTTTACAAAATTACTTTGTTTGGGATCGTTTGGGTTTGTATTCGGCGACGATTAGTCCTAGCCAAACCCAAACCCAACACAACATTAATTATTATATCATTTTTTGTCGACAAAAATCATCGTACAATATTTTCCGGTCAATTTTGGCAGGGAGCCTTGATCGACATATTTGCCGTCGATACAAACATTTCATAATTAATTTGACATTTACTTAAAATTTAAATATTTTACACACCGTGAAAACTACCGGAAAATTCTGCTCGTTCGCACAACACGGAGAACTACATTCTCCCTTTTTCCAATTTACCGCTATGTAAAATTGAAGAAAAAACATCTATACGTTCATTTACCTCGTTGGGGATAATTTTAATCGACGCTCTCTTTCGTTACAGAGAATACGATGGTACTGCATGGTCAGTACACCGTTCATAGTGTTTTACGTAATTGGGATAATATTCCAAAGCGGACTGGATTATTTGATAAAACTAGGTGCCTTTCTGACCCTCTACATCGCCGTTTATGTAGCGAAAAACGTCCTATTCGACGAGAGGCTATTTCACATATTACCGATGTCGATTTACCTGGCGACCAAGGTGAGTGCTCGACGTATCGCCGAATCTCAACGGGCCTGCATAAGCTTGGGACCAAAAAAAACGAGTCGATTGGCAATATTTTTTTTCTCACAAGAGAATTCGGCCTACGACTTTGGGAATTTACCCACAATTGATACATATTCCTGCCAATGTAGAGTTTTTTTCATTGACGAATAATGATAAACAATGAAGTTATTATTATTCAAACAAAGTGCCGCCACTGCTGCATGGCCAATCGGCAGACATTATGGCAACGAGGATAATCTGAAATGAGAAATGAAAATATTCGCTTCCAGGGTAATAATAAAACTTTCTTATTACCGGATACTTCCTTGAAATTTGGAAAAGTGCGAAAATGGCAAGTTTTAGAAAAATAAAAGTTCGATTTTCAGCCACAAGAAACAACTCGAATAATTTGTTATTAAAAAATGATGAACCAGCGTTGGGCGTAATTCTATTTATAAATACGAATACGAATTTATTCACATCGTGATTTTCGCGTGAAAATAAATACAAATTTATTCATACTTTACTTATTGTAAATACGAATACAAATAAATTCACATCAAAATCTGTGAATGCAAATGTATTCACAAAAAATTGTAAATACAAAAAAAGACACCAAAAGTGAGTTCTTACGTATTTTGAGAGAAAACATTGCGTCGAGGCAAAGAAATTTTTGCAAAAAAAGTTGTGAGTTTCAAATATTACATTACAAATATGAAAAAATTCACAAAATGAGTTGTGAATTTCCTGAAGTTGAAGAAAATTAAAATCGAATTCACGACAATTATATTAAAATTTACACCACAAGCGAGTCCTTACGTATTTTGAGAGAAAACATTGTGTTGAACTCAACAAGTAAGAACTCACTTTTGGTGTAAATTTTTTCGTATTTACAATTTTTTGTGAAAACATTTGCATTCGCAAATTTTTTCAATTCACAGGATTTTTTGTAAATATTCTCAATTTTTTCTGTAAATTTATTTGTATGTTCAGAATATTTGTGAATACAATTGTATGTGTATGCATGCATGTGAATACAAATAAGTGAAGTATGAATAAATTTGTATTTATATTCACATGAAAATCACGATGTGAATAAATTCGTATTCGTATTTATAAATAGAATTATAGCCAGGCCGTTCGCCATCGCGTAGTGAGCGATTTGACCTTCACAAAAATCGTTAACGAAGTTGAAGTTTGCATCGTTGGTATGCAATGCAAATGAATATTTCTGAATTCCTTTAATTCATTTTGGTATATTACGCCTTAAAAAATCCCGCCGTAATATTTTTAAATACTCATTTAGCGATCTGCTATACAAATCTACGAAAAAAGATCTCGTATAATAATAAAAATACGCAAGTTTAAAAAGGAATCGTTGCGAAACCCAAACAAACTTCAAAGCCGAAATTATCATGACACTCGGTCAATTTTATGGAATTGTTACAATATCCTTGTTGCGATTTGATGTTAAGACTCTAGGCCATCAAACTATTCAATAAAAAATCGTATTTATGATATTTCAAGCTTATGGAGACCCCTTAAGATTGCGTAAACTAACAAAATAACGCGTCGAACGCGTAGGTTTCGCGCTCGTTTCGGACCGTGAGAATCCTTATCGCAAGATAACGAAACGATAAACCGAAGCGTATCGGATCACCCGAGAATTTTATCGAAAAATATTTTTCAAGATTATCTCGCGTTTATCGATAATACACGCACCTTTCTTTGATATTCTGGTTTCATTGTTCTCGCTCTCTGTTTGTCCGTTTTCTTTTCGCCAGCGTCTCTATGGCATCGATCGAGCGAGAAAAATAGCACAATACAGGAGAACGTGTGGGGGCATGTCATGAATATTTGGCAATGTTAATTACAGATGTGGATATATATGACGTGGATATTTTGGTTAGGCATTCACGCGGCCTGGTATCTCTGGCTCATGCTAGTCGCCGGCTCGGTACCACTCTGGATATGTTTCTTGAAATCGTGGCGAGGAGATCCCGGAGTTATATCCGCGACCCACGAGGACAAATTGAACGTACGTTCTTGGATCACGTTTGCACTGAATTTCGAGATAAATCGTCAAGTTTACGTTGTCCACAAGCATCCCTTTCTACAGCATGTCCCGTTCAAAACGGTCCACGCGAAGCCAACGAAGTCTAAACGCCAAATTTGCATTCCTAAAATGCAATCTTATATCTTTCAATGCACCAAACGATGCAGCTATTCCCTACGCGAAAGTACCGCATCGATTGGTGCGTCAAAAGATGTAGTTGGGAGGGGTGAACTATGAAATCCTACCCCAGACTTGCTACCCAACCACTTTCTTTTCTTTCACTCAAAAATCGGTGGTTCTATATGGGACCACCATTGTTCATTTATTTATTTGCATTTATATATATGTAAACTTGATAATTTATCTCGAATCTGTATCTACTGGAAGAATATTATATATATATAAAATAATAGACACATATATGTATGTATATGCTCACATTTATTGTTTTATTGATTTTTTTTTTCTAGACAATAATAGAATTAGCAGAGACCGGTGGTTTCGAGCCACAATGGTTTTGCACGACTTGCCTCGTGAGAAGGCCGATACGATCCAAGCACTGTTCGACCTGCGACCGTTGTGTCGCACGCTTCGATCATCATTGTCCGTGGATAAACAATTGTATCGGTAAGTGCCTAATTCGTGAAGAAAAAAAAACAAGAAAATTGATATGCGAAACGCTGGTCTTGACACAACGAGCGATCGTTAAAATCGAAATGTCAACTATTCCTCAGGCTCCCACAATCACAAATATTTCTTGGGATTTCTCGTCTGTCTGCTTGGATTGTGCATCGTGGTGTTGTCGGCGAGTGTGCAGTACTGGCAATTCGAGTGTTGGACGAATTTGACGAACGGTTACATGGCCGATAGCTATTTGGTGTCCGCGGCGACCTGCGATCCCTGGGTCATGTGGATCACGGTGAACACGGCGCTTCACTCGCTCTGGGTCGGGTGCCTTCTGATCTGCCACACTTACCAGGTACCGTTGCGCTTCGACCAAAAATAGCCTTTCTCCTTGAACGATTATTCTTTCGAGAGGGAATCGTTGCTCGGAAAAATGATCACGGCGTGTCGAATAAGTCTGTCGATTGGTGAGTCGAACGAGCCGCGCTCTGGTGGTTGTATTGGGGTGGAACGCGCATGCACCTCATTATTGGATTACTGCTTTATTTTTTTTTGCGCGACAGACAATGCACACGCGCGTGAATACTCGAGCGAGCCTACCGACTATTCGGGCTGAAGAAATAAATGAACAGGCGGGAGATTCAGCGTGGTTTCGTATGGAAAAGACGCCACCAGCGTTCGTTCGTTAAGGCCTTAGGCCACAGTAACGAGTATAACATCATGTGCGAATTTAACAATTTTTTTCTATTGAAAAAGTGATTCACTCATAAAATTAATTACACATTTATTTAGTATGAATATCACACTGTTAGAAAATATATATATATATTTTTTTCGATGTACAAAATGGCCGACTACTCGAAACTTTCCGAAATAGCTTTTTTCCAATTGGCGTGACAAATAACTTCAACAATATTCACTCGATTTACTTCAAATTTAAAAGTAATTGCATTTCGCAGAGAAGTAGGTACGGAATTTCTGATAAACTTTTCATTTTATGAGCATTTATAACGAAATTTTTCACTGAAAATTCATTTCTCAAGTTCAAATACCTACAACTTTTGAATAAAACAATATGTTTTAAATTCCGTACGTACTTCTCTAGGTATTCTAACGCAGATTGACGAGAATCTTTGTTTTTTGTTCTAGGTAAAAAATTGTGGATGCTAAATGTCACGCCGCGGAGTGCCTAAAAAAAGATAACAAAAGAAAATATGAGTAGTCGGCCATTTTGTTCATCGAAAAAAAATACTTCTAACAGCTTGATATTGATACTAAATAGATGTGTCATTAATTTTATGAGTGAATCACTTTTCCATACGAAAAAAAATTGTTAAATTCGCACAAGATTTTATACGCGTTACTGTGGCCTAGGGCTTTAAGTTTTATTAATATTTCGCAATCGGATAAATATAAGGGGAAAAAAGCGTAACGGGTTCGAGAGATTCGAGGATTCAAACGGTATTGGAAAAAAAAAGATAGCGGTTACGCGAATGTCTCAATGAGAATTCTGCAGTTAAGGGGTTGGGCTACTGCAACAATAGCAAAAATCCGGGTTATTAGAAAAAATGAATTTTGAAGGAATGAGTAAGATTGTTGAAAAATCTTTTGGAAATTTAGTTGTACGTACATTAACAAAGTTGCGTACTAAATTTCGTATAAAAATATTAATAATCAAAGAAGTTATGAACAATCTCGTGAACAATCGTTTGATTTTGACAATCAGGTTGATCTGAAACAAAAAAGAGCTTTATCTTAAAACAGATTATATTGGCTAAGACTTGAACGAGCTCTTTTCATTTTCGTGTTTCAATTATTAAAAAAACGTTTGTTTTTTCGAATTTTCGACAAAAAATTATAGCTCTATTGTTAATAACAAATGAAGAAAAACGTTGGTCAAGACTACACCACTATTACACTGAATAAGTGTACCAAATTTGAAGTCAATTCGTTCATTAGATATCGATAAATCGTGTACACTGTTTTGAAAATCATAGTTTCGAGAAAAACGCGTTTGACGTTTTACGAACAGTTCTATTGTAATCATAAGTTCACGTTCGAACAGCTATTTTTGCACCGTATGTTGGACTTGCAGGAAAAAATTTTAAGGTTTGAAAGTATATTTGCAAAACAATGAAGAAAAAAAATCGATTTTTTTTACTGTAGCCTAACCCCTTGACGGATGGCGATTAGTCCTCGAGGATAGGACTCACTCTGAAGCGCGACAGTAACGTTTGAATTCGGAACTACCGATTTGCCAGTCATGCCAAGTCGTTGTGTGAGATCGACAGCCCGAAAACACAGTGAAATCCGTAAAATTCGTGCGCGAATAAATCATTTGCAAATTTATTAATGTACCGTGAAATTGGAGCAAAAAATTTGCTACGTTTGAAGATAATTTACAGGTTATGCTGACGGGTCGAATTTGATTCGAAACAGCTCCGTGTGAGGGCCGGGTTGAAATTCGAAACTTTGAATGATCAGAGCGCTCAAAACTCCGAAATAATTTTACACGAAACACCAAAACTCCGAAAATGTGAACACCGTCAAATTTATTCAACTATGAAAGTTTCAAAATTTTCAATGAATCGACGAATTATTTCAAGAATTTTTTTTATTACGCAGTGATTTTACGTCAATTTTTAAATTTGTCTAGACAATGTTATACGTTCTACATCATTTACAGTCAACTGTGCAGACTTTCGCTGGCATGATCTTGACGAATCTTGTAATTTAGGAACATTAAAATTAGGATTTTCAAACGTATAACATTGTCTAGATAAATTACAAAATTGACGCAAAATCACTTTTTAATAAAAAAAATTCTTGCAATTCATCGATTTATTGAAAATTTTGGAACTTTTAAAACTTCCACAGCCGAATTATTTTGACGGTGTTCAGATTTTCGGAGTTTCTGATCATTCAAAGTTCGCAATTTCAACCCGGCCCCATCTTAAATTTTGGAACATTAAAATTGAGAATTTTAAGCCGTCGGAGCATTCAAATGCTCGCGTAATTTTATGCCCATGTAAATGGTAGATTATCGTATTGCGATTTTTTCGCTATTGAATCGAGGGATAATTTATCCCTGCGGAGCCCGCAGGCTGTTCCCAGGCAAATTGGTATCGCCACTCCTCGTTCACTTTTCTTCTCTCTTCCCTGCAGATAATGGTACTAGGAATGACGACGAACGAGCGCCTCAACGCCGGACGTTACGAGCACTTCAAGCAGGGCAATCCCTTCCATCGTGGCGCCCTCCAGAATCTCGCCGACTTTTGCAACTTCAGCTTTTGCGGCGTCAAAGCAAAGCCCAGCTCGGACTGGCTTCACAGTTTCGATGTCAAGGAGGGCGTCGAGAAACTTCCTCTGCTAACGGCAAAAGACAACTTTCAATATGTCTAGGGATTTGGGAATCGAAAAACCTCGAGTACGTCGAGTCGCGTTTAATTTAATGATTCGACGTAGCCACAAGATGCTGAAAAACACCATATCACTATTGACCGGTGTCAGTTCGAGGCTGACCGAAGGCATCTCACCGGAAACGCGCGTTTCCGGTTGACGAAGCCTCACGCCACGGAGCCACCGAAAAACCGGGCACAATTTTGAAAACTGCGAGAAAAGTACGCGTGCCCGCGATTTACGCCACTTCCGCGTGTAACATTCAGCCACGTGTTGTCATGAACATCCGTAAACTTTGAAGAAAATAAGTGAATAATTGGGAAATATTGGTGAGGGGCATTGAATTTTCGTTTTTTCCGAACAATATCGAAAATAAGGCTCCGTCGAGCGACAGCTCACACGATCTAATTCGTGAATGAGTTTCGTCTTGTTTTTCGGTTCAAATAACTCAGCCAGTATTCATATTCTTCCTTCAAACTTCACAGCCATCTCTATCGATACGTGCCACAACGACGCACCAAATATCAACCAAATCGCACGAGCAGCTTTCTCTCAGTTCCCAAAATGTTCGCCCACCTTGATGGCGCCTCAGGCTCGCGTGTCCCTTCGATTGAATACTCGTATGGCGATTCGCAAATTTCGTCCCAAAGAGACTGCTACTCATCGTTTTTACGTTCTTTCGTGGAACACGCGCATTTACCAATTCGTGCGAGTTCGAAATTCGTGGAGCAAAATAATCGAAAAAAAAGAAACCTCACGCTCGCCCGCGTACTTTATCAACGTCGCAATGTCTTTCATTCTTTTTCACGCGTCAGATAAAACAAAATGAATATAATTTGTACATACGAGTTTGTCCGCCGTTCTGCTCGAGTCGGCTTTATTATTTTTAAATGCGCACACGTTATTACGCGCGATACAAATGTGATATGCAACGTTGACAAAACGAGTCGGTTCTCACGCGAATTACGATCGTCAATAATTTTTTTTATTTATCGTACAATCACAATTACCGTGCTCCTCATATCTCCGAGTAGAGACGTGCCATTCGTGAAATTCCGTACTTTATTTTTTCTCTCCGTTTTCTTTTTTCTTTGCGAAGCCACTGTGATCCTCCGATATTCTTGCAACGCGGAATTATCGAGCTCTCCCATTGCTCCGATTACGTTATCGGTCTTCGAACCTAACGGTCTCACTACCAACATTCCAACTGTTGCTTTGTTTTACACATTTTGGTTTTTCATATTTTTCTAAATAATTGCGCATATTGAGCGTCGCCAACGTGGGCGTTATTTTCACTTCTCGTTAAAACGATCATGATACCGGTCGCGCACAATTTCGAGGGTAACGGACGAAAATCGATGATTACGCGAGGTTGTAAATTATACACTAGCAATACAATTTTTTCTTTCCTATTTATATATCGCTCTATTGTAAGTAAATAATCTGTCATCCTTGCGTGTCTTTTATATAATAATGGCAATGTCTATTACATGACCACAGCTTCCGTAAACATAATAGCCATAGCGAACGATCTCTGTCGCTCTCTCAATGTTCGGTATTTTTAACATTGATGGTTCATTCCCTTTCGGGAAGGGAAACAGAAAACGATAAACATTTAAAAAATAAATCTACAAAATGACAGACAACGTCAGTACTGACTGCTACTATTAAAATATTACGGATTGTGAATCAAACGCTGCTATGGAAGGTTCGAGAGGGGGCGGAGTGGTCGGAGGAGATTTCGAAAACTTTTTGACCTCGACGTACCTTATTTCGAGGAAATTCCTTTTTTTGCGATTGCCAACTTAAATCGAGCCAACGAAATCTCGAACCAATAGCAAAATAGTAGTAGTATTCTTTGGAATAAAACTTGCGAGCCTTGTTTTTTCCATTTTCTAGTCTGGTATATATATTTATATACAAATACACGTGTGTGTGTGTATATATATATATATATATATATATATATATATATATATATATATATATATATATATATATATATATATATATATATATATATATATATATATATATATATATATATATATATATGAAGGAAACGTAATGCGGCGACTTCGATGCTTAACGATTGTCTTTATAATTGGCGTCGAGCCGCTGCCTGCATCTCTTGCTGTATATACATATATATATATTTGAAATTTCACATACACTCATACGTACATACGTACATACATACATACATACAAATACACACACACACACACACATACACAAACTACCCTCAAGAGGTTAGGCTACTGTGACGACCCAAAAATCAGGGTGACTTAAAAAAAATAATTTTTCAGAAATAAGATGATTGAAAAATCGTTCGGACATTTATTTATATGTGCATTACCAAAGTTGTGTACCGAATTTAATGAGAAAATATTGATAATTGGAGAAGTTATAAACAACCTCATGAAGGACCTTTGAACGTGAGGGGCTCAACGGTGTACTTGATTTTGGCCACCCGGTTGATCCGAAACAAAACGAGTTCTTCCTGAAACTAAAAAATATTGGCTGAGACTTGAACGAGCTTTTTTTTTATGTCGTGTGTCAATCATCCAAAAGAAAAAAAATCTCGATTTTCTGAGGAAAAATGACATTGTTATCGACTAGTGAAAAAAGGTGTAAAGAAGAAAAACGTCCGTCAAGCCTCAACTACTATTACAGTGAACAAGTGTACCAAATGTCAAGTCAGTCCGTTCGTTAGATGTGGAGAAATCGTGTACACCGTTTTGAAGAACGTAGTATCGAGAAAAACGCGTTCAAAGTTTGACTAGCAGTTCTATCGTTGTAATCACAAGTTTACCTTCAGTTTGCATGTGCTGCACCATATGGTGGACCTTCCTCCGTAAATTAAGTTGCCTCAAGCGACGAACGAGTGATCGTCATTTTCACAGAAGCCTAAACCCTTGAATGGTAATTTACCTTTACACGCGTTCTCCCTGGTCAAAACTAGTTCCGAGTCACACAAACTCAATTAACCCGAATAACCTAATTTCAAATAAATTCAAACTAGTATTGACTAGGTAGATTGGGCTCCGACTGTATCACCCACACACACACACACATGCACAGGATGATTCACAAATAATTCACTAATTCAATGATTCAACAATTTTCGTTCATTATTTAATACTCGGAGGAAGAACATCGCGCGTGAGCACCCACTGGGCTAGTGTTTACTACTCGGAATTTAAACGCGAATATTTCGACTACTTTTTGTCGAACGGCGTTTTAAAAAAAAAACGTTTTCTCCGCGAGGCTTACAAAGGGATCCCGAATAGTTGCGAATCACCCTGTAATATATACACGCATACAGACAGACGTACACACTCATATGCATATGTACAGGGTGTTCATATAAATCGACCCAGTCGAATATCTTCGAAACTCTTAACGACACCGAATTATTTTTCGGACGTCAGGTTAAGGGCGGAGATACCTTTAGGCTTTGAAAAAAGGCTCATTTTCATGTTTTTTTAAGCAAACATTTCTTCACCATTTTTGAGACTTAGGGTATGTGTTATTACTACTTCTTGACGTTACATGGTATTTTTTAAATAATCTTTGAAAATTGCACGGTACGGTCTTTTAAACGGGTTGAGGCGGATTTTGTCAGACGGCGTGTCACGTGGTGTAGGCTGGATTAATCTGAAAGAAAACCAACGACGATTTTTCTTTTATTGACACTCATACGCAGCATATGAAGCAAGAAAAAATGAAAAATGTTGGAAATCGATTAAATGGTACGCTTTGGAACAAAACGATTGCATTTTACGAGAAAAAATGGCTGCATTTTGCAATAAAAAAATACTTTTATGTACATTTTTGAAAACATTTAGCGCCGTGTTCTAGACCAGCGGTTCTCAAACTTTTTCGGCGACGGAACCCTTTTGACACACTAAATATTTTACGGAGCCCTAAAATAGGTAACACCTGATTTTATGTTAATTTTTTAATAAAAATCGGGGGATAGTACGATATCCGGGGCGCCAAGTTTTGACCGTTGATTTTTGATATTTGAACCAAAATAATGAGAATTTGATGAATAAAAAGTTTGCCGTTTTGGCTTCCTTAAGGAATTATGAGCGATTTAAGCGGTAATTGGAAATACGCCAAAGTTCAACGATTGTTGGCTTATGGATACAATATCTTTATTTTATCACAAATAATGGAAATTGACCCTGCGTGCTTTAAAAAGTATTTGTTTGGGTTTGTTTAGTGGTATCATATGAATACCATCAAACGTAGTATTTATATGTTTTTCAACATAAATTCCAAGGTTATAATGCTTTATTTATTCATATTCTCTGTTTATTTATCACAATAAGAATTGTTCTATATAATTACTGCACCAAATTGCTAAACGATATATTTCACATAAACTTAGAGCCTTACAAGTCCCAAGAGGGATGTTCCGTACACTTTTAATACCTCTTCTGACTCCTAGAAATCAAAAGTACTACTTTACTCTCTGTCTAGTCGCATTAAAGTAGTGATATTAAAAATACATTTTTGGCTTCTGAGACACTGTTGAAACTATAAATTTCCAAGTTACCTTGCCTGATGTTGCTTGAAATTTTCAAATTCGATAAAATCGTCATTCTCGATAACTATCGAAAAATTCTAAATTGAACGCAAAATAAGCGAAATATCAACTTTTACCACTCTTCATATTTTGTTCATTTTGACTCGGTAACCCTAATTCACCGTCAAATCTTGACGCCCCGGATATCGTACTCTTGCCGAAAATCGTACAAAAAATGGTACTTTACACAACAATGTATTACTTCCACTGTAAATTGATGAAATTATTTCCATTTATTGGGAGATATGACGTTGTATTTTTGGCTGTTCTAGACAATAAGGTTAGAAAGATTTATAATAAATTTCATCCGGTTCAGTCGATTAGATTTGTAAATGTAGTTTAGAAGACCGTGCCCTACCACCGTCATCTTTAAACATTAATTTTAAAGAATCATTTAACAGCCAAAATTAGTAATAAAACATACCCTAAGTCTCAAAAATGAAGAAGAGATTATTCCATTTAAAATAAAATCAGTAAATTTTGCCCTCGTCTAATATAATTTCATGCGTTGTCCGGTGTAAGCTTTTTTTCCACGCGGACGCGTTGAGGGAGTACGAAGGTCGATTTAGTTGGGGCACCTTCGTACACACAAATATACATATGCACACTATTTCTTATCGGCACGATAACCCAAATCGGCTGACGACCGGAGATAATCGCGTCAATTATATTTATACACAAGGAGCGTGCAGAATTCTTGCAAGATTCTTGTCCTCGATCCTCGTGGAACGAACACAACAAACAAAAATATCGATATTTTAATAAGAATCATTCTTAATTCGATACGAAAATGCGTAAATAATAATCTATGTTGTTGCTGTTGGTTTTTGTTTTTATATATAACTTTTTTTTTCAACGCGAAAGTAAGTGATAAGCTCCTACGAAGTGACAAAACTAAATAACTCCGTGGTACAAAACAGCCTGTAATTATGATTTTTTTACTCTCGTTTCGCGAAGACGAGACGACGTGCGAGAGAAAAAGGAAAGAAAGAAAAAAACCGCTGACGCGAATCGTTTCACGAGCCCACTGAACGTTTTTAGGAGCGTAATAATAGTGGCGTCTACTTCAAAGTGTCATATATATGCGTATATATGACGTAGCGAAGTTTACCTCGTTGCCGGCAAATAAACGCAATTTAGATAATAATCGCACAGATCGTAGAATTTAATCTTCTGTGTTACAAAGTTTCGTCGTCGTCGAGAAGAAAAAAGACGAAAAAAAAAAAGCAAAGTGCGAGCAACAAACGTAGTCGTCCGTATTTCACTTTGAAATTCATCGTTGTACATTGCGCTAGAAAAATGAAGAGAAAAATAGAGAGAAATTACCTCGAACGAGGGAGTTGGGTGATTACCGGTTCGAATAAGTGGAATTGTATAAACAAATGGAGCTGAATAAACGAGATACTCGAATTCCTCGTGTAAATCAGAACGAACGAATATTTCGTAATTTTTTCTCCTTGTTTTCGAAAATTGTATCGAATTTAAGGGGCTATGCCAGTGTGAACGCTGAAAATTTGGGTAATTTTCGGGATTTTTTGGAAGAAAAGTACTCAATTAAATGTTTCGTACAATTAAGAATATATTTTGCTATATTTGACCTATATTACATAATTTTTTCATATAAAAATATTGAGATCCAGGCGACTTATGCGCTGCCTTCGGAGGCGCCAAAAAAAAGTCCCTCCGCTGCTGACATGATTCCGGCCGATTGAGTAGCTGAAACCGAAAAAGGAAAAATTGTCGTTAAACTGGAAGGTATTTCCTGTACAATGACGTAGGATTTTCGAAAAATATCAAAATCTAACAAAATCGCGTAGTTATGAAAAAACAAGTCTGTTTTCTTGCCTATAAAATGGTCGTTTTTTTCAATGCCAAATCGTCAATGTTCATCCAATCAAAAATATCCTACGTCATTGTAGAGTAAATATATTCAAGAGTACTCAGTTCAAATTTCAAGTCAATCGGATAATTGCTTTTTGAGTTACAATGTCAGCAAATTTGAAGAATCTCATTTCGAGAAAAACGCGTTTAAAGATTTATCGATTTTTGCAAGATAAAATGATAGAGATACGGCCTTGAAATTTTTACAGGATATTCTTGAAAGTATAAACTGTCGAAAAAGGGAAAAAAATCGAATTTTTGAAAGTGTTACACTGGTATAGCCCCTTAACCGCGTGCAACGCCAACCACGAGATCGACCGAACTTCCGGAAACACATGAGTCAAGCCGATATTTAACTTCCTTTCACTTCTGTCAGTCACTGACAGAAGATGATGTTTAACTCATCGTTATCGTTGATTTATTTTCAATTTTAATACGTTTTTCGCGCTACGTGGTGATACGTTTTATTTTTATTGTATATAGATATACATTATACACATATATATTGTTTTTATTTTCGTCATGACGGTCGAGGAGGATGGACCCCCGTGCTCGGAGACGACAGAGCCCTCGAATGTGACTTCTCTCGCCACCGACGCTTATTCGACAATCAATTCGTCGGAGTCGCCCGATGTCGCGACACGGCAACGCGCCGGTACAAGTATTTACAATTTTCAACGCAAAATCGACGAATTTTCCAATGGATATGCGTGTATGTGTGCAGTGCTATATACAGTGGTAATAGCTGTTGCCTCACTACATATATATAAACGAGGTTAATCCAGGTGAAAGCGCTTCGTAGATTTCAAGCTCACCACCACTTAAAAAAAAATGTGATCACTAGTTTTTTTCCAGAATTTTATCAAGGAACTAAAAATAAGTTCACGCACCAAATTTCAAAATGATCGATCAAGATTTAGTATAAAGAATCGATGATAAAAAATTGTCAGTGTTTGTAGTTTAGAATCGACTAAAAAAATCAGTGAAAACATGCAATCTGATTCGCATTAATTTTATTATCTTATTAATCAGAAACTTCTCGGTGCTTTCCCAAACAATTTGATGAGATTCTTAGTTGCAATAGATGTAAACAAAGCCGTACGACTTACCTGGATTCTGCTCAGTATTAAAGGGTCTTCTCACTTTGGACGCTAAAAAAGGCGATTTTCACGATTTTTTTTATAGGTTTATATTATAGATATTGATATAAAAGTTTTTACACTTATAAATACACTTGAGAATTACATTTACTTTTTTTTGATCTATTTAAGACACTATATATAGACGAAAATACTAGTTAAAAAAATTCCTTAAAACGGTAGGCCTGCGCTGTTGATGAAATCTCGGAGATGGATCAACCGATACAAAAAAATCAAACGGTTTTAGGTACAGTATGTTAATGGCTATAGCGCATATCATACGATTTTTTATATATGCAAAAGTAACAAAGTGGCGAACATTTTTCGAAAAACAACAAAGAAAAAGGTTTTTTTTTCACCGTTTTTGGCAAAAAAATTAGTAAATATCAAACTTCAAAAAAATCCTTCATATGCGCTATAGCTATAGTTGTAAAAAATATGTGGTTAGAATTTCAAAAGGATCGTTTTAGTAGTTTCGAAGATTTTATCAACAAGCCGTCGAAAAACGTCGTTTCGAGAAAAACGCGTTCAAAGTTTGTCTGGGTTACATAAAAGCATGAAAAAAATTTGTTTGTTTTTTGAAAGTGTATTTATTAAGTGTAGCAACTTTTATATCAATATCTATAATGTAAACCTATCAAAAAAATTCATGAAAATAGCCGTATTTTAGCGACTAAAGTGAGAAGACCCCTTAAACTATCGAGACCTCAATTAGAGCCTGTTTGATAATACAGACTGACGTGATTAATGAAACAATACAATCAATGCGAATCACATTGGAACTTTTATAGAAAAAGTTTTTTCCTAAGTCCGATGGGTGAGAAAATATTTTCACTGCTGATGGTTGTTGCCTCAGTCGGTATATGCTTGTTAGCGTATCATATTTATTCATTTACATTTTCATCGACTAATTATATTTATTAATTTGTAAAAAGGTATCGATACGTAATACGATTTTTTCAATAATTATATTGCATCATTTTTTCATAACACTTAGAGGAAATTTTTTAAAAAGCGACAAAAGGCACGTTGAAAATTGTCAACTACTTTATCCTAACCTAATTTGACGACATTTTCTTTATAACTATTAGCTATCCCATAGGGGTATTCAATCATTTTGTTCTTCATAACATTTGAAGAAAACTTTATCGAATTGACTTTTAAGGATGTATGGCAGCTACTGCAGAGTCGTTACAGAACTGATTATGCAATTTGCAAAAATCGCATTTAAAAACTAAATAAAATAATTGTAATATTCATTGAAGCTAAAAAGGAGATTCACCACAGCTCAAAGTAAAACATGCGGTACAGAAAGAAGAATTTTCAATTTTTAACTGCAAATTTAGTTGCTGATTTGATGTATGTTTTCCCTGACGTTGTCGTGGTTACGACATACGAGCTAAAGAAATACGAAAACGGTCCCATTTAACTCGCAATATCTCGCAAAATATATGGGCACATGTCGATTTTTTATTTTTACCGTATCATGCATATTACAGCGATACCGCACAAAAGTTTTTTTTACAAAAGAGTACTCCGGAAATACCTTTTTTGCCAATGTAAAGGGAATTTTGGACGTACAGTCCTATGTTCCCCGTGTTAAATGACCCAACTTTGAATTCGTTTATCTCAGCATTCACGTGGGCAAATTTTGTTTTTTTTAATCTCAAAAAGTTCTCGATATTTTCCTTTACAATATCAGTGAGTTTCAATTCGAACAGTAGTAAATAACTTAGTTGCCATACATCCTTAAACATTACGAGTGACAGTCCCCAAGCGCATACGAAGCGAGTCGAAAAATAAAACGATTAATGATAAAAGCAACGAAGTAGGACTCAAAAAATTCGTCGCGATGCGATGCAAGCATTCAGACGGACCACAATATATCTTTGCAATTTACGACGGACGCGTTCAGACAACGAGCGCAGGTACGAAGCGGACAAAAAATTGGCCGCATCTTCGGCAGCGCGAGGCGGCCCGGTAACGAACTCTGGTCAACCTACTCCGGCGAACCACCAACCGCAGAGGGGACCGCATCAACTGCCTGTACAGTTTGAGCCAGCCACGCAGTGTCTCTGTCACACGTACAGAGTGTGAGTCTACGATGTTTAAAAGAACGTGAAAAAAGTATCGAAAATGTACGCTCTCGTTTCTTCCAGAAAGCAATTTGCCCTGCCTGAAAAATATTCGCAGCCAAATTCAGAAAGGTAATTCTACCCCGTTAACTGTTGCTCAATATTTTTTTCATTTTCCAAACCCTTCGATTTATCGCTTTTTTTTGTTTAACATTTTTCACAAGAACTTTACAAATGTGTTCAGGTTTGCTTGTGCTGAGTTGAATTTAAATGGTTAAATAAATAAGTTTAATCAACTATCGTTCGGAACTAATTTAATGCATTTTTATTTCACGATTTGTTAATTCCTTGAATATTTCGGATTCACAAATTCGTTTGGATTTGCTTGGGTTTAAACTTGTTAAATTCATATGCTACATTCAATTTGATTAATTAAAGATGGTTCAAAATTGATTTGACTTTTATGAGACGATTTTATTGTTCCGTGAATATCTTAGATCCACTATTTGGTTTGGAATTTAATGATAAAGTTAACATTCAAAATTCCGCAAATCCTCTTATCCCATGAATACTTCAATTCCACAAATTGCTTCCGGTTTAAATGTCTTCTAATTTAATTGTTAGGATGACATTCTTTTAATGTCGCGAATTTCTATGTTCCACGCATTCTTTAATTTACCGAATGATTGTGCATCGCGCACTTAATCTCACGAACTGTTCGAGTGAGTTTATTTGTGTTTGCAGATTGAATGGGAAATGGCCGAAGAAAGAGTACGCGCGAAGAAAGGAAAAACTGTACGAGGTCAAATTGAAGAAGAATCATTACCGGCATTATTCGAAGGTTCGTTGATCTCGGTCTTTTTTTTCTCACCATGCTATCCCAATTTTGATCCCGTTGAAGTTTACAACGAAAGTTGTACTTTATATTTTCATTTACTTACTTTTATCATTACACAAAATTATTTTTTGCAGATTTATATTTTAAAAAGGGTTAAGGTATCGTCGCAGGCAAATTCTGTCAAAAAAAATTAAAGAATTTCGAAAATATTCATTTTCGTTCCAACGATGCAAACTCCGATCTCACGAATTTTGCAGCTATCGAACCGAGTTAATTTCAGCCGCACGCGGAGGAATCCGGGGCGGAGGGTATACCGCGAAAGTCGAATCCGGAAGTGGAAAAAATCGAGGAGGAGCCGAAAAAGTATGGGGAAGCGCGCCGCGAACTTGAGGAGATATCGGAAAGGATCGACATTTATTACTTCGACCACGGAAACTCGGCGTTGGTATAGATTGATGCGGTAATATCGTCGATCGAATGGTACCCTCTTAAGGTATTCCTTCCGCGGAAGGCCGTCATTTGTCGGGGCATAAGCAGGGCCCTTCTAAATGGTTGGTAAATTACAGTGGCACTTGACACTCTAGAGGCCGAAAAAATAGGTTTTTTGGGGATTTTTTCTTTCAGAAAAACTACAAAATAAATCGACAATAGAAAAAAGGGTGTTTATCATACATATCAGTGAATGTATACACAATTTTTTTTGAAGCGATTAATTTCAAAATAGCGGCTGTGCAGCGTTTTTGCGATGACGTCTTTTCCAGGGTCCACGGCCGAACAAACAGCTCCTGTGATTTTTTAATTATAATGAGCCAATGCGTGTTTTTCGATTATATATAATAACTGCTATAGAAGTACGTGGGATTTTTTTCGATATATTGATTTTTGGCCAAATGGTGCATTTCTAAAGTGAAAGGTAAAAAATTTGCCTAAAAAATCGTCAGATAATTGTTAATAACAAATGAACTATGCAATATAAAAAAAACATCCTACGTACTTCCATAGACAATGTATTTTTCAAGATATATTCAACATTTCAAGTGAAGCGGTTGAAAATTGTCTGAGTTATGTTCCCGGCCAACTTAAAAGAATGCAATTTTGAGATAAACGCGTTTGAAGTTGAAAAGGAGCTCGCTGCGGACCAGGCGGCCTCGTACTAAAATTCAAAAACCGAGTACTTAGAGATTTTTCCCAGCCATAATCTTTTGGGACATCATTTTTGAGGTCCTAGGGGACCATTAAAAAAAATCAATTTTTCGAAAATTCTAGAGTGGCCTAACCCCTTAATAGAAATAAGGCACAATCACTATACCTGACGATAAACGGGAATAAAAAATCTCGCCAAAATTTATTACATTTAGACATTTTTACGTTTTCTGTGAAGAGTCGCGGCTACGAAAATTCTACGGCCAATCACATTATTCTAAGTTTTATCATTAGTATTTTCTTTAAACATTCGGTGACTCCCTGTTTTTATTTTCGTTGGGGAATCTATGGATTTTTTCACGCGTTGAGCAGTTTATATCAGGCATCGAGAGGTATTTAGTTTTTAAGGGGTTACATATATCTAGAGACCCGAAAAAAATGGTCAAATTCCGATTTTTTTTGTAGACAATTGGTGAAAGATTTTGATATATGCAAAAATAACAAAATGACGGACATTTTTCGAGAAAAAACGTGTTTTTTCAACGTTTTTGGCAAAAAAATTAGTGAATATCAAAATTTTAAAAAGTCCTTGATATGCGCTATAGCTCTAGTTGTAAAGAATATGTGGTTAAAATTTCATAAGGATCGGTTCAATAGTTTCGAAGATTTTCGAAAAAAAAAGCGTTTAAAGTTTGTTTGGCTTACATAAATACATAAAAAACATTTTTTAATGTATTTCGAAAGTGTATTTATTAAATGTAACAACTTTTATATCAATATATATAATATAAACCTATTTAAAAAATCATGACAATAGCCTTTTTTAGCGTCTAAAGTGAGAAGACCCCTTAAAAGTAAGACTCATACGATTTTAGGAATATTTCAATGAAATTTTCATCTAATATAACAAAAAATTGACTCTACCGTATAAAAATATTTTTGAAAAAATGCATTCCGTTAACCCACCTAGGTAGATGTAGCTTGTTAAATTATTAGATATAAATATGGCCAGCGTGTCATCTACATAAGCTGCCGTATAAATGATTTCCGTGACGTTGAAGTTTGCATCGTTTGAACGCAACGGAAATTCGTTTTTTTTCCGGATGCCATAATAATTGTTTTGCCGAATTTGGGCGCTGCAAAAATCACTTCAACGTTTCACGGGATCCTCATTGAAAATCTACAACACAAATTGGCCAAACATTTTTTTTCCTTAATAATGAAAATGAAGAGAAATAAAAGAAAAATAAATGTTCGTTGCGTTAAATTTTCAGAGTCGTAATTTATCGTTAAAAGTACTCCAACTTGGCTTGAAATTTTACCATTATACTGGTATGCATTTTCACTTGATTATAGATTAATATAAATTAATTGTTGACTATTCGGGTTCGTGGAAAGGAATACCTTAAGGGGGCCATTGAGACACGACGTGAATATCCTGCGCGTTTGTCAACGCAGATATTACCGTACGACGGATTCGCCGCCGATTCTCGCGACCGAAAGATGCGCCGAGAGAACGGACTACGCGGCGACGAGATTTTGGGCGGAGATATTCGGCACTGTTCACATCGGAGTCGCCTTCGTGGTCGCTTTCTTCCTCCAGTTATTGAGATTCCTCTTGTACAGTATAGTGCGACCGTTGACAGTCGGAACACTCCAATTGTTGGCCGATTACTTCGTCAAGCCGTTGCTCTCGATAACGTTCAACGCGCTCGTTCAGCCGGTCCTCATACTCCTCTACAACGTGGCTACCTCGCTGCGCGACCTTTGCGAGCCGATAGCCGAGGCGATTGGCTTTTTCCTGCGCGAACTCGCCGGACTCGTGCGAGCTTTCAGGCTTCTCGAGATCAACCGAGTGGAGCATCGACCGACGGGCTGTACCTGACCCTCATTGTCATCATCTTCCGACTAATCGTCCTGAAAAAAAGATCACTGAACGCACGCAGATCGCGATGATCCCATTTTTTCAGCATTCAGGTAATAAATCGCTGCGTACGATCGTTACCTATTACGCAAAAAATGATGCTGGAATAAAAAATGTTGGTTTCCATTTAAGGTAATCCTATCGCCAGCCTTCGATCCATAGGATTTTCATTTTTTTTTGAGCTTCATTAAATATATTAATAATCGTCTCTAAAATTTCAGGGTCGGTTATCGACCTAATTAAAGAGAAAAAAAAAATTAAAATTGCGTATTTTTGTGAAGAAATTTCGAGACGACATAGAAAAACCCAATTTCCTGTCGCTACAAATGTGTATATAATAGTGGAAGTCAGATTCTTAAAAATAACCAGATTTACATACTTGACACTTGTAGTAATCCAATGCTCTCAGAAAAAATTACGCTTATCGACCTAATTTGTGTGTAATATCAAGTGAAATTTGAACTTCCGGTATTGGATTTGTTACCACTTGCTACGATAAAGAGACGTGACAGCAAGGCAACGGCTGACTGTAGTCCTAACCTCATCTCACTCATTCGAATTTTTAAGGAATCATCACGGTGTAACTCGATTTTTTTCCGATGGTTAAAATACACTAATCAGTCCGTTTTTTTAATGTCAAATCAAAGCACTCGTGAAGAACAGAAAATACATTTTTAAACGTTTATTTTAATTTTTTTTAACGGTTGAAAATGTTTTCGAAAAAAAGGAGTCCTCACGGTGTACACGGTTGTGGCCGTAAATATTATCTGAAACAAAATTTGTAAAAAGATTATTAATCAGTATGAATGCCGCTATCTGGCTACGGAATTTTTTAAAAAATCAAAACTGACAAAATGGCGGCCGTTTGAAAAAAAGTATCGAATTTAGTCTATTTTTTCGAGTTTTCCTTTTAAAAACATATGGACATTTCAACAAGAAAAAGCTTCCATAGCAAGCTAAAGAATGGCGCGAAGAATGATGTGTCGAAATTTGAGCCGGACAGCTTTAAAAAGCCGGATAGCGGAATTTTCATATAAATTGTTTACCTACGTTTATGCAAGTATATGAGCAGCATTTTTATAACCGTCTATACTATCGGATAACGCAAAAAAAATCGATTTTTTGAAAATTTTATACTGTGATCTATTAAAAAACTGAAGTTGACTTTAAAATAACCTAGAAAATTTCCACCAAAAAAAATACACATGTGCATGTGCAAAAAAGTCAAAAAGATTTTTTTGTCGTAACGTTACCTATTTCGTTACGCAAAAAATAATGCAGAAATAAAAAATATTGGTTCCCATATAAAAAACTAAAATTGACTTTAAAATAACCAAGGAAATTGCCATAAAATAAAACAATATCTGTAGCACGTGCAAAAAACCCCCGAGTATTTTTTATCTTAACGTTACCTATTTTGTTACGCAACAAATGATACTGGAATAAAAAAATATTGATTCTCATTTACAAAACTAAAGTTGAATTTGAAATAACCTAGGAAATTACCATAAAATAAAACAATATCTGTAGCACGTGCAAAAAATCAGAAACAAATTTGTTTTGTGATGTTTTTTTTAAGGTTCTCCGTCGATCGAAAAAACCGATGCATCGAACAAGCTTTTTATTAACACCAGGTATATATTTGGTTTTATTTTAACTTTACAATATCGTTATTGTTTCATTCTTTGTTTGTCCACACTTTTTTGTTCTCTCGCTCGCTCGCTCGCTCTCTCTCTCTCTCTCTCTCTCTCTCTCTCTCTCTCTCTCTCTCTCTCATCCGTTCTTCTTCCTTTATACAGACCAAACGATTTCTCTTGTAGCAACTAACGTTGTCAGTAATAATCAATAATTCATTTCACATCTCTGTCTCTCTCGCTCTCCCTCGCTCTCGCTCTCGCATATCTTATACCATTTAATAAATTATTTACAATCTCACAAACAACAAACGGAGGAACCTAATTACATCATGTAGTTGTTCACACACTTCGCTATGTACAGGTACTACTTGGTTTTCCCGTATTCGTTTTTCTTTTTGCTTCTCTTTGCTTTTTTTCTATTCACCTTTTTTCCGTTTTTTTTTCATCACTCTTCGTTTTTTTTTTTTTACAGACACGTCACGCCCTTTCCCGCACGTCCCGTACGCGCTACTTGGAAAAATAAAATAAAAATTCAACAAATCGCCTAGTCTCGTCACCTAGTCTCAGGAACTGCAACCTCTGATTTATGCCGCGTCGCCTAAGTCTCACTCTCTCGCTTACTCTCGCGCGCTTTTTACTCGCTCGCTCTGCCTCTATCTTTCTTCTTCTCTAGGCGCTTGTCGTTGGCGGAGTCTCCTGAACAGCTGGGGTTTGCGAGGGCGCGGATGCTGAGTCACCTGAAATTAAAATCATGACTAAAATTAAAAGCACCGCCACATTGTTCATACTTATGTTACTCTGATATTAGCATTACGGAGTAGGGTCAAAGTGGGAACAGTGGCAACAGTGGGTACACTGAACCTTTTCTGTTTCTCGAAGGTGAGCATGTATATATGTGCGTCTTTTTCACATTAGAACCGCCTTCGGATGCCAATAGGTTTAAGGGGCTATCCAGTGTGACACTTGAAAAAAAATCGATATTTTTGTTGGTTTTTTCGGCATTTCATACTTTCAAGAATATCATTATTATTTGTATAATTTATATCAGTATCATTTTATCTTGCATAAATCGATAGTTAAATCTTAAAATTTGCTGACATTGTAACTCAGAGTAATTAACCGATTGACTTGAAATTTGAACCGAGTACTCTTGAATATATTTACTCTACAATGACGTAGGATATTTTTGATTCGATGGAAATTGACGATTTGGCATTGAAAAAAAACGACCATTTTATAGGCAAGAAAACAGACTTTTTTCATTACTACGCTATTTTGTTAGATTTTGATATTTTTCGAAAATCCTACGTCATTTTACAGGAAATACCTTCCAGTTTAACGACAATTTTTCCTTTTTCGGTTTCAGCTACTCAATCGGCCGGAATCATGTCAGCAGTGGAGGAACTTTTTTTTTGGCGCCTCCGAAGGCAGCGCATAAGTCGCTTGGATCTCAATATTTTTCTATGAAAAAATTATGTAATATAGGTCAAATATAGCCAAATATATTCTTAATTTTCCGAAACATTTAATTGAGTACCTTTCTTCCAAAAAATTCGCGGAAATCACCCAAATTTTCAGCTTTCACACTGGTATAGCCCCTTGAACCATCAAAAATAGAAACTTGTCAGTACCCGCTTTAGAAAAGAGAGGCTCGGTACACAGTGGCTCAATTTTTCGAGCTACACAGAGGTAAGTCATAGTATGAATATTTTCGCGTTGTGATTTAGATAGATACTGGTACTACCTCATTAGCTGGGTACTCATTGTTGATTGATATTCGATAAATGATTGTGATTGATCTCATAATATGCTGTTTTTTCTACATTAATCTTTCAATAGTTTACTGTACAATACTCCCTATTGTATAGAGAAAAGAACTCCATTACCTACAAGTGTAGAGTGGATCAGGGTAATTTTCTTCAAATTTTGCTTGATTTTAAAGCTTTGTTTGACTGTGAAATTCGGCATGTTTCACTGCGTACACCCCCAAGTACACAATGGATCAAATCCCATTTTTTTAGTGGTTATTATCTCAATATCTATTGGGTTAGGCCGTTCAGTGTCTTTCAACAAAATAAAGCCATTGAACACCCCTCACGTTTAGTCATGCTTTCATTGAGATTGTGTGAACGGTTAGGCAGCTATAGACCTCTGAAAAAAAATAAGCCACTGTTCCCATTCTGACTCTACACGTGTACGGGATGTTTGAGTTTGCACAACGAAATATTCCGAGATGAATGCATTTCAGGGAAAAACATTTCGACCGTAAGTTTTATAATTTTGAGGCATAAAAATGGTGTTTTTGGTTATTTTTTATTTGACGGCAATTTCCGAGGTTACTTCAAAGTCAATTTCAGTTTTTTAACGGGTTTTAACTACCTAGGCGGGTAAAAAAATTGCATTTTCCAAAAATATTTTTATTCGATAGCATCAACCTTTAGCTATATTCCCGGAAATGTTCATTGAAATTTTTTAAAATTCGATGAGCTTCTAACAGTCGGCCGGGCAAGGGGTAGCAGCACCATAATCCAAACTTTGAACGCGTTTTTCTCGAAACACTATTTTTAAAGACGCTGGTCATGATATCTCGAGAACCATTTGATGGTTTCTTTCCAAATTTACAAGAGATACGATGGGTAACATTCAAAGGTCGTTGACGATCTAACTTTTTTTAAACCGATTTTTATTTTTTAATAGTTACGTGAAAATGGCGAGTTTTTTTATAGATTTTTTATGCTCGAGTTTCGATACTTCGCCACGTTATTAAAAATGATTTAAAAAATTGACGATTGCCAACGATTCGTATTCATTGTTAACTCGAATAACCCGTTTGGTTTTTAGATTTCGGATGGACCGTTTGAACTGGAGTATCCACCACGGAACGTCTTTTTCTTTATCTTTTGGTGATTTTTTCTAGAGCTCTCAAGATATGTAGCTTTGTGTTTTAAAAAAATGCGTTTTTTTTACCAACCGTTTCTCGGGAAAAAAAATCGGAATTTGGCCATTGTTTCGGGCCTCTAGGCAGATCTAGCCCCTTAAATGGGAACCAATATTTTTTGCGTAATGAAATACGTAACGTTCGTGTGAAACTTTCTTCCGTTTGACTTCAATTTTTTAAGATATTTCGAATATGTAATCAAATATTAAATATTACCGAAATATTTCGTTAAATATTTAAAATATCTTCGAAAATTGAAGTCGAACAGAAAAAAATTCATCTGCCAAGAGTTACCTATTTTGTTGTGCAAACAATGATTCCAAAATTTGAAGAAAAAAAACAATTTATTTCCATTGAAAAAAGTCATGTTGACCTTCAACTAACCTTGAAAATAGACACGGAATAAAAAATGATCAACACAATTATTTTTGTTACTCAAAATTATGAAATTTTTGTTCGCTGATATATCGCTGTGCCAACTTGAACAGCACACCCTGTATACTCGTAATTAATCTTGCAATAACATTCGTATCATTGAATTATCATTGTTATGGAATCACATCATTTGCCGCTTTGTTTTGGAAACAAAAAAAAATCGTATAACTTCCTCACTCGATCGACTAGACAATTCATTAATCGTTTCGGTGTAATTTCCGATTGCATAGTGCGAACGAGAGCTCGAAATTACCTAAGAGAGCGGCTTCCAAGTCGCCGAGGATCTCCGTTTCCTTGGGATCGATGAGGTTGAAGCGTTGATTAAGGAGCGTGAGGTGGGCGAAGACACAATTGAGGTGAGCGTGAAGCCCCAATAGTGCCACCTCTCTGAAGTGGCAGTGGTAAATGTGTGCCACTACGTGGTACAGTAGCCGCAGGATCTTACGCACTATCGATTCGAACGAGCTCGGAAACTCGTTTGCTGCGGGGCAATAAACAACGACCAGACAACGATTAGACGATATTCATAATTGCGAGACAAAAAAACTGTATCATTAATTCAATATACACATATATTTACTACATACATATTTGTGATTCAATAATTAATATCTAAAATTAACGATTAGATAAGGTATTTCATTACATTTATAATGGACATCAATTTTCAACTGAAGACTTATCACAGTTATAGTTTTTTTTAATAATCTTCGATTACGTATTCATTTAAGCGGAGCAGAAAAAATTGAAGTGTGAAAAAACTGAAACCATTATTTATATACGTAATTTAATTACGGGGTTAGGCTACTGTGAAAAGTTCAAAGAAACGTTCGTCGCTTGAGGCAACTCAAATTGAAGAGAAAGGTCCAACACGTATGGTGCAGGAATCGCAGATTGAAGGTAAACTTATGATTACAACGATAGAACCGCTAGTAAAACTTTAAACGCACTTTTATCGACACCCATGAATGTGTTGACTTCAAATTTGGTACACTCATTTAGTGTAATAGTACTTTTTTCTAAATTTTCCATTCCTCTATTTATATTATAACAAAAAATCTTTTTTTTTTGCAAGTTAATATTGTAAATCTCCAAATAAGTATCTTAAAAAAATGATCGAGAAAATTAAATAAAATACGGCAGAATTAATTGAAATAATACAAAAGTAATAATATTAATTTTGCATCGTTGGAATGCAGCAAACTTTTTTTTATATTTTCTTTTTCCTTATTTAAATTATTGTACAATTTTTTTTCGCAGATTGATAGTGTGCATCTCCAAGTGAATATCTCAGAAAATGGCCAGGGATTTTTTTTCTTAAGAATCTGCCAATATAGAGTGAAGAGATTAAAAAATGCTAGGAAAACTTTTAACACATTTTTCTCGACATCTAATGAACGGATTGACTTGAAATTTGGTACACTCTTTCAGTATAATAGTATTTTAGTCTTGACCGACGTTTTGCTTCTTAACATTTTTTTTCCTCAGTTATTGACTATAATGATGTCATTTTTCCTAGAAAAATCGCAAAAAATTAATTCAAAAAAATGTGTGATTAATAGAACACGATAACAAACAAAAGCTCGGTCAAGTCTTTGCCAATATAATGTATTTTAAGAGAAAAACAACTCGTTTTTTGTTTCAGATAAACCGAGTGCCCAAAATCAAGTACACCGTTGGGCCCCTTATGTTTAAAGGTCCTGCACGAGATTGTTTATAACTTATTTAATTATTAATACTTTTTTTTATGAAAATCGATACACAACTTTATAATTTGTTTTAAATTACCCTGACTTTCGCGTCTTCACAGTAGCCTAACCCCTCAACGTTAATATTTTCGATACATATTAAAGTAAAGATTAGAAGACAATTTCGTGGGTATTCTCCATTCGAATTTTGTTTCTAACATTAATATAGACATACATTCTGCGGTCAAATTAAACTAATCTTCAAAAATAAAAATAAAATCTTCTTAATTTGCAGACATCGATCAAATTATATGCAGACATATATATATATATATATATATATATATATATATAACATAATGTTTAAAAGCCTTAAATATGTTTTAATATTGTAATACATGTTTAAAGATCGACTTAAAATACAAAAAGACAACGAAAATGCCGTTTAATCTTAAAAAGATATTTATCGACAACGTTAACAGCTTTAATATTCAGCAATGATATTAACGGTTGAGTAAATTGAGTATGCCGGGATTCACAGGGACGCGGTGCATCGCGGGGTTACCCGACATGTAAAAATTACATTACGCGATTAAGGGCGTAAAAGGAAACGGGCGATGTGCGGGGGCGGAGGGTTGTTACTCCACTCACCGTACTTTGTAGGAAATATAGTTTCGTCGCTGACGGTGCGCTGCGTAAATGTCATGACGTAGTCTATGTACTGTGGCGCAGCCACTCTCGTTTTCTTTCCCTTCTCGTCGAACCACAAATACGTTCTGCGCCCCCCGGCGAACAGAGAGAGAGACAAAAAAAAACGAAAAGATCGATAAGTAGTTTTAACACGCAGAAAGCGAACGATCGCGTGTCGAAAAAATGGGCATTTATAAATTTTTCATTTCCTTATTCATTATAACACAATTTTTTTTTGTGCAAATTAAAATTGTAAATCTCCCAATAAATATCTTAAAAAATTATCGAGGAAATAAAAAAAAATACGCCAAAATGAATTGAAGTAACACAAGAATATTAATGTTGATATTGCACTGTTGGAATGCAGTGGACATTTTTTTCTATATTATCGATTTTCTCATATATTTTATTGTACAATTTTTTCGCACGTTGATAGTGTAGGTCTCCAAATAAGTATCTCAGAAAACAGTCAGGAATTTTTTTGCATTGCGAAAAATCGAGGCATATTCGAAAAAATGGGGATCTATAAATGTTCCATTTCCTTACTTATAACACAAAATGTTTTTTTAGCAAACTAATATTTAAAATTCCCCAATAAGTATCTTAAAAAAATATCAAGGAAATTTTTTTTAAGTACGCCAAAATGAATTGAAGTAGATAATACAAAAATGTGAAATGCAGTGAACTGTTCTTTATTTTTTCGATTTCCTTATTTTTATTCTTGTACAACTTTCTTTCGCAGATTGATAGTGTAGATCTCCGAATAAGTATCTCAGAAAATGGCCAGAGAATTTTTTTGCATTGCGAAAAATCGAGGCGTATTCGAAAAAATGTTAATTTATAAATGATCCATTTCCTCAATTATATTATAACACAAGATATTTATTTTTCCAAATTAATAGTGTAAATCTCCAAATAAGTGTCTAAAAAAATGATCGAGGAAATTAAAAAAGTACGCTAAAATGAATTGAAGTACATAATACAATAATATTAATATTAATATTGCACTGTTAGAACGCAGCGAACTTTTTCTTATATTTTCGATTTCCTTATTGATACTGTTGCACAATTTTTTCACAGATTGATCGTGTAGATTTCCGAATAAGTATCTTAGAAAATGGTCAGGGATTTTTTTTGCATTGCGAAAATTCGAGGCGTATTCGAAAAATGTTAATTTATAAATTATCCATTTCCTCAATTATATTATAACACAATATAATTATTTTTCCAAATTAATAGTGAAAATCTCCAAATAAGTGTGTTGAAAAATGATCGAGAAAATTTAAAAAGTACACCAAAATAAATCGAAGTAGATAATACAAAAATATTAATATTAATATTGCACTGTTGGAATGCAGCAAACTTTTTCTTATACTTTTGATTTCCTTATTGATATTATTGCACAACTTTTTCGCAGATTGATCGTGTAGACCTCCGAATAAGTATCTCAGAAAACGATCGGGTTTTTTTTCGTAAAATTCTGCAAAAATAAATTGAAGCGACTGCAAAATATTGATATTGCATTATTATTACACAAAATGTTTTTTCGCACATTAATTTTGTATATGTCCGAATAAATATCAAAAAAAATAGTTGTGGGAAGTTTTTTTTTCGAAAAAACGTAAAAAAAATGTAGGTCATCGTCTAATTGATTGCGCATGCGGTACCTTAAGCCAGGGCCCGTCATATCCGGGCATCCCGTCGAGGTACAAAACTCCGATATAGTGCCGTAGAAGAGATTGATGTGATCGAAGAGTGCGAGGGTGTGGGAGGCCAGCCACTCGTTGTAGTCGAGGCCCGGTGGTAGATCGACGAGCATTCTCAGGTCGAGCTCGGGCAGCTGGCGCTCGAGTGCCGCCTCCTCAAGATACAATTTCGGGTCCTCGGTTGTGCCAGCATCCTTTTCCTTTCGTCGGGCTTTTCTGCAATTATACCCAGGGCGGGCCAAACAACACGAAAGGATCATATATGAGTCTGCCTCGTTGCGTGCGAGAGAGCTTTTTATTTTCCGAAAGCGCGAGTAGTGCCGATCGCTAAGGGGATTTTTTTACACTAAAGCGTCCAGTCGTCCTCGAGGAGGTAACGTCGGCTGTGGGCAGCCAAGGGTAAACGTAAAGTCGCTTGAATTATGGCGTTGAAATTTGCATCGATGGAATGCAACGGAAGTTTTTTTTTTTTATATCTTGCTTCATTTTTATTATATGCCAATTTTTTTTTGAGGTCATAAATCTCTGCCAAAGGTAGGAAATATGGTATTGAAGTTTGCATTGTTGGAATGCAACGAAAATGTACTTTTTTTCGTATTCCCATATATTTTTCAGCGTATTTAGGCTACGAAAGTCACCGAAATACTTTTGGGATTCGTTTTTTCACATTTGTACCCAAAAACTGCAAAAAAGATTTTATATTATAAAAAAATGGAAAAGTTGAAAAGAATTTTCGTTGCCTTCCAACGGTGCAAACTTCCATGAGATATCATGAGAATGATTTTCGTACCCTAAGTCGGCCAAAGAAATGTGAGCAATTAAGAAAAGTTATCTTTCGTTGCCTTCCAACGATGCAAATTTCAACATAATCTCGAATTAAGGGGCCGAGAAGCCTAAAGATACCTTTAGGCGAAGAAAAAATTTGCTGATCATGATTTTTTTTAAACGGTACACAATTTTTGAGTCTTTGGGTATGTTTTCTTACTACTTTCGGCTGTTATATGGTATTTTTTTTATCTTCAAAAATGGCGGAGGTGTGGATGAAAAACTAGTCGACCGATTTTGATGAAATTTGGTATTATTCTTCTTAACCTTATTGTCTAAAACTTGATTCCAAATATTTTCAAAAATTAAAAGAAAACGTTTTTTTTTTATTGCAAAATGTAGTCATCTTTTTCAGAAAATTCAATATTTTTGTTTCAAAGCGTACCATTTCTTCGATTTTCAACATTTCTCACTTTTTCTTGGTTCATATTCTGCGTATGAGTGTTAATGAAAGAAAAAGTCTTTGTTGGTTTTTTTTTCAGATTAGTCCCGCGGACGCTATGTGTCACGCCATCTGACAACAACCGCCGCAACCGGTCTAGAAGATCGTGCCATACCTCCACCATTTTTAAAAATTAAAAAAATGCAATGTAACAGATAAAAGTAGTAATAAAACATGAAGAAATCTTCCATTTAAAAACAATGATGAAAAGCAGCATTTTTTTCATCGCCTAAAGGTATCTCCCCCCTTAAAGTGGTATAAGAGTACGTATTTCCGGATCGTTCTTGGCTCATTTCCTTTCCCATGAGGAACGTTTCGACGGTACCTCCTCAACACAATCGTACGACCATGTCCCTTCGCTGGATGCATTATTCGTATATACTTTTTTATTTCCTGTGCATAGGAGCGCTGGTAGCAGAATAGACGAGCGAATTATAACCGTCAGGGATGAGCGAGGCCTTATCAAAAAATAAATGATAAAGTTTGCATCGTTGGAATGCAACGAAAGGTCATTTTTAAAAATCATCCACTTTTGATCATCCAAATTTGCTTTGCACTTTTAAGGGGCTATATACCAGTGTGACACTTTCAAAAAATCGATTTTTTTCGCCTTTTTCGACAGTTTATATTTTCAAGAATATCATTATCATTTACATCATTTATATCAATATCATTTTATCTTGCAAAAATCGATAGTTAAATCTTTAAACGCATTTTTTCTCGAAATGAGTTTTTTCAAATTTGCTGACATTGTAACTCAAAGAGCAATTATCCGATTGACTTGAAATTTGAACTGAGTACTCTTGAATATATTTACTCAACAATGACGTAGGATATTTTTGATTAGATGAAAATTGACGATTTGGCATTTTAAAAAACCACCAATTTATAGACAAGAAAACCGACTTTTTATTCATAACTACGCCATTTTGTTAGATTTTGATATTTTTCGAAAATCCTACGTCATTGTACAGGAAATACCTTCCAGTTTAACGACATTTTTTTTTTTTTGGTTTCAGCTACTCAATCGGCCGGAATCATGTCAACAGTGAAGGAACTTTTTTTTGCGCCTCCGAATGCAGCGAATAAGTCGCTTGGATCTCAATATTTTTCTATGAAAAAAATATGTAATAAAGGTCAAATATAGCCAAATATATTTTCAATTTACCGAAACATTTAATTGAGTATTTTTCTTCCAAAAAAATCCCAATAATCACGTAAATGTTCAGCGTTCACACTGGTATAGCCCCTTAAACTACGAATATAACTCAAACGTTTTCTAGGATTTCCACCAAAATTGTACGACCGAAATTGGCTAGCAAAAATAAAAAAATTTCGTTGCATTCCAACGGTGCAAAGTTCGAGACCATATTAATAATGCCATTACAGATTAATATGGCGCCGGTGTTTGCATCATTGTAGCGCAACGAAATTTCAATTCGTTAAAATATATTTTTTTTTATTTCGTTATTTTTATTATTGTGCAAAGTTTATCTAGTTATTTTTTGTCGAGCTAAATTGTTTGATCAGAGTTCATTTTGGGTTAAATTAATCGGATCCCAAAAAATCGTTTGAGTGAATTTCGTGTATATGTAGAAAAAAAATAAACTTCATTGCATTTCAACGATATTCGCGACCATTTTTTTCTTCAAACAAAAAAAAATCCTTATGCTTATGTTTTCATTTCTTCATTGTTCTTTTTTTCTCATTATCCATGACAGCATGCGAAAAAAAATGAACAAACGAGAAACTTCCCCGAGCTCTTCTTCCATTCCAATAATTTCGAATAAAACGCTCGAGAGTCGAAAACAAAGTGAAAGGCGCTCGATTAAAATCAAACGAATTCTCTCAGTGTCCTTGAGCCAGATTTTTCTATTTTTTTCCCCCTCAGCTTTTCAATTCCACCGTTGGTCGGATTCCCTCGAAGCAAGTGACGCGCAGCGAGGGAAACTGCGATCTAACGTGGATAATCCACCACCACCACCACCACCACCACCACCACCACCACCACCACCACCACCACCACCACCACCGCCACCGCCACCATCACCGAGGCTTTCTCCCAATCGAACGAGCACGCAATGTAAAAATCCTCTAATTAAAAAAAAGCCGTGAAAAGAGAAAAAAAGATGCTGGAAATTCTATTGGAGCGTGAAAAGCCAGCAGCTGACAATCAATGATTATTCCCCGTGAGCCGAAGCTCCCCATCCAACCCGCGCCCCTTTTCGATTCGCCGACATACATATTTTTCATTCTACGAAATAAAATCGAACGCCGATTTTCGGGGGGTCTTCGACCTAGATCCGTTCAGACAATATAACGCAGTGGAAAGAGACGAGAAACAATATTTCTCACTCTTTGCGTATGCGGAACTCCGAAATTGTGACGAAGTGAAAAAGAAATTCGTACTATTTTGAGTTTTTACGCGCGAAACTTCCTTTCTTGCATTTTTACAAGAATAAATCCTTTCGATGCTTTGCCGTGAATAAAATAAAACAATGCATGTGCATATGTATAGACAGCATTAGGCACTTATTTACAATTTTATTACATATAAAAATGTAAGAAAATTATATCACATTTATTGTTTTGTATGTATAATATAATCGATATTGATCAAATCATTTATAATAATACAGCATAACAACTTATCAATAAATTCATTTGGCATTACATTATTTTCAATATATCACTGCATTAATATCGATTACAATATAAACATAATGTATTATATGTAGAATATAGACATATAATTGATGTATTTTATATTATACACATAAGTGCATTATTATATCAGAAATATATTATATTTATAATGATTTATATATAGTAAATATCAATATATATATACATTTTATTTATTTGTTTATTTAATTATGCACGTGTATATCCATATAAATACACGAATAACACAAAACTCCTCAAGGAAGTACAAATAGAAAGAAATAGCTCATTTAATCCTATTTTTTTCTTTCATTTTTCCTCGCTCGCTCGAAAACTGATACGTGCATCCGAAGATGATCGTCGTATCGGTGCATTTCGACGGATTAAACAAGAATTGGGGAAAAAGAAAGGACGGCTCTCGAATAGTGTGGAAAGAGTCGAGCCCGGAAAGTGATTTCGATTCGCTTGGAGTTTTTCACGCGTGACAGCATCGAATGCCAAAATTTTGAGTGGAGAATAACATGAAGAGAAAACGAAAAAGGTAAATGCGATAGAAAAAAAAACGTATAAAAATTAGGGTAATAAAAAATAGCAAATCAAATTGTTCGATGGGCTTGAAGTTTGCATCGTTGGAATGCAACGAAAATTCTTTTCACTTTCTCATTTTCATTATCATCCAAAATCATAATTTGCAAATTTCTTGTAGATCGCTAAATAAGCGATCTACAAGAAGAAGTAGAAAATGTTTGCGTTAATTTCCCAGTTCAAAATTTGGCAAAGGAAATTTGGAAAATTAAGAAAAAATCTTTTTCGTTGCGTTCCAACCATGCAAACTTCAACGTCGTAATTGTTCGAGAGTGAGTAGCATCCTTATACGTGGAGTGTCCGGAGGCTCGAGCGCGGTAAAGAGCCTTGAATGAATATTGTCGTTGTACAGCCGCAAATACTCCTCTACGTGAAAGAGTGCGTGGTGAGGGCGAGTGAGCGAGAGAGATAGAAAACGTCGTGTGGCATAATCGACTTGCGGCTGGCTCGTGTCTGCTAAACGATTATTCCCTCTATATATATATATATATATATATATATATATATATATATATATATATATATATATATATATATATATAAATCAAGAGCGAGAGGGTTGATATATATATATATATCAACCCTCTCGCTCTTGATTTATTTACCCCTTTTTTCTTTCCTGCCAATTTGCCCGCCATAACTGGACAACAATAATATAGCTGTATACGAGCCGTGCAGATAGAACGCGACAGAAGAAGACAGGGACAAGATGCATTAGGTTTGCCGGAGGGAAACGCGTGGCGCGTTCGCGATTAAAAATTTCCAGTCGACGGCCTCTCCTTGCGATGAAGCGTAAAATGAGTGGAGCCGAGAAGAATGCGGCCCTTTTTTTCATACTCGTTTCTCCACGAATCGATCCTCCACATGTATGTCGAATTGCCGAAGGAGAAGAAAGGAGGGAGGGAAGGAACGACATACGAATTCAAACGATAGAAAATATTTTTAAAAAATAATATATACAGGGTGGCTTATTATGGATGGATAATGCTGCAACTGTCGATAGGTCCGATCATGTCCTATATGCTGAAATTTCAGTATCACGAAAAAAAATTATTTTTAATAAAAAAAAAAAATTTCGTTAAATTCAGCACATTACAAATAAACCGTTTCAGAGTTGTTGAAGCCAAATTGGACATGGCAAAATTATTAATAGCATTATTGGAGATTGAAATAGTAAAAATCTTCTCAAAAAATATGATTAACTCGAAAAAAATAGAAGGAAAAATAGGCCCACGATTAGACTAGTCTCAAAAATTATAGAAAGGGTCACTCTATTTTCGAGAATTTTTTGAAAAAAAATAAAAAAAAGTTAATCATCTTTAAAAAAATAGTTTTCACTTTAGAAGAAAAAAAAAGGTTGACATTAATTGATAATTTTTTCATATTTTTTAACGAAAGTATACTTCAAAGTGAAAAAAAGTTATAAATCGACATTTGTCGATATCTCAATTAGTTCAGGAGTTATCGGCGTTTAAACGTTTCCAAACCTTCCGAAATCGACATTTTTTGTGAAATTATAACTCCTGAAAGAGAAGAGATAAAAATCTCAAAATTGGTGTGGATACTCCTTTCATGGGGTGCAATTTTACAACAAAAAATCAGGAAAATAAAAAATGTTCGGGGTCACGGGCTAGGTGAAATGGCGTAGATATCCCATATATCTACACCATCCCAACACACACACACACACACATATATACATATACACACGCAAATATCGTGTGTTCGTTATCGCCCACCTTCCGGTTGCGGTGACTTCCGGCCACCGCGCGCGCGATCGCGTAATCGTCTTTTTTTTCGTGTTCGCGTCGATACGGGCTCGAAGTAACGAGCGGCAAACAAAGAAGAAATAACGAAAACAAGGAGAGAAAAAATGGAAACGATGTAACCGCGCCCGGAATTTTTGCCGTCCTTTTGGTCTTTTTCTCCCTGAGTTAGGACTGAGCAATGAAGAACGACGTCGTTGAAGCGAAGAGGCAAGCAACCGAATGTAACGCGATTGCGTGCACGAATAATTTGGATAGAAAATTCGTCACCTCTACTGACGATTACTGCAAAAGCGGATTGCGCGATAACTATGTACAAGAAGTAACGGGGTATTCGCGAACAACTAGGCTAACCGAAGGATTGAAAAAAAAAGGAATAAAAAGTTTTAAGAGGGAAGAGAAAGAGATATAGAGAGGGAGAAAATGAGAGAAATACACGAAGGCAATGGCGCTCTTTCTCTTATTTTCCAATTTTTTTGCCGCTTACGCGACACTTTTCCAGTCTTTTATTAATTAATCCGCGAGCTTAAGGGACCAATCCAGAGTAAAATTTTTTGAAAATATTTTTTTTTGTTGCATTATCCAAGATATGGACTTTTATAAACATGCTGTTAAATTTTGGTCGCGAAATTCGAATTATTCCGGTCGCTGGAGCTATTCTTAGAAAAAAAGGATTCCACCAGCTGTGTGAGACCTGGTGCGGCCGGTGCCTCCCCTCCAAACGTTTTTTAAAACGGTGGATGATTTTAAACGAAGTATTTTCAAACTATCCGTCTCAATTTTTTCCACGTCATTCGTCACGTCATTCCTTAACGTCGTACGGAAGCTTTTTTTCAGCATTAAAAATGCTTTAAATAATGTATATGTTTGTTGAGGTTGGCTGGATATAGGTGTCTGAGTTAGCTGGATGTCACACGAAACTAACGCTACCCCCACTCCACTGCCACTGTGTTGTAGTAGAGTGGGGGGAGCTGCAACATGCTAAATAATGCCTGTGATTGGTTGAAAAATGTAGTGTACATCTGTGGTTAAAAATTGTAACATAGTGTAAATTACATGTAGAAGATGGATGGATGAATGGATAGATGGATGGATGGATAGGTGGTTGGATGGATACATCGATGGATCGATAAACGGATGGATGAATGGAACGATGAACGGATAGATGAATAGATGGATGGATGGATGGATGGATGGATGGATGGATGGATGGATAGATTGGATGGATGGATGGATACATAGATGGTTGGATGGATGGATGGATAGATGGATGGATGAATGGATGGACGGACGGACGGATGGATGGATGGATGGATGGATGGATGGATGGATGGATGGATGGCTGGATGGATGGATGGATGGATGGATGGATGGATGGATGGATGGATGGATGGATGGATGGATAGATGGATGGATGGATGGATGGACGGACGGACGGACGGATGGATGGATGGATGGATGGATGGATGGATGGATGGATGGATGGATGGATGGATGGATGGATATTTACCTGTTTTTCGGTTACCTGTTCGTACCTGTTTTTCATTACCCGAAATGTCTGATTACATTTTCAATGCCATGAGATAGTTGCACTTTGTGTAATATCTGTAGATTTTTAATTTAAAAATGTCATACTTTCTTTAACAAAAAACTGTCAAAAAGGGCCCGTTTTGACACTTAATTTTGAAATGGCCACCATTTCGTTAATTTTTGTCGAAAATAAAAAATCCTCCGTACGCTTGTACAGTTTTTCATACTGATTAATGATCCTTGTGGTTTTTCTGTTTTAGACATTTTTTAGAGGAGTAGAACTTTCCACCGTCAGGCGCTATTTCTTTTTGGCATCATTTTGGAGTGGCGAAAAAAATGATATAAAAAACGAAACGAAAACATTTAAAAATATTTTTACCTACAACATAAATCGTGTGAATAAAGGAAGAAAAAAAATCGGACTGATTATCGAATTGTGTGTGGAAAAACAAATCATGAAAATCAGCAATTTTCAAGCTAGCCACACGGGAATGGTCCCTTAACCTTGTAAAATAAAGAGACACGGGTGTGTAATTCAATTTGTACACGATATGAAGAGGTCCACACCGTATTAAATATATATATATATATATACACACACACATATATATATACACATATATGTGTGAGTGAGATTTTAGAGACTGTGAGAGAGCGAGAGAGAGAGACAACAAGACGGCCAAAGAAAAAAGGGGGGGTTCTCCGTGGATAGAGAGGCTGCATGTTGGGCACCCACGTGCTACGTACATCGAATAACATTGAAGTATATAGTGATAATTCCAGCGATATTACGAAACTGTTTGTTCGACCGACGCGTCGACTGACGCACTTCCGGCTAGACGCACCCGTATAAAGACGTATACTGTTTCGTTGAGTATTAGCAGCAAAGAAAAAAAAAGAAAAAAAAGTACAAGTGTCTATATGAGAGACGCAGAGGTGAGTAAAAATTACATCCGCCACTCAATGTCTATACTCACACGGCATTCCCGAAAAAAAAACACGTTAGACTGATCACAGTGCACATGATTACAACAATAGTCATAATAATCATCATAACAATAATAAAATAAAACAAACAAAAATAATAATATTATAACGGAAAAATTAAAAAATAATAAACCAGTAAGCTAATAATAATCATGATCATATTCGCAACATCAACGACCGTTGTCATGATAAATAATACAACTCTAATTTAAATGTCGCGTATCGTTTTGCATTCCCGGTTGGCGTTATAATTACGAATAAATTATATTCCCCATTCGCTGTATCCACGAAGTACGCAGGGCAGTGTGCCAATATTGTGGAAGAAAGTCCGCAGCGTGCATTTACGAGAGACGAAATTGAATTCAAATTTATGTCTAGATAAATCATTCAATTGCGATGGAAAGAAAAATAACAATAATAATCATTTCCAAGCTCGAAGAATTAACATACTTCCTGAAGGATGTGTATTTCTCGGAGAAATAAAAGTCGATAATGATGATAATAATAGCAGTATCGGCGAGAAGATTGAGGAACAGATATACGATTATTTTCGTGAAATGATAAGTTGCCGCATGGAATAATGAATGAATCGCGGATATCGATAAGGCAGGAGGGGGGGGGGGGGGTTCTGCGGCAGTGCATAAAAGATAAAGTTATTGATATTATTATTTTTCTCTTCAATACGTACAGGGTACTTTTATCTCCTGAGAGATAAAGCGCGCGGTCGCTTTTGGATTTGAAAAAGCTCGAAGTGAACTTTTTTCGAAGCAATATTTTTCGCAAAACGAACACTGTCGCCTATCACGATGAATTTTTATCGGATCGGTTTCGTATCGAAACGCGATCGTTATCATTGGACAATGTCCATCTGGCTGCGCAATTATTTCGCAGCTAAATGAAAATATTACGAGTTTTTTCACGATCGCTTTTTCTCGCATTTTTTTATCCGCATTGAAAAAAAAAACGCGAGGACGGAGAACATTTTTTCACGACATGCAATCGTCGATAATAATAAAATTGTTTGAAAAAAGTTGGTGAATCCCCGTAAAAAATCAGAGCGAATTTTCAACCCCCCCCCCCCCTCCCCGAATTTTCGTGATGAGTTTATAGGTGCACGCGCTTTCGACCACCGTGCACGCACCGTCCAGGTAAACACAAGTGTATATGAACACACGTAATATGCGTGTATATTTACATGAAAAATTGCACCACATCAAGAATGCGCGATACAATGCAAAGCTTTGTACATTTTTTTTTTATTGCACCACGTTTCATTCGCACCCTGCTTTTTGCACATTCTCACTACAAAGCATGTATAGCGCGTGTGTGTGTGCGTCTGTACGTGTCCTTTTCTTTCGCCAGCGTCGTCGCTCGTACGGCAGGAAGTCGATTCAACATTGGGCACTGGAACAGCGAGGGTGGGGGGGCGTCGAGGCTGCGCGCGCAGATCGCGGAGGGGCTAGCGCGTCCGCTACTGGCGCAGTGGATCCCTCGCCAGGCCGCGGAGGGGCAAGCGACGTCGCTACTGGCTCCGCGCTTCCCCCACCTTAGTATGTAGCCCGTGGGAGAAGCTCGCGCCACCGGTACCCCCACCCAAGCAGCGCGAAGCGTGCAATAATCGAGATCCTACCGTACCCGCTCGTGGCAGCAGCGTCGCAACGATATCGTTACGTAATATCGTTGTGTCACTGCTCTATCACACAAATCTATTGCAATTTGGTCCGTTTTTTTTTCCATTCTTTTTCCATATTTTCGTTACGTTTTTGCTTTGTTACTTGTTCGCTATTGTCGTTATTTTCTTTCGTGGCTTTGTTCGTTTGTTGTTTTAGTCTGTTCTTCTATTTCTCGTGTTCTACGTTTGTGGTAAACTCACGCGACCAATTCCCCGAAGAAGCGTATCTTCCTGTGGCAGGTATCGAGCAACGAGAGTCTCGAAGAGGCCGATCCGCCGGAAGAATGGCCGCTCGTTGACGAGTGATGAACAGGCGTCGTCGGTGCGGAGGCCGTCGTCCCCGAGGTCGTCGAGGACGACGAATCATGCAAAATGGCGGCGACAGCCCCTCTCGCCGGTGATCGCAACATCGCCGTCAAACTCGTCGCTGTCGTAACTGCCCCTATGACAGTGCTCTTGCTGTTGCTTCTGTTGTTATTGTTGTTTGGGTTCAACGTGGAGGTGACCGCGTTGCCGATCAAGTTGCCGGTGTGGGGGCACGTCGTTCCTGTGGCGTTCGTTAAATTACTACTCGTTGTTTTCGTCGTCGTTGTCGTCGTTGTCGTCGTCGTCGTCGTCGTCGTCGTCGTCGATGCGGCCTCCGACGATTCTTCGGCCGCTCGCCCGACGACGATTTTGTCACGGACACTCGGTATGCACCAAATCTTGCAGGCTTGTCATCGAACCATTTGTCCCAAAAAATCGAAACGACCGTCGGCGGGAAAACACACGCGCACTGAGGAGACAATTAATTGGGAATGGTCGATCGTTCCCGCCTGCCCCGCTTCACTTTCGCCATCTTGCCCATCACTTGATCCGGTTTATTGTGGCCAGTATCGTTAATTCGTGTAGGCGAATCCTTGTCTATATATATATGAATATATGTATGTGTATGTCTATGTGTGTGTGAATATATATATATATATATATATATATATATATTTATATATATATACACACACACACATATTTATCGTTGTCATTTCACACGAATGAAAAATTGATCGGTGTTTCACTTCAGCGATGGGTGCACCGATTGTGCGTTATCATTTTTTTTCTCAATGTTACTCCGGTTCGTAACACACCACCATCGATTCTTTCTTCATATACATAGTGGTGAATTTTTATTATCTGCAAATTTTCGTGAAAATTCATCATGTCAATTATCCAAATCCGTGGCAAAATATTTTAACTTTTCCTTTTGAATGAGTTCATCATCCATCTCAAAATTCTCAATAATGATTTTTAAAAAGTATTATTATTATTATTATTATCATCAATGATTACTTAATTATTATAATTAGCAATTATCATTGTTATTGTCGTTACTATGGTCATCATCGATAAAAGTCACTCTCGGTTTCTGTCTTGTCCCCGATTAAGGCACTGCTCCTGCAATTCTCTCGTGTACGAAAGAAAAAAACTTACAGGATGTAGTTTTGAGTAAGAGCGATAACGTAGCGATATAATTCATTGCCAATTTGACTGAACGGTGAACCCGGAGGACGGAGATGTTATTTTTCTCTGATAGACACCCGACGAGCTGCACTGCGAAAAATACAGATCAGAACGTCCGGTCACCCGACTATCGAAATTATTGTAAGTTTCTCGCGCGTTATATAGCAATACGATCAATTGTGCTCTCTCGATCGGAGAGTTACTCGCATCGGCTCTCGGGGGAGCGCGACTGCCGCGAGCGCCCGCGTTGCTCGCTTTGTGCGTATCAGATTGTATATAGGTCGCTCGGACGAGTTCGCGAGCACCTTAATTGGATCTTCATATTCGAATGTGTACTTGTGGGTACCTACGTGTACAGGGGGAGGGGGGGGGGGCGATTCTTACGTTGGTGTATTCGCGGCAGTTTGGCAGGGAACGTATACACAGAGTGATCAGAGAGTCAAGCTGGAAATTTACACGGTTGATAGCTCGTGAAATTCTGAGAAGAAAAGTCCTCACGCATTTCCTTCTCTGACGCGGCGTTCATTAGATAGCGCTTGATGAACGTGATAGCCTATCCGCTGTGAGTAGGGCGGAGCGACTGTACGCTCGAGCCTACCCGGTGCGCCGCTCCCCCACTCCGCGCTCGCTGTTATACACTCACTTTGCGTCGACGCGGCAGCGGATTGGCTTTCGTTTCTCCAGCTGTTATTAGCACAACGCTACGCTGGAGAGAAAAACGGATGAGGACTTTTCTTTTTAGAATTTTGCGATCTAGCCAACGCGTAAGGGCTCGGCTTGAATTTTAGAATATCCCGCATAGACGGCGTTAGAGGCCCGCTCCTTACCTCGCCCGATTTCATCAACCCTCAATTACACTCTCGATCACACAAACACGAATGGATTATTTCAATAGTGTGTAACCCTCAAAGACTCCTTTTCCTTTCCAGATACCAATTGCAGCAGGCCGCCATTGCCCCATACGCGAATCAATTTCTTATCGCGTATGTTTGCCGAACGCGTAGTAACGACAAAATAAATACCGCAGACTAATGCGCTCACCGCATTTTATCAGCGCTCAAATCACATTGCTAAACCGGGTCACGAGTTCCCTACGTAGGAACGAACGATCTACCGAACTCACAGCGAGAAATATGTAATCGTTTCTCCAATTATTCCTCTGTCGGAAAAAGAAAACTACGATATTTCCTATAAAAACAAACGATGTACCGAGCAAGTAGAAAAAAAGTGACTGTCCCGATTTTTTTCCTTCGTCGAAAGCATCGTATCCGTTACTAATGACAAGGGTCGAATAATAGTCAACCGGGAAAGCGATGAATTCACATAGCCGCAAATATCTCGTTCGCTGTATTTTTTCGGCAGGGCCCGAAAAAACAAGGATCCATTAGTACTCCATCAACGTAAACGATTCTCTTGCGGGCGTGTGAGAATCGAACAGCCGTTTGGTCAGTGGAAAGAGACAGGGAGATACTGAGAGAGAAGGGACGCCGCGAATGAGGTAGAGGCTGGCCATTGATAGCCTATCGAACGTGCCTTTTTGCCTATCGGCGGATTTACTATCTGCACTTGTCGAGTTGCGCATGCAGATGCGCCAAAGTGATGAATCGACGCTATTCTATAGACACAGGGTGACAATTAGTAGGTGGCCATCTGTTTTTTGAAGGTTTTGCGCGGTGATTTTACAACCGAGAAAAATATGATTCTAAATAGTTTGTCGAGTCGTTTTCGAAAAAAAAAATTATAGCGTATTTTTGTGATTAACACTTTTTGCGATGAGAAATTGGTAATTCTGGTAAAACATTAAAATACCATTTTGAGCATAGCAGAATGAAGATGATTAAACTGTGAATGCAAGACACTCGTGAAAAACTTTTTTTATGTATTCTATCAGCGAAAAAAAATTATCAAAAATGCATTTTAAAGTGGATCAATGGAATTTTATATGTCTTCATTTTGCTGAAATACAAATTTAATGTGTGTGTGTGTGTGTGTGTGTGTGTGTGTGTGTGTGTGTGTGTGTGTGTGTGTGTGTAAAACCCAATTTCACTATATCTACAATTCTATGCCACATCAAGGTAATCGTAATTCGCGTTGATCTCCCCCTGTGGTATTTCCTTCTGCGCGGAGAAAAGCGAGTTTACGAGATTCTCGAAGAAAAACGTGCGACCGAGAGACGCTCGTTTCATTCACACAACGCGCGCGCTCACCCGCCGTATTTGTGTATTTCTTTTCCGCACTCATGTGCACCTCGCGAAGGAAAGTCTGCATCGAACCGTATGACGCGATTTTTCCTTCCGCTACCGTGTTTTTTTATCGCTTTTCCGACTGATTGGGCTTGAGGAGAGAAACTTTTAGGTTTTATGTTCGAGAAGATCGAGGGGGGAAGAAAGCGATAGGGACAGAGAAAGTGTGTAAGAGAAGAGAGAGAGAGAGAGAGAGAGAGAGAGAGAGAGAGAGAGAGAGTTACTAAGTTCGGAAATTCACGTTCTTCCAAGGCACAAATCATTCGCAAAACTTATGTTCCCATCTCGCTGCAACATCGATATTTTCGCACACAGGGTTGGCAATTTTTTTGGTCCTCCGAGGTATGAAGCTCCTTGCAATTACATTCCACGGTACGATTTTTTTTTTTCTAAAGATATTTTAATTTTTTTTTAAAGAGACAATTTGAAAAATAACGTGTAACGCGAAAACGACAAGGATTCAAGGAAAACCTCAAGATAGTAAAAAGTTGAATCAGTTTTCGTTAAGTTCGCGAGAATTTTTTCAGATTTTTTTTGGTAATTTTTTTTTTCCCCTATTTACGGTAGAAAAATCTGATGGCTTAATTACCGTAACTCGAGAACTAAGGGTTTCGTGGTTCAGTTTCAAGAGAGAGAAAAATTGTATTTATCTATTTTCAACGCAATAGAATTATTTCAGATTTTTTTCGACATTTTCTTCCCCGTTGAAATTTTATAGTTGTCTTGACACGTCAATCGATTGATTTCAACCGATTCTATTGCGTTGTCAATAGAAAAATACAATTTTCTTCTCTTGAAATTTTATCACAAACCTTTTTATTCACAAAAGTACGTGAAAAAAGAATTTCGAAGAAAAAATCTGAAAAAATTCTCGCGAACTCAACGAACACCGATTAGACTTTTTACTATCTCGAGGTTTTCCTTGAATCCTTGTCGTTTTCGCGTTACACATTATTTTTCGAGTTGTCTCTTCTTTTTAATCAAAATATCCTTTAAAAAACCAAATTGAAGCTTGCGCTTCCCCCTCTATGATCCCGATCAAAGGAATGCATTAAAAAAATGTTGTCTGTAAACGGGGTCCACCATAAAAGGAACAAAAAAGGCGAATAATGGTCATTTTCAAAAGAGGGTACCAGTCGTAAAAAAAAAGGTAAAAAAAATTTCAAAGAAACGGAATGAAGGTGAATACCTCTCCTTCAAAATGCCGTTTATTAAATTCATTTATGCCAACTATCAGCGAAATGGCATAAAAAATCGTTCGGAATTTTTTTGAATTTTTCCCCGCAACTTTTCGTCGGTAGTGGATATACAGGGTGTCCCGTTATGAATAATCCTTCAATTGTCGATACGTAAGATTATGCCCTACTATATGCTGGAATTTTAGTTTAGCAAAAGTCCCACAGTTTTCGAGATTTTGTGCTCTATGTTATTGTTTTAAAAAAAACCATCAGTTTTTGGTTTTTCGCATGCCATTTCTCCAAATGATATGAATCGACAATAACTAAGCCACTTTTTGTAGTAATTAACACGATAACCGTAGTACATTTTTTTAACACCGCAGGTTATCAAAGTCAGATGTTCGAATTGGTTTGTATAAAAATTATACCTGAGATCTTTTTTCATAAAATTTCCTTGATATTTAAAGTTTAAAAAAAAATACTTTTTTAGATAAAACAAATAACCAAAAGTATTTTTTTTCAACCGAGTCGAAAAAAGTTATCATTTGTAGAAATGGCATGCGAAAAACCAAAAGCAGACGATTTTTATCTCGAAAACCGTGGGACTTTTACTGAACTGAAACTCCAGCATAAAGCAGGACATGATTTGACCTATCGACAATCGCAGGATTATCCATTCATAACAGAACACCCTGTATGTATGTATGTATATATATATATATACCCACACGCGCATATACATGAGCTTCGTCATCTCATGACCCAAGTGTGAGCGAACATAGATCATGATACGCGTGTGTAGCGCATACATATAAATTTGTGTACAAATGCGGCGGGAGAGCTTGAGAGGGAGAAGCTGATGCGGATGCTGCCTTGAACGGGTTATAAGAAACTTTCCCTAACTTCGTAATACTTTCTATCTTCATACACACAGACGCACACACACAGGGCCGTTCTACCCGGTCACGAATGGAGTAACACTCGCGCAACGAAAAACCGAAACGAAAAAGAGAGAAAAAAAAAACGATACAAAAAAAGTGCTCCGATCGCTCCGTTCGCACTCGCATAATTTAAAATCCATTTACACGTTCGTCAACGAAACGCGATCGTTCACAGGCTCACGGCTGCTCACGACTCAGGAAAAATTGACCAAATACTTTTTCCCGGATCGTAAAACAAAACACGTCCTTTTCGGTCTACCAATTGATCGAGTGCGCGTTTGACGCATCACCTTACGCGCGAGCGAATATTACAAGGGTGAAAAATGTTCGCGTGAAATGTCCAAATCCTCGAATAGAATATATATAAATATAGAATAAATTTTTAAAATACAAAGTGGACACTGGAGTACTGTAGACATTTCAGTTACGAGATCGAGCGAGACTACGAAAAGTGACACACAGAAAGGAACAATAATAATAATAACAAAAAATGATAATAGCGAAAAATGGTAACGATAGTAATTATACTGATGAAAAGAAAATAATAATAATAATAACAGCAAAAAAAGACAACGATAATGGTTAAACTATTTTTAAAAAACCGATTATAATAATAATGATAACAGCAAAAAACAGAACGATAATAGTTAAACTAATAGAAAGAAAATACCGATGATAATAATAATCACGGTAATGAGAACAATGAGATAAACATAATAAACGAAATCAAATAGAAGAACGTAACACGACACAAGATTGCCGCAAGATTGCCAAGTGACCCGATAAATCCTTCAAGGGCTTTGAGTGCAAGGGCGAAGCACGACAATGCATTAACGAGTATCATAAAAAAGAAGAAGTTATTTGTTTTTATAAACAGATGAAACCGAGAAAATCTTAATATTTCGTTGAAACGAGTAACATTTTCGTTTAAAAAGTGCCTGACATCCGTGTGCAATTTCTGCATATATATATATATATATATATATATATATATATATATATATACACATTTATATATAAATAAATCTATGTTCGTTACGTATATGTATAGATATGTACATATATGCGTATGAATTTCGTAATCGGCAACAGTCATCGGCTCGGCCGGCGAGGCGCTCGAGACGCGACTGATCTCTCCATCTTTTGGCTGTCTCGTCAGGATACCTATCGCCTTTCCCCCACCCTCCCTCACCCGCAGCCGCGTTGCCCCCTCTCCGCAGCGCCTGCAGGAGCGCGGCGGCCCGTGTGCGAAGTATCTCGGCACGTTGGCCTTTCTTTCTTTCCCCGGCTTCGATGCTCGTTCCTTCCCGTTTTTTTTTCTTCTTCTTATCGTTCGTTAACGGGCAGCAAAGAGCAGGAGCGCGCACCGGTGTGACGCGAGCCCCCCAGCGCCGTCGGAACGTACCGAGGCCACCCCCGCAGCGAACTGCCGCTCGTTTCTGACGTAGGGCGCCACGCGAAGCGGCCACCGAGTGGGGGGAGAACGATCGCAGCGACCACCGAGCGACGTGGGGGTCCGAGCGGAGTGGGGGAAGAGCGCCGCGAACGAGAAGAGAAGGAAGGACGGGGCGGCAATGCGGCGGTGGTTGCGCTCTGACTGCCCCCACCACTCCTCGAGGAATCAGCTGTGGCGGCGGTGGACGCTCTCGCGAGTCAGCTGACTCGGTGGCCAGCCCCGCTGTGGCATCGCTGCGACAATCGATAACGCTCGCGCGCGCTCATCCACACTTCTTTCTCCTCCTCCGCCTTCTTCCTTCCGGCCGTTCTTTCTTTCTCTTCCTACTCGTCGAGCTTTCGCATGCTTCGTGCTCGCATTCTCATCGCATAAATTTTCAAGCGATCTTCGTATGTAACGGTCGTGTCTTTGCCGATGGGCGTATCGTCGTTTTTCTTCCATCCGTCTAATTTTAACGTACAAACGGAAATAACGCGGAAAAATAGAATTCTATGAAAATACGGTTGACCACGTTCATAAAAATAGAAGAAAAAATGTATAAGTAGAAGGGAAAAAAATGAAAATAAAATGGAAAATATACTGTAAAACGTTATTATTTTAGAAAACGCATGAGCTGCGGTATAAGAAAGAAGGTTAATGCTATTAATTTATTTACAAATCGCCTTGTAGAAATCGAAGATCGTATATATGGATGCTAGTGTGGGTGGGGAGCTGTGGGAGGGTCCATTTTGATATTTGTTTTTCATGACAGATATCTTGCACCATTTTGCGCAGAATTTCCATTCATGCGAAAGCTTTCAAGCTTTTCCAACGTGACGTAAGTGCTCGGAATCCTGCGATCGTGTGCGCGGTTTCATATCCACGCTATATGCTATGCTATATGCTATATATATATATATATATATATAGCATATAGCATAAGGCCGTAATATGGCAGATGTGTGTGTGTGTGTGTGTGTGTGTGTGTGTGTGTGTGTGTGTGTGTGTGTGTGTGTGTGTGTGTGTGTGTGTGTGTGTGTGTGTGTGTGTGTGTGTGTGTGTGTGTGTGTGTGTGTGTGTGTGTGTGTGTGTGTGTGTGTGTGTGTGTGTGTGTGTGTGTGTGTGTGTGTGTGTGTGTGTGTGTGTGTGTGTGTGTGTGTGTGTGTGTGTGTGTGTACAGGGTGTCCCTCTTATCTCTGCCACTCAAAATAAGTCGGTAATTATTGACGTCACAAAAAAATGTACCAGACAAAAATTGTACTGTGTGAAGGGGGCCATCAAATGCGACCATCTTTTTTTGTTGGAGGCGCGGATTGACGCACTGTGAAGATCACCTCCACTTTTTTAAATCGAATGGTACATTTTTTCAACCATCTTGTGGAACACCTCAAGCCGCATAAAAAACATCGAGGGGTCAAAGTCGTTCAAAGTCATTCAAGGTCAGTATCGATGATAAAAATCGAAATATCTCGGATCACTACCAAATATTTGGTAGTGATCGGAGATATTTAGATTGGTATTTCATTTTGATGTGATTGAAATGACCTTTAACGATTTTGGCCCCCTATTGTTTTTTATGCGGCTTGAGGTGCTCCACAAGATGGTTGAAAAAAATGTACCATTCCATTTAGAAAGGGGAGGTGACCTTCACTGTGCGTGAGCGCCTCCACCGAGATAAAAAAAATTGGTCGCATTTGATGGCCCCTTCACACCGTACAACAACTTTGTCTGGAACATTTTTTTTGTGACGTCGATAATTACCGAGTTATTTCGGGTGGCAGAGATGAGAGAGACACCCTGTATATATGTATATATGTATGTATATGTGTGTGTGTGTGTACATTGGTTCGTGATTCGAGCAGGAAATCAAATAGGAAATATTTCTAGTTCCCCAGTATCCCTGGTCCCCGAGGCACATGTCGATATTTCCGATCGGAAAGAAGGATTCGTTTTTATTTCCTCAGAGAAAAAAGATGAAATTTAACAGGCGAACCTTTCGAGGAGAGCTTCAACGATTCAAATATTGCGGAGATAAAAATAAACACAAGAGAAAAAATAGGGTGGTCATGGACAACAAGGGCTTTGAATAAACGAATGAATAAATGAATAAATACATGGATAAATAAAATAACAAATAAATAGACAAATAAACAAATAAAAAATTTCGTCAATAAATTGACGGATAAATAAATTAGTTTAAAACTGAATAATTTTTAAAAAATTGAAAATACGGCTGCTCGCTAATTGAATAAATAAATAAATAAATAAATCAATGGATGAATAAATTAACAAATAAATAGAGAAATAAACAGATCAAAATAAAATCGATAAATTTACCGGAAAATAAATAAATTGATAGATGAATAAATTTAAAAGTTTGAAAATACGGATCCTCGCGACTGCAATTAGTGTTTGAATCGCACTTTTTTTGTTCTGGTTTTTTTTCCCGAAAAGCACGAACTTTCGGTAAACGCACAAGGACGGCGATGAGAGTGGCGGGAAGAATAGGGGGGGCGGAACGGAAGAGAGTAAATAAAAAGCGACGTGACCAGTGCGAAATTAAGCCGGGGATGAAAAAAAAACACTCAGTAAGGAGGAGAATGGCATGGTGTGTGATGTTTTGAGATTGGAGTCTCCGGGATTCGGTGGATTGCAGCGGCGTTCGGATCGATGCCTGATGGCGCCTCTGGGACGCGCGTCTGAGGCGTCTGAGGCGTCGTCGAGACGAACTTCCTCCCCGTTCACCTCTCCTTTCGAACCATCCGCATCACTTGGTCTCCCTCATACACTCTCTCTCTCTCTCTCTCTCTCTCTCTCTCTCTCTCTCTCTCTCTCTCTCTCTCTCTCTCCAATCTAAGAAGTTGGGCCACGGTTTGTTTACCCGTTCATCCCCCAACTATTCGTGTATTTGTCTACCCCCCCCCCTCCTCGTCGTCGAAGAGGAATGAGAGCTATAAAATACACGAGAGGAGCAGAGGGAGAGATGTTACGTGCTTTTCGCTTAATGAGTTATCCCAGTTTCGAAAATGAACGCGGATAGTCATTCTTACCGAATAAACGCACGGTACAGATGCATAGATATAAACGAGGCCAACATTTGGTTATTTCGTCGAAATCGACTTTGTTGGGAATACGTATGTGTAGGACTACACTAATAATTATACACATTATGTATGGCAGTATAATACACAAATATGTACAATAATATAGGGTTGTACATATTAAAATGTACTTTTTTTTAAATTTATTTTATTTTATTTTAATTTATTAATGAAACGTATTGTTTATTCGCAAAGTACGAATATTTTCATGTTAAGGGGTTAGGACACAGTAACGGGTATAAAATCATGTGCGAATTTAACAATTTTTTTTTTCGTATGAAAAAGTGATTCGCTCATACAATTAACTACACATCTATTTAGTATTGATATCAAGCTGTTAGACAATATATATGTTTTTTTTTCGATGTACAAAATGGACGACTACTAATATTTTCTTTCGTTATCTTTTTTTTAGGCGCTCCGCGGCGTGACATTCAGCATCCACAATTGTTTTATCTAGAACGAAAAACAAAAATTCTCGTCAATCTACATTAGAATACCTAGAGAAGTACGTACGAAATTTAAAAAATATTGTTCTATTCAAAAGTTGTAGGTATTTGAACGTAAGACATGAATTGTCAGTGAAAAATTTCGTTATAATTGCTCATAAACTGCTCATAAAATGAAAAGTTTTCGATTAATCAGAAATTCCGTACGTACTTCTCGGCGAAATGCAATTAGGAACTTAACTTTTAAATTTAAAGTAAATCGAGTGAAAATTGTTGAAGTTATTTGTCACGCCAATTGGAAAAAAGCTGTTTCGAGAAGTTTCGAGTAGTCGGCCATTTTGTACATCGAAAAAAAATATATATGTTTTCTAACAGCTTGATGTTCATACTAAATAGATGTGTAAGTAATTTTATGAGTGAATCGCTTTTTCATACGAAAAAAAAGTTAAATTCGCACATGATTTTATACCCGTTAGTGTGGCCTAACCTCTTAATATAAGGTACAAACATAGAGGTCATGCGTGGATCATAATATCCGATAAATGGCCGCCTCGGGCCTGTTTGCAAACGTTCACTCTCTTGACGAAATTTTCGTCTGCAATAATTATGCAGTAAAAATGCAGCAAATAACAATTTCTATGCGTTGCTCGTGTTATTCTCCATGAGTAAATCTCAATTCTGACTAGAAATCCTGCTCTGGCTACAAAAAAAACCTGACCAGGCATCCTGATTTTTTTCATGACTTGATCAGGATTTTTTTATCAAGCTCTGATAATTTTTGTGACACTTTCAGGGTAAAAAAATCAAGGCCTGATCAGGGTGAAAAGTGAAGACCCGACATGCAGTCCGGAGAGAGAAGTTCGCTGTTGCTTCGGAAACCACCATCTCATCACATTCTCCATTGCACTGTCAAAAAAAATATTTAATTCAAATATGGTGTTGAAGTTTGCATCGTTGGAACGCAACAAAAGCTCTTTTCGACATTTCGTTTTCCCTATTTTTATTGCGATAAAAAATCTTTTTTTGCAGTTTTATATTGTAGATCGCAAAATAAATATCTCAAACAATGGTCGAGGAATTTCTGTCGACAAAATCTGCCAAAATAAATTAAAGGTATTCAGAAATATTAAGTTTCATTGCATTCCAACGATGCAAACTTCAACCTCGTATTTAAATAGGATCTATATTTAAATCAAATAGGTTTTTTTACTGCGATCCTATTTGTTTCAAATATATTTTTTCGAATATTCAATAGAATGTTTCATAAATCCAAGTTGGCGAAGTTGGCACACGGCTGAAGCCTTTTTCTCCCGCTAAAATAAACGCTTCGAGAATTCGCCTGCACTTTGTTCCATCTGGATCGCCCGTCAAGTGGACACCTGAGAAAATGCAATTTTCTCTTCAAGGATTTTAGGCTACTGCGAAAATGTCAAAAACTCGTTCCTTGCTCGAGGCAACTTAAAATAGAGAGGAAGGGCCAGTATAAGGTGTACAAGAATCGCAGATTAAAGGTGAACTTATTATTACAACGACAGAACAGCTAGTGAAACTTTAAACGCGTTTTTCTTGGAACTATATTTTTCAAAACGGTCTACACAATTTTTCAACATGTAATAAACGGATTGACTTGAAATCTGGTACATTCAGGGGTTACGCCCACTTGCGATTTTGAAAAAATCGATTTTTTTCATTGCATTTTTTTGAAGTGCAATTTGAAGTGCAGTTTTTTTTGATGCCCGGAATAGATGACTCTATGTAAGTTTACAAAAAAAAAATATTTTCTTCGTGTAAACTGAAATTGAAACTTTAAACGCGTTTTTCTCAAAATGGCATTTCTGAAGTCGGTGACCAAGATTACTCGAACACTAATGACCCGATCTTCTTGAAATTTTGCAGGCTTATTTAATACATAAAAATGTAGTCTTTAATCGTTCGATTTTTTTTCGAAAAAAATGGCCGTTTTATAGCCAAAAAACGGCCGTTTTTTTTTCGTTAAAATCGAACCATTAACTTTGACTGTCCGCCATTTTGTGAAAAATGAATATTTTTTAAAATCCTTCGATTAAAGACTAGTTTATACTTATATTTGACTAAATCCATCCGCATTTTTTTTTCAGATGATCCACTTCGCCGCAATGTTAGTCACCGCAAACCGTGTATATAAAAACATTATTTCATTGACGGCCATTTGCCACTAAACAATGTAATATTTTTCAATAAAAAAATTACTGAAAGTTCTTCAAGATGTGTTCTTTAAGATGGTATATTGAGCGATTAAAAAAGTTTTGTAGTTTTCTTTAAAAAAATTCATGAAAAAGGCTTTTTTTGCGCTACAAGTGGGGGTAACGCCTTCATTCAGGGTAATAGTAGTTTAGTCTTGACCGACGTTTTTCTTTTTAATTTTTTTTCTCATTATTTTTTAACAAAAAGGCTACCATTTTTCCTCCAAAAAACGAGAAAAAATAACAATTTTTTTTCATGCTTGAATAACGATGAGGAGAAAAAGCTCCGTCAAGTCTTAGCCAGTATTGTCTATTATCTGGAAAACTGTTTATTTCGTTTCAGATCAAGCGGGTTGCCAAAATTGAGTACACCAAAGGTACAATCAAAGGTTCTTAACGGGATTTTTTATCGCTTTTTAAAATATTCATTTTTCTTTCATTTCATACCCAACTTTGTTGATGTGCATACATATAAAATTATGTTGAAGTTTGCATCGTATAGCAACGGATTTTTTTTTAATTCACGATTTTCGACAATCAACTAGTTGTTTTATGTTCAGCGTACAAAAAACGTGTATCGGCCATACACGAGTCCCGTAATTCACCCTGAGAACGAGGTGAAAAATCGAACATTTTGTATTTACCGATGGACGTAGATCACACATTTACTTTTTCGATATTTACATCACGAAGCTCAAAAACGTTGCCGAAAATTTTTTTGCCGATTTTCGCGAGTCGGAAGCCGCCCTTAGGTGGGGGTGAAAAATCAAAAAAGTTATAGCTACCGAAGTACGTCGATCAGGCATTTATTTTTTCGATATATACATTAAGAAGCTTTAGAAGCTAGCTCAAAAGAAATTTAGACGATTTTTGAGTCTCGGAAGCCACCCTTAGGAGGGTGAAGATTCGAAAAAATGGCATCTACCGATGCTCCTTTTTTGAGCTCCATGATGTAAATATTGATCTCCTGGACTAAATAAAACTTGAACAAAGTTGGACCCGGGAAATTCGTGACCACCGAACGATTTTGCATCGAGCACCCTGGGCAATGCAAAATCATCCAGTGATTACGAATCTTGCAGGTAGAACTCGATCGGACCGAAACTTTTGACCCGGGAGTCGATTATGTATAAAAATCGATCTCCTAGGCTAAATAAGACTTGGACGGAGTTGAAATTAGGAAATTCGTAACCACCAAACGATTTTGCATTGAACAAGAGTCCACTCAATCGATTTTAGCGACAAATGAAAAATGTCGCATATTCAGGTCTTGATCCGAGACACGATTGCAGACAAAAAATATATTCCTTAAAAGTCAAAATTTGAAAGGAAAGAAAAAATTGTTTTCGTCGCAAGGATAGAAACTTCAGACTCATCATATGCTTAATTATAAGTTGTCCAAAAAAATTTTCAATCGTCTTGCTGATTCCTTCAAAATTGATTTTTTCCAGTATCCCTGATTTTCCGGTCGTCACAGTAGCTTAACCCCTTAAGTCGAACAATGGCGCGCAATACCCGTTTAGCATTTATAGGGAACGTCATCACCAAATGCTCAACGTACTTTACTGTAAAACAGTCTTATTGGCTTTAGTCGTTACGTGACTCAATTTGTCGTGTTTTGTTTAAATTCCTAATGACGTGATTGGGAGGATGTATCGAACTGAAAGGTATGCCTGATATTTCAGTAATAACGATAGCAGCAAGAGTATAATAACGATAATGGAACGAACACGAACCATTGCATAATTTACGTCCAACGGACAAACCAAGTGAATTCAAGCGAATTCGATTTATTCAACCAGCATTCTATATTTAAGTGAAACAACGCCGTAATGCTTAATTGTACGTTAAAAAAGGAGAAAAAAAGGAGTGCGCGCGATTGGCCACGAAACGTGTACACATTACCGTAAATTGCCGATTTAATGGATCGATATATCTCGAATAATTCCGCAAGCGGAGAGTCGTCGACCTTTAACGAATATTGCACGATATTAAGGCAGGATTCAACTTTGAAACTTTGAAAAAATTTTTTTTTTTTTTTTACATTTTTCGAAAGTAAATACGTTCAAGAATGTTCGGTCAAAATTTTATAAAGTTCCAAGCAGTCTAACTATCCTTTTTCGCCTTTCGAACGCACCTACCTGAGCACCTACCTATCACTCACCAAAACTTTAAACGCGTTTTTCTCGAAACGACATTTTCAAGTACCGTGGTCGTGATAACTCAAAAAGTACTGAACCGATCCTTATGAAATTTGGAACACATATTCTATATGTGTGTACCAACCGACCTAACTACAATCAACTTAAAAATTTTATTAGAACTATTTTTTTATTGCAAAAAAAGACCCAAAAAAACGCATTTTTTTCGTATTTTAGCCGCCATTTTGTTAATTTTGCACGTATATAAAATATTCTAGTTAGGTCGGTTCCTGAAGACATACTGAACATGAAACTATTTGATTTTTTTGTTTCAGACCATCCGTCGGGAAGATTTCACGACCACGGCAACGGTACCTGCTTTTCGAGGCGTTGGCTTTAAACATATTTTACGTGTACAAAAAATGAATAAAATACATTAAATTTTTTTTTATGTACTTAAAGAGTGTATATATTGAACAGTTTAAACCCCACATCGATATCTTTAATAGTATTCTCAGAAAAAATTCACGAAAATAGCGTTTTTTTCATGGTTTCAAAGTAGAATCCTGCCTTAATGGTGTTGAAGTTGGCATCGTTGGAATACAACGTAAATTCTTCATTTTGTCATTTCGTCATTTTCATTACCATCTAGATGCTTTTTTTCAATTTTATGAAATGACGCTCCAACAAGGATCTTCAAAAATATTTCAATGTGCAATGTGTGATCTTAAAAATTGTGCAAACAAAAAAAATCGTTGCGTCCCAACGATGCAAACTTCAATAACATCGATATTACGGGAGGAGAGTGGGAAGTAGAAGCAGAAAGTCTGACGAGGAACATCACTTTGGTGTCCGATTTCGATTTTGTTGAAACTCACAAATATGGAAAAGCATCAAAAACTATTACCCAGGTAGGAATTGACGATGAAAAAGGGCTCGCCAAGCTCTGAAACAAGGCTCACATTTTTTAATTCAGGCTGAGCACCAGCCTGATTTCAGGCCTAGCTGAACCTCTGAATGATAACGCGGTTTCAGGCTCTTGCACACAGGCTTGACCAAAGGCTGGTAGAAAAGCCTGTACTAAGCCTGAAACGACGAAACAACAAGGCTCAAAACGAGCCTTAATGAAGCCTTCACGAGCATTTATGACCAGGCTTTTCCCAAACTCTTCCCGAGGCTATATGAGGCCTGTTTTTAGTTTTCTATATTCTACATTGGGGTCAATTTAATAAATCTATAAAGAATTCATTTGATTTATTATATATATTTATTATTTGTTATATTATTTGTTACAAAATATATATATAAAAAATATTTTAAAAAAACAATACTTTATTTTATTGCGTACTTTTATTTTCGTATATACTTTTTTGTGTACCTCATAAATATCGATAAGAGCATATGTTTAAATGTTCTGAGCTGCCTCCTTCGCTTTCGTTTTTCGTGCCTTCGCACCCGACAAATTTATTGCTAATTTTTTTTTTCATGAAAGTACAGAAAAAGTATTATTTTAAACTGATTTTATTTTATCACAACCTGAAACAAGCCTGCATCCAGCCTTGATTTTTCAGCCTCAAACTTCACCGGCTGAATAAAGCTTGAAATAACCCTGAGTTTAGGCTAAGCAGCCAGTCTTGGTTCCAGGCTGCTCCAAACGATGCAATGAAACCTGGGCCAGGTCTGTCTCACTCAGGCTCGGTGAAACAAGGCTCGCACAAGCTTGTTTCCATCGTCAGCCTTTTGATTTCCTACCTGGGTAGATACGCATTTTTTTTATCGGCGACAAAACTCTTTTACGGGATACCCCCCGAGTGATGCACGTCAAGGGCTCATTTTGCATTCTCACCCGCAAGCTGTTCAACGCTTTCAGTAAAACAGAAACGAAAATTCTTCGACTACAAAACGATCAGAAATCCACTATGGATCCATTGAGAAAAACAAGAATGAAGGGATGAATCAGGCCTTCATTCTTCTTTCTCTCACCCCATATTTAAAAGGGGTGCATTAAATTGAACGTGATGAAGATAACACTCTGAAGAGGGGACAAATTTAAAGATGACGTATTTGGGCATTTTTTCCGGATAGGAAGCTTAAGGGGGTAAACTGCACTCCGCACATTTTCGACGATTGTTAATGAAAATTGAGCGTTATGGAGGAAATGAATGATGAATTCGTATCCAGTAGATGAAAATACAGTAGGTATTTATTTATTATTTATATTTAGTATTATTGTTCACAATTTTTCACCGATTTAAGTCACGAAAATTATCGAAACGGTTCGTGCTATCGTCATCAGAGATCCACGACCTTAATGGCTTAAAAAATGGATGTTTACAATAAAAATGAAGAAATGAAAAGAATAAAAAAGAACTTTCGTTGCATTACAACGTTGCAAACTCCGACGTTATGAAAAAAGACCTTTCTTTTCGTTCGCAGCTCACTATGTGCACGGATCGATACGTATTTACAATATACTTTATTTTCCATATATATATATAGGGGAGACCGGGGCAAAATGGTATAGCGGGGCAAAACGGTACCGGGGCAAAACGGCACTGGGGCATAATGGGATCGGGGCATAATGGGATAGCAAAAAAATGAAGTTTCTTGGTGCTTGATTTGGGGCAAAATGGGATAGGGGCAAAATGGGACACACAAAAATGAAGTGTCGCAGCCCGCTGAATTTGGGGCAAAATGGGATGACAGAAAAATCCATGCTTCGGCTCTATGAAAGAGCTGTTGAAACATAATCTAATATAAATGGTGCTTGTGGTTCGTTTCAGTCCACATATACGCAGATAATACGGACTGACCAACATATTTGTCGACACATATCCGTCGATTTCATGGGGACCGGCGGTTCTAGTTTCATAAAACAATTTACGTAAAAATTGACAAGAGTTAGATTTTCATCAATGGCTTGAAAATTAGTATCAGTAACGTGCAGTTGGCAGAAAATAAATTTAAAAAAAAACAAAGAAAGATAAAAACAAAAAAAACACCATAAATTGCACGCGTCAGATTATAAAAATTACTTGATTATTTAAATAATTAATAACGACAAAGAAATTGTACCAATCGAATAAGAAGGCTCAAATAACAATTTACGTCAAGTTTGGTACAGTTCTGACCGCAGAATCAAAAGTAATTGTTCAACAAACTTTAATAACAAATGGGCCCACTATTCATGTGCCCATGCTGACGATAACTTAATCGAGTCCGTTTGCGACAATTGTGCCGATAAAAATTAGCTTAGTTAAACAAGCAATAAAAATTAAACATTGCCACCGTTAAATTATAGTATCGTAAGTAGAGTGTGACCCAAATATCGTGTAACATTCAATAAAACCTGTTTTCACTCATTTATTACCCCTCGTTTTTTACCCCTGCATTTCTTTCGCCTCTGCATCGAATTATTCCACTGTCCCATTTTGCCCCGATCCCGCTTTGCCCCAACCGCCTCTTTCTGAGGAGACTGATTTTCTCCGGGCCCATTTCGCCCCAGTCCCGTTTTGCCCCAATGACGTATTTTCCAGCAGTGTTGATTTTCACTATTCCATTTTGCCCCAAAACCGTTTTGCCCCGGTCCCATTTTGCCCCGGTCCCATTATGCCCCGCTATACCATTTTGCCCCGGTCTCCCCTATATATATTAGAAATAGAGAGAGCGATATGCATCGCGACCATCTCATATTTCCGGTATCCGTTGGAGACGCGATTAAGGTCAAACCAATATTTGTCTTCGCGTGTAATCGCCTCCTCGCTGACGGCGTGCTAGACACCCTGGACACGCTCCCGAACAGCTATTCTTGACCGTATGTACGTGCATACGTGTGTACATGTATATACGAGAATTGATGCATTTGCTGTATCGATAAAGTTCGATGTCTCGCCGATCACATAATGTCGTCTCGCTATTCGCCCCATCCATGCGAGACACGGGAGCATGCTGCGTGGGATGATAAGGGGGCCTTGTGACGGGGCTTGGGGTTCATGAGGTGATGAGATGCCGAGAAGACGAGCCACATCATTTTCCCAACACGGTTACACGAGCCGAGGCACGTACTTAACGTAATCGATCGATCGACCTCTTTCTCTCTTTCTCTCTTGCTTCCTTTCTACGTCATCAGTCACATAGGGTAATCCAAATAAATGGAAAGAATTTTTGCACCCTCTTGCCTTTCTCATGATGTTCAAGTTTGCAACGTTGGAATGCAACGAGAATTCTTTTTTATACTCTCAGTTCTTTTATTTTTATCACTATCTAATGGTCTTGAAGTTTGCATCGTTGAAAAACAACCGATTTTTTTTCTTTTATTAAAGAATTTTTTTGACTGATTTAGGCTATGAAAATCGTTCGAACGCCCCACGCTTTTATTTATAGTCACATATAGGGAACTTGGTGAAGAAAAATATTTTCTCGTTTTTATATATTAAATAAAAGCTTGTTTTTTAAAAAATATATTTTCCTCAAAGAAGAGGAAGAAAAATAAAACAAGAAAATGGAGACATCATTTTTTTCGCTTACGGAAATATTTCGGAGGCCTTAGCTCCTCTTTAATCCGAAATTCCCTTTAAGGAGGAGCATCTCATGACCTGCAAAATCATCCCCCGGGAGGCGTTTTCGCCCTCCGCACCTCTTCTTCGTCTCTCATCTTCCTCTTCCTTCTAATCATACTTGGATTCATCCATACGTACGTACATGCGCACAGGCGCTCGCACGCAGTCAAATGTGTCCGTAAATGTGCGTTAATCGCTTAGGAGATTAACGCTCGATCGCACCAGTCAACGTTCCCCGTCTCGTCTTCTCTCTCTCTCTCTCTCTCTCTCTCTCTCTCTCACTCCCTCTCTCTCTTTTTATCCCTCACGCAAGAAACATCACTTTGGTGCCCGCCTTTGATTCTGGTGAAACTCATCTATATGCTTAAGCATTAAGAACTATTGGATACGTTTTTTTTAATCGACGAAAACACTGTTTCAAGGCGTGAAACGACCCCTTAATGTGAAGGTTCTCGGAGCAAGCGATTACGCGGAGAATGCGCGCGAAGCGGTGTTTCAAATCGGTGATTAAGGCTTTCGGCTACTCTAGAGGCCAAAAACGGCATATTTCGTGATTTTTTTTCAGCGAAATCATAAAATAAATCGGGATGACAAAATAGGGGTTTTATTATACACTTAATTGCCAAAATGGCGACTGTGCAGCATTTTGCCGATGACGCCATTATTTCTGGAAGGTCAACGGCCGGACCAACAGCTCCTATAATTTTATGAGGTTGAAGTTTGCATCGTTGAAATACAACAAAAATTCTTCTCAATTTCTTATATTCATTATAATCGAAAATCATATTTTGCGAAATTGTTTTAGGTCGCTAAATAAGAATCCGCAAAATTGTTTGCGTGATTTTCGTAGCTCAAATCTGTCATAAGAAATTTGGAAAATAAACATAAATCATTTTCGTTGCGTTCCACCGATACAAACTTCAACGTCATTATAATTGTTGAGTTATGATGAGACACTAAAGTTTTTTCGATTATATATAGTAGCTATCGAAGTACGTAGGATTTTTTTGATATATTGTTTTTTGTCAAAATGGCGCATTTCTAAAACAAAAAGTATAAAATGCCATGAGAAAATCGTCAGAAAATTGTTTATAAAAAAGGAACTAGGCAATATAATGAAAAAATCCTACGTAGTGCCTTAGAAAATGTAATTCGAAATATGCAGTCAAAATTTCAAG
>OX101794.1:29723833-29727059 GCA_944452715.1 Ophion slaviceki | reverse complement strand
TTCAAGTGAATCGGTTGAAATTTGTTTGAGTTACGAGTGCGGCCAACTTGAAAAAAGTGGTTTTGAGGTAAACGCGTTTAAAGTTGGTAGAAAGTCACGACATGAATAATGTTTGGAGGCCTTTAATCATCAACAATCTTCGAACATCGAGTAGAGATTTTTCACACCCATCATCTTATCGAATAGAATTTTATAGGTACCGAGGTACCATTTTAACAAAAAAAAAATCGATTTTTGGAAAATCCTAGAGTGGTATAAGGCCTTAAGTGAAGACACTTGAGGAGCAGGTGAACAAAACCGAACTTCTCCACACTGTCAAATTTTTTTAAATATTTCATCTCGTGCTTTATAATTGCCTTTTCGCTAAAAAAAATCAGTTTTTAACAAATTTTGAGATGTTTAGAGCCGCATTCAATTCAAAATATTTCGGGAGCTGATAAAGGTGTCTTGAAGAAGACGAAAAAAAAAGATTGACGTAGTGTGGACAGGCCCGGTGTTGTTGGCTTGCTCTTCACTTATTTTTGGCTGAGATGCGAAGCAAATATTGATTTTTCATATTTTTCTTCTATGTCCTTATGGATGTATTTTTACTCCTGAACGCGGGCTCGCCTTTAATTTTCCCGATTCAACATTTTTATTTAAAAAATGTCGAAAGTGTGTGAAAAGAAGTTTTCTGCGTCTAGGCCGGCATAATTTTGAGCTTTCGGCGAAAACTCACTGACATTCGTAAACGGCGGATAATTTCCTATTGGATAGACGCCAGAAATCGTTCAAAAGTCGAAAGAAACACTTTTCGACCCACTTGAGCACTTTTACAAAATTGTCAAAAACTCAAAATTTCAATCAGCCGTAGCGTCTGTCCTATTCGAGTGACATAAATTCAACGAAAGGGTTTTGAAAAGGATTTTGACAGACTTAGAGACCGCTGGATTCATGGCAAATCGATTATTCGTCTTCGAAATTATGCCAAAAATTTAAAAAAACCATTGGAATTCTATCAACGAAGTGGCACTTCAAAGAGAAAACTATTACGAAAAGAATTCACGCAGGGCGAAGGTTCAAATCGAAACCGAAAAGAAATGATCGGCGATTGAGTTGAAATTTTTTTTTTCCAACGTGTTGAAAGAATGTGGATTTTGAATTTATCTTTTTCTAATTTATCTTTCACTAATAAGAATTAAATTCCGTTGCATTCCAGCGATATAAACATCATCTCTTTTTCTTCAATTTTCAAAAGGCAAGATCAAAATAGCTATGAAAGTCCACGTCCATGCACACACATATATAGCGAAGAAAATAATTCCGAGTTGCAACGGATAGGGGGGGGGGGGGGTGTTCAAAGTGCCAGGGGTACGTTGCTCCGATACACATAGCTCCGCGAAGAATAGAGAAAGCAATAAGTGTCAAACTAAAAATAAACCGTTTCAGGCCTGTCAAAGCCGAATTGGAAATCACAAAATCATTAATAGCATTACTGGAGATTAAAATAAGAAAAATCTCAAAAAAATATGATTAATTCGAAAAAAAAATAGAAGGAAAAATGGGCCCACAATGAGACTAGTCTTAAAAATCGTGGAATGGGTCACTCGATTTTAGAGAATTTTATGAAAATAATGAAAGCAATCACCTTTAAAAAAAAATAGTTTTTACGTTAGAAGCAAAAAAGAACGTTGACATTGATAATTAATAATTTTTTCATCTTTTTATCGAAAGTATGCTCCAAAACGAAAAAAACTTACATAGGTACATTTTTTTTTCATATCTCAATTAGTTCAGAAGTTATACGCGTTTGAAAATTTCCAAAACTTCCGAAATCGACATTTTTTGGAAAATGATAACTCCAAAAAAAGAAGAGACAAAAATCTGAAAATGGTCGTGGATATTCCTTCCATGAGGTACAATTTTACAAAAAAGAAAGGAAAACCAAAAATGGTCGGGGTCACGGGCTAGGTGAAATGGCGTGGAATGTCCCATATACGAATACATCCATGCATATATGTATATACTTAGGGTGGCTCAAAAAAAATATATCCAGAAGAAAAATCTAGACGCCGCGTACCGATACCTGCCTGAATCATCCCCATGTACATATGTTTTACGTTCTTTTTTTAGTTTTCGAGAAGAAAAGCATTTTTTATTTTTCTCTTTCGTATGTGTACTTTCCTTGGGATTTTTCATTAATTGTGTGATCATTATAAAGCATACTATTGAGTCATAAACAAACGTCCAACAGAACACTAACGTGTGTGACTTAGGTTTTAATTAAGAGTTTGTAAAATAGGTTTGAGAGTATTAGTCACTAAAGTTCAAACGACAAAAAAACTACTCGTACTAGTCTGAATGAAGACCAATTGCTTTTAAGAACTTTTTATAGGAATACTTTTTTACATACACAATAGAGTAAAAAATGAAAAACTATGCTGCAGGAGAACTCGAAGAAAAAAGTAGTATTGCTTCTTTCTCGAAAACTAAAAAGATCTTAGGACATGCATGGGGGTGATTTGAATAGGTAGTCTACAATAGGCACCTACATTTTCCTTTTGGTCGTCACTTTTAGGGCCAACTTGTATATACAGGGTGTCCTGATTTGAATGGATAATCCTGCAACTGTCGATAGGTCAGGTCACGTCCTACTATATACTGGAACTTCAGTTTAGTACAAGTCCCACGGTTTTCGAAATTTTGGGCTTTACGTTATATTTCGAAAAAAATCACCTGTTTTTGGTTTTTCGAATGCTATATCTTTCTAAAGTAATTGGCACGATATGCGTAGTACGTTATTTTACACCGCAGGCTATCAAAGTCAGATATTCCGGTTTGTATGCAAATTCTGCTTACATCTTTTTTTATAAAGTTTTCTCAACATTTAAGGCGGGCCTCTAGTTTCTCGGGTCGAAAAAATCGATTTTTTTTTTCATAAATGACATCTACAGCATGTGTAGAAAATGTGTGCCAAAGGATTTTTCGATATTCGAAGTGGTTCACAAGTTACGGCCCTGGAACGGAGCAGTTATACGGAGCAGGTATACTTTCAAACGCGGTTTTCTCGAAACGGTGACCACGATATTTCAGAAACTACTGCACCGATCTTGTTCAAATTTATACAGCATCTTTAATATGTTATAAGCCAGCGATTGAACTAGGATTATCATGATTGCTTCGATAGTTTTTTTTATACGAGCGAAAAACTTAAGAAAAAATGAGTAAAAAATAGAATGTAATTTTC
>OX101794.1:29506333-29718833 GCA_944452715.1 Ophion slaviceki | reverse complement strand
TGTGAGTTGTACCACGTACAGAAGTGCTATGCTTACAATGTGCACTTACACTTGTGATTTTGTGATACTTGCGAAATAACCCGGGCCCTTGGCCTTTTTCGCTCGGATAGTGATCCATGCACGTTTCTCTGTCTCTTTGCCTATCAGGAAATGCGAGCAAGCGTATGTATAGACTCATATACTATCTTGGCAAGTAGATAACGAACAAACAATATTTTGTCGAAATACTAAATTGAATACACTCCCGATTTTACCTCCTTAAGGATTCCAAAAACGCCGAAACGTCATTTTTAATTCCCTCGTTTTTTCCTGGTTATTTCCCGATCTATTCCCTACAACTTTTCTGGTCATTTATCGCTTGTTCTCCAGCCCTTTCCTGATCAGTTCCCCACAAAGGAAACGGCGGATCGGGACCTAGCCCTAGACCCGTTACATTGCGAACCTATTCCAAGGTGGGTGGCCCGACCGTCATCTAGGGAAGGCAGATCAGGGGCAGTACTTTTTTACAGTAGTTTAGTAAAATTTCCACGACCGGGACCTGATGTCATCTATGGAAGGCAGATCAGGGGCAGTACTTTTTTACAGTAGTTTAGTCAAATTCACACGGTTTTCGAGATAAAAATCATCTGCTTTTGGTTTTTCGCATGCAATTTCGACAAATAACTTTTTTTTACCTTGTTTAAAAAAAATACTCTTGGTTATTTGTTTTATCTAGAAAAGTCTTCTTTTTAACCTTTAATGTTAAGGAAACTTTATGAATAAAGATCTTATGCAGAATTTTCATACAAACCAATGCGAACATCTGTCTTTGATAGCCTGCGGTGTAAAAAAAAATTACTACGCATATTGTGCCAATTACTTTGAAAAGTTGCTTAGTTATTGTCAATTCGTATAATTTGTATTATTTATTCCAAAAAATAACATAGAGTAAAAAATCTCGCAAGTCGCGGGACTTTTACTAAACTGAAATTCCAGCATATAGTAGGAAATGATCTAACCTATCGACAGTTGCAGGATTATCGAATCATAACAGGACATCCTGTATATATATATATACAGGATGTCCTGTTATGATATATATCATAACAGGACAATACTGTCCGGTATATATATATATATATATATATATATACCGGGTGGCCCAGTAACTATTAGCACCTCGAATATTTAAAAAACTACGGGTGTCAGAAAGTAACGTGTCCAACAAAAGTTGCACTGTTGAGAAGTATCCACCGAATAGTGACAACGTTTTTTCCCCAAGTGACGCTGCTTCCAATAAGCAAAGGTCATCCTTGTTTTTCCCCCTTCAAATGTAATGCTGTCCTTTCATGTCTACCGTCATTCACTCGCTGTTGAGACAAACACAATGCCCTACGATCCAATGTCATTGAAGATCATTCGAGTAGCTTTCATTGGCACAGAAGAGTGTCCGAGGTTACGAGACTCGGGAGGCGTATCGCCCTGACACCGAGGGCCATCACTTCGAACATTTTTCATCAACGAGAGTGACTTCAATGACCTTGAATGACCTTGCGTCATAGATCATTGTATTCGTCGTAACAACCGCTACCACACGGTGAACACAAAACCACGGAAAATTCTACTTGACGAAAAAAAAAAAAAACCCGGCAAAGGTGACCTCCGCATCTTGGAAGCAACGTCACCCACGTAAAAATCGTTGTCACCATCCGGCGGGACCTTTTTTTTATTTTCCGACAGCCCTGTATAGGCTCGGCGATATCGAAAGTGCAAACAGTGCCACCTGGTATGTACTCCCACATACGAGTATGCAAACAACGCCGAAGCGATTAATCGCGACGCGAAAAAAAAGGAAAAAAAAACACGTCCGGCGTGGCAGCGCGCGTTCCGTCCCAAAAAAAAATCAAATAAAAACCTCGCCTCTTCGCCCCTCTTTCACCCGCGTACGTACAACAATTGTAACGCGTACACGGCACTGTCCAATGTTATTCACGTGCCCAGCCGCTGGAGGACGAGGACGAGGGGGTCTCACACCCTCCGATAATTGCTCTGTACGACCAGAGACCGAGAAGAAAAAAAAGGTTAAGCAAAACAATAAAATCAAGGGAAAACGCGGGGATAATAAATTTAAAAAAAAAACAGAGATAGAAAGAAACGACACGAAGAAAGGCGCGCTCGCGCCTAGAGGCCTCAACGAACGCGGATAACGTACTGATTCTCCGGTTTTTCCGCAACACTCGCTGCTCGTTTGCTCCTTTTTCTTCTCGTCTATCGCGGAAACGGCGCGCACGTATGAAACACGCAAACACTTGGTGAGTGTGTATGTGCGCGTATATATATACAGGGTGTCCCTCTTGTCTCTGTCACCCGAAATTACTCGGTAATTATCGACGTCACAGGAAAATGTCCCAGACAAAAGTTGTACGGTGTGAAGGGAGCGATCAAATGCGACCATTTTTTTAAATTTCTTCGGAGGCGCTGACGCACAGTGTAGGTCACCTCCACTTTGTAAAATGAAATGGTACATTTTTTTTCAACCATCTTGTGGAGCACCTCAAGCCACATAAAAATACATTAGGGGGTCAAAGTCGTTCAAGGTCATTTCGAACACCTATTAGATTTGTATCATCGATACTGACCTTCAATGACGTTGAACGACTTTGACCCCCAATGTTTTTTATGCAGCTTGAGGTTCTCCATAAGATGGTTGAAAAAATGTACCATTTCATTTTAAAAAGTGGAGGTCACCTTCACTGTGCGTCAGCGCCTCCACCGAAATAATAAAAAATTGGTCACGTCTGATGGCCCCCTTCACAGCGTACAACTTTTGTCTGGAACATTTTTTTGCGACGTCGGTAATTACCGAGTTATTTCGGGTTGCAGAGATAAGAGGGACACCCTGTATATATATATATATATATATATATATATATATATATATATATATATATATATATATATATATATATATATATATATGTATGTATGTATGTATGTATGTATGTATGTATGTATGTATGTATGTATGTATGTATGTATGTATGTATGTATGTATGTATGTATGTATGTATGTATGTATGTATGTATGTATGTATGTATGTATGTATGTATGTATGTATGTATGTATGTATGTATATACATCGAGTGTGTATATGCATATGTGCACACACACACACACACACACACACACACACACACACACACACACACACACACACACACACACACACACACACACACACACACACACACACACACACACACACACACACACACACACACACACACACACACACACACACACACACACACACACACACCCATACATGCGTGTGTGTGTGTGTGTGTACAAGCACAATCGTTGAATAATTAGACGAGCGAGAACCGGGCGAGCTCGGTACGCGTGAAGAGCCTATACCAGTGTGACACTTAAAAAAAATCGATTTTTTGGCCTTTTTCGACAGTTTATACTTTCAAGAATATCCTGTAAAAATTTCAAGGTTGTATCTCTAATCATTTTATCTTGCAAAAATCGATAGTTAAATCTTAAAACGCGTTTTTCTCGAAATGAGGATTTTTAAGTTTGCTGACATTGTAACTCAAAGAGCAATTATCCGATTAACTTGAAATTTGAACTGAGTACTCTTGAATATATTTACCCTACAATGACGTAGGACATTTTTGATTGGATGAAAATTGACAATTTGGCATTGAAAAAAACGACCATTTTATAGGCAAGAAAACAGGCTTTTTTTCGTAACTACGCCATTTTGTTAGATTTTGATATTTTTCGAAAATCCTACGTCATTGTACAGGAAATACCTTCCAGTTTAACGACATTTTTTCCTTTTTCGGTTTCAGCTAGTCAATCGGCCGGAATCATGTCAACAGTAGAGGAACTTTTTTTTTGCGCCTCCGAAGGCAGCGTATAAGTCGCTTGGATCTCAATATTTTTCTATGAAAAATTTATGTAATATAGGTCAAATATAGCCAAATATATTCGTAATTATCCGAAAAATTTAATTGAGTACTTTTCTTCCAAAAAATTCCCGAAATACACCCAAATTTTCAGCGTTCACACTGGTATAGCCCCTGAAAGCGATGACTACCATATATATTTTTTTCTTTCCTTCGAAATTACACGGTAAATGTGAAACATTGGAAATGTACAGAAGTGTGCAAACACATCGCGATATAAATCGCTCGCGCGGGCGCGTGCGTACGGGTATATTTTCTTACGGATTAGAGCCGCTCACGACGACGACAACGACGACGAAGAGCACACGTACGTATTTGTTTGATTTTCACTTTTTGTTCTCCCGATACGAAACGCGAGGGCGCGCGTTTTGTTTCGGGAGAACGAGGCCGAAAAATTCCGGCTAAAGATGGACGAGTTAATTTTTCATTTCTCGAATTGTGAATTTTGGAAAAAGAGGAAGTTACGTGTCCCTTTTTGAGAGGAAGAGGTCTCGTCTCTCCATTTCTCTCAGTCTTTCTTGCTCCTCGTAGAAGAACAATAAAGGCACTACTGAAAAAGTACACGCGCATCCAATAGTGAATTTGCGGCTTCGTCGCCGCAAATTCACGTGTGCACACACACACACACACACACATACAAACACGTGCATTTGTACGTGTACACTGCTATTACTGTTACTACTTTTCTATGTACCTCATCTACCCGGGTATATGAAGGCGTGTGTGTGTGTGTGTGTGTGTGTGTGTGTGTGTGTGTGTGTGTGTGTGTGTGTGTGTGTGTGTGTGTGTGTGTGTGTAAGGATTGCTAATGCAATTAAAGAGGCGCTAGATACGCGACGTCGTCCTGAGAAACCGAACAAGTTTCGTACTTGAACGTGTACCGCACGTTGTGTGATGTAAAAGCGCTAATGGAAAAGCAATACACATACACACACGTACATACGCACCTCCACGGGAAAAAAAAAACAAAACGAAAAAAAGACCAATCCCGCATAACCAAGTATGTGACGAGTGATATCGATATATATATATATATATATATATATATATATATATATATAGGGTGTCCCAAATCTAAATGCGTTCCCTGAAATGGGGGGTTGGGGGTGAAATTCTAAGTCGATTGATATAAACATGTGTGGGTCTCAGATCAACCGCTGAGTTATTATTAATTTTCAAAGGCGGGCGCAACATTTTGTATTAAAACAATTTTAGAATAACATTCTAAAAAATTAACCTAACAAGATCTTGTTTTTCACATGTTTTGTTTTGAACTGTACTTTATGAACTTTTGTTTTTTTTTTTTTAATATTCAAAGTCATCTACGATATAATTTTTCATTTTTTTTTAAACACGAATTTTTCGAAGTTCGACCTTTTTGATTTTTGGTTTGTTTTTACGTAAAAACAATGTGTTAAATTTAACGTTTTTTGCCGTAAGACCCATCGTGGCAAGATTTATCTTTCTATTTTTTGTTTCAACTTAAAAAATTTGTCTTCTCGATTATGATAGACGGCCCCTTATTCATCTGATTCTATGGTGAGAAGACGTTTTCACTCAAGTATCTGCACCCAAGATCTCAGAAGTATTGGCCTTCAGCTGACTGGGCAATGCCGGTGCACGGCTAAGCGGTCACCGCTCCGAGTATGGGCCATGCACAACGCTGCTTAACTCGAAGTACCGCAGGAGCGGATCACCGACCACCCATCCACCAGTGTCGGTTTTATATATATATATATATATATATATATATATATATATATATATATATATATATATATATATATAAATTCTAATAAATCGGGATAGCATATGCATGTTTTTTACATTTATTATGCTTTTTATGGTTTTATTATATATGCATGTATATCGTTATCATTGTCTTGACAATTACCTCCCAAGTGTTTGCCTACGCGTGCGTACAGACACATACACTTTCGAATGATAATTGTCAACGAAACGTTGGCGACGCGATGGATTCTCCATTGTCACGGAAATTATCTCTGGGTCACATATATATACATATATGCGCACACATATACCGATACGCGTGTTTGAGCGAACGTATGTTCTATCGGTGCATATTATGTGTACCGTTCTTATAGTCATATGCTTGTGCATATACGTACACACACACAAACACATATACATACATCCATATATACATATACATACATACATACACACACACACACACACACACACACACACACACACACACACACACACACACACACACACACACACACACACACACACATATAGATTCCTCGTATATAGACAGTAGGGACGTATACGGTTTTGAACAATGCCTGTCCAAGGCTCAGGCGGGCAGGGGGTACGGAAAACAAGTAGATTAAGCGCGACGCGGAAAAGCCCTCATAGTCCACCACGTACCACACATCAAGTATACAATAGTCGCATGACGTTATGTGTGCACGTGTTTCCAATTGTTTACACCGCTTATACACACGCGTGGGTGTGTATTCGTTACTTTTTTTCGCGCCGTCCCTCTCCCCGCGCCCTTCGCCGTGCGACCCTTTTTCACCGCGTTAAAAATGGGACAACTATTTTTCTGCAAGCTGAAATTAAGTACCGAAGAGAGAAGCAATGCTCGCACCATTATCTCCACTATGTGTGTGTATATATATATATATATATATATATATATATATATATATATATATATATATATATATATATATATATATATATATATATATATATATATATAGATGTGTGTGTGTGTGTGTGTGTGTGGGTGTGTGGGTGTGTGGGTGTGTTTGTTTGGAAGTGTGTGTGCAATATCAACAATAATAATAGTGATAATTAAAGTACTAGGACGACATGTGCGATAAGCCCGGAAATGAGAGAGCAGAATGAGGAAACGAGATCAAGACTGGATGTGGTGCAAATCAAGACGGGCAAATCGCGCCAGCACCGCGCAAATAGCAAAATATCGAGTTAGGATGCACAAGCTCCGCGGTATATCGGTCGATAGACCGATGTGCGCCCCCTGTACATCTGCGAAACGGTGGATCCTCGATTATAGTCCCGGGTAACATGGTATACACAGTGGTAATTGCCAGTACCAATTATCGATCGGAGCACAAAAGCGAAGGTGGGCATATATGCGTATATACAGAGTGTCCCGGAAGTGGGGTCGGTTTTCTACTTCGACGGCTAGACCGTGAAATTCTAAAGAGAAAAGTCCTCATCAATGTTTCTCTCGGACGCGCCGTTGGTTAGTTATCAGTCATTCAGCGATGACCAATTGGATGCGCCGAGGACAGACTGGCCGAGCTAGCTCATTGGTCACGGCGTGTGGGCACGGCGAGAGAGCGTGCGCCCCTCCGCCCGAATCGAAGCGGCCAAGCGCCACGGAAGTCCCCGCCCCGCGCATCCGATTGGCCGTTGTTTATCAATTAATATCCAGGCAACGGTGCATCGGAGAGATAATTGAGTAACGACTTTTCTCTACAGAATGTCATCGTCCATCCAACGCGCCTAAATTCCACTGCGACTTCTTGGCCACCCGGTATATGTATGAAGATATAAATGCATACAATCGATATGGCTGATTGGCTCGTACGATCAGCGGATGCCATGAGGTATGAAAAACCTCCACCTCCCGCTCCCTCTTCTCATGAGGATAAACGAGGGGGGGGGGGGGGGGCTCTGGGACATCGTCCAATTCATGCAACCGACGTACTCCAATATATGAATTACCTATCTAACGAGTCACCGCAATTGCCAATATAGACTATACGGAAGACCGGGCAAACCAGGCCGACACGAGGGAGGGCGAGGGCGGCCGAAGAGGGTTCATTTGTACACGTAACGCGTATAAATTTAACGTTGCATCATGAACGGAAAACCGTGTTGGGAAAAAAAACTAAGTCGCCTCGATAAACGACACGTATTTTTATTCTTACACACATACACGCACTCACCCACACACAGTAGCGTGCGCACGCGAACATAAGAGATGCTATATTTGGACATTATTCGAATGTGAAGTATAGTTTAATGTAAAGGTGACGGTCGCGGAATAACTTGAACAGGTGCCATACCCGAGGTAAGCTACTATATAGAATACGTGTCGTCCGCGCTGTACGGACCGCGAGCAATGTGTCGCGAACGAGGAGGACTGGAAAGTTTCGTAGCAGCCTATATATATATATATATATATATATATATCAGGAAGAGCCTCTCTCGGGACCGTAAGGGAATTGATCTTACAGCGCGCGAAAGCACGAAGGCCGATTCTATTTCGGTGTTCTGCATCGCTGCGCGCAAACCGCATGACTCACGTTACGTAGCGCGCAGGGCTTGTACCTGAATCACAAAACACTTTATACGTGTATATACAAACTATGATTTTAAAAAATAGTATAATGATATATTAAACGTCTAAGAATATGTATATATATATCTTTGCAAAAATTATATATATATATATCGGCTGAGGCAACAATTATTAGCAGTAGAAATATTTTCTAACCTCCCAGACTTAGGAGAAAACTTTTCCTACAAAAGTTGCCAAGTTTTAGTTTTTTAAAGACTGACGTGATTGGTAAGACAATGCAATCAATGCGAAGCGGATCGCATTGAAAGTGGTGGCCATCACTTTGAGCACCTTTTATAGAAGAAAGTCTCTGCATCGTTTTTGTAATCGTTTTTAGAGTGAAACAAATTGAGAAATCTTTTTTTTTTGTCGATTTTGGTATAGTTAATTTTGATCGATCATCTCGAAATTTGACGTGTGAACGTATTTTGAGTTCCTTGATAAAATTCTGGGAAAAAATCGCTGTAAGATTTAAAAAAATTGACGTGACTTTGAAATCTCCTAAGTGTCTTCACCTGGATGAACCTCGCAGCCACCACTCGATAACCCCTGTCGAAGTATACAACTTTTGTGGGTAAAGTTTTCTCCTACGTCTGATAAGTTGTTTCTATTGCTAATGGTTGTTGCCTCACTCGGTGTATATGATAAAGCTGTAGGGTCCCTACGTTTGTTCGTTCATCAGTCTAGTACTATTGAGTCGATTTCGGGTAATCTTTATAGGCTTGAAGTTTGCATCGTTGGTATGCAACAAAAAGTCTTATTAATTTCTTATTCCTATTATTAAACATCATATTACGTAAATTCAGGCTGTAGATTGATAAATAAGAATACTCCAAAATTCTCTCGTGCTCTCATATCCTGAATATATGAACCATATTCAGAATATAATAGCCATAGCCTAAATCTACGAACGGAAATGTGTGATACCAGAAAAAAAAAAATTCGTTGCAATCCAGCGATGCAAACTTCAACAGGATGAATCTTTAACAGAAACACAGCTTAAAGTCTGAAATAGGATTTAGGCTAATGGGCATCACGCTGTGCAGTTTATTACAATTACAATTAACAAATACCAAATATCGTTTTGAAAAAACTGACGAGCACAAACGAATAAAGAACCCAAACAAACCGAAATGAACCCAAACAAAAATTGACGAACCATGCTGAGTTCTGCGTAATCTTAACATTTTCACAAATGGTCTTTGCAGTTCGTTATTATGTTCAATAAGCAATATATATATATATATATATATATATATATATATATATATATATATGTGTGTGTATATATATGTATAGAAAAAACGTCACACAAGAGACCAAATTGAGTAATTAAGGGGTTACCCCACTTGCGATTTTGAAAAAATCGATTTTTTTATTGCATTTTTTTGAAGTATAAGTATCCGGGCCCATACTTCTGTTTGGGCCCGGAATAGATGACTCTATGTGAGTTTACAAAAAAAAAATATTTTCTTCGTGTAAACTGAAATTGAAACTTTAAACGCGTTTTTCTCAAAATGGCATTTCTGAAGTCGGTGACCAAGATTACTCGAACACTAATGAATCGATCTTCTTGAAATTTTGCAGGCTTATTTAATACATAAAAATGTAGTCTTTAATCGTTCGATTTTTTTTTTCCAAAAAAAAAAATGGCCGTTTTATAGCCAAAAAACGGCCGTTTTTTTTTTTCGTTAAAATCGAACCATTAACTTTGACTGTCCGCCATTTTGTGAAAAATGAATATTTTTCAAAATCCTTCGATTAAAGACTAGTTTATACTTATATTTGACTAAATCCATCCGCATTTTTTTTTCAGATGATCCACTTCGCCGCAATGTTGGTCACCGCAAACCGTGTATATAAAAACATTATTTCATTCACGGCCATTTGCCACGAAATAAAGTAATATTTTTCAATAAAAAAATTACTGAAAGTTCTTCAAGATGTGTTTTTTAAGATGGTATATTGATCGATTAAAAAAGTTTTGTAGTTTTCTTTAAAAAAATTCATGAAAAAGGCCTTTTTTGCGCTACAAGTGGGGGTAACGCCTTAACAAAAATGGACCAATAATGAGGCATCCTTTCCCTGTAAATCTGTAAGTCTTTATCTCTGGATCTAATAAAAGCGTAGGAGATGCTTTGTCTGCGATTTGTGAATTTTTAGCTAATTTCTCTACGAATCGTTGGTATAAACTAAATCAATTGGAAGCGGATGGGAGGGAAAGAGATTTTCGTGGGTAAGAATCCTACATAGAATCGAAGTTCATCAAAGTTCACTTATCGCGAGATTGCAAGATTCATGTGTACGTAAAGTTTGCGAAAATAAAAAAAATATCAAAACGACGAACAGTGTGTGTGTGCGCGTGCGGGAATGTACTACTTGTATAAAATAAATCCTACAAAATAAATCGTCCTGCTTGTGTTGCCCTAAAAACGGCCACTCGCGTGATTCGTCTGTATTGGGGGAAAGGCTCGTGCTCGCGTTACGAATGCAAATTAGACGCTGTCCTATTGTTGGATTCTTGTTTCTCCTTTTTTTACACGTGCATATTTTTGAAATAAAAAAATATAGACATGCACATTGATATAGATGTGTTTAACCCTTCCACTGCACACTTCCTCCACGAACCTCTGACTGCATATGGGGTCAATCTGACCCCAGACGTTTTTCAGATCGTTGTATTTCGGTAAATATGCATTTCTTCGTTATTTCGTAGAGACGTTTTTTGTAGTCAATGATCCTTATTTTATGATCGAAAATTTATTTTTCGAGATAAACAAAAATTAAGGGCCCAAACATTCGTTCAAAGCGGGAGATGCGTTAAAGCATACGTACTTGCACGAAAAAGATCATAATTTTTTTTTTCGAAGTCTAAAAATAAGTACTTCCAGGTTTTTAAAGAGTAAGGTTTGTAGATACGAAAAAAGACAGTGCCGATCGTCTTTCGAAAAAATATATTTATTTGGAGGTTTGAATTTGAGCATTTTCGGGATAGTGAACAATGGAAAAAAATCGACTGTTTCGGCAGATTAATTGTTGGAAACGTAAATTTTCCGCAATTTTTTACTTCAATGACTTATTATTATTCCCGAGCAGAAATTTGTTCAGGGTGAAATCCGGACCGGATCAGGCTGCCACAATAGCAAATCCGGGCCGGGTCAGGCAAATTTAGTCCGGCCCTGATCAGGGATGTAACGCTTTTGCAAATTCAAGTCCGGATCAGGCACCTTATCAGGCTCGGATCAGGCGCTTCATCAGGCCCGGATCAAGCAACTTATCTTGTTGCGGATTACGAAATCTAAGTATACTTATCCATGCGAGTCGGCAACGTTCAACATGTGGCAAGTAAAAAAACGGAAACAATTAAAACATGCTCATTGGTATCTGTCGATCGGAAAATGGTGTGTTTGGATACGAGCAACATCGACACGGAAGAAAAGATCTGGGTGATGTCTCTTCTCCACTGATAACAGAAAAAAAATACGAGGTTCGTTTCGCGTTAAATATATTACAAAATATAAAATTTAAGAGAATAAAAATACGTATATATTTAAAAAAATGCATTTCTAGACTGACTGTATGGTTGTGCATTACAATCAATCGTAAAAAATTGATTAAATTGTTCTTCAAACTAATAGTAATCTCTATTTTATCATTTTATTGCCAATATTTTCGCTTGTCCGGCGCAAATCAGGAGTGCCTGGTCAGGGCGGCTTATTAATGCCTGATAAGGCTCCTATCCGGCGCAAATCAGGCGGGCCTGATCAGGGCGCCTCATTAATGGCTGATAAGGCTCCTATCCGGCGCAAATCAGGCGTGCCTGATCAGAGCGTTTTATTGATCCCTGCTCAGGCCCCTATCTGGCTCAAAGAAGGCGTGCCTGATCAGGGCGCCTTCCCAGGTAGGAAATCGAAAGGCTGACGATGGAAACAAGCTTGTGCGAGCCTTGTTTCACCGAGCCTGAGTGAGACAGACCTGGCCCAGGTTTCATTGCATCGTTTGGAGCAGCCTGGAACCAAGACTGGCTGCTTAGCCTAAACTCAGGGTTATTTCAAGCTTCATTCAGCCGGTGAATTTTGAGGCTGATAAATGAAGGCTGAATGCAGGCTTGTCTCAGGTTGTGATAAAATAAAATAAGTTTAAAATAATATTTTTTCTGTACTTTTATGAAAAAAAAAATTTAGCAATAAATTTGTCGGGTGCGAACGCACGAAAAACGAAAGCGAAGGAGGCAGCTCAGAACATTTAAACATATGCTCTTATCGATATTTATGAGGTACACAAAAAAGTGTATACGAAAATAAAAGTACGCAATAAAATAAAGTATCGTTTTTTAAAATATTTTTTATATATATTTTGTAACAAATAATAAATATATATAATAAATCAAATGAATTCTTTACAAATTTATTAAATTTACTCCAATGTAGAATATAGAAAACTAAAAACAGGCCTCATATAGCCTCGGGAAGAGTTTGGGAAAAGCCTGGTCATAAATGCTCGTGAAGGCTTCATTAAGGCTCGTTTTCAGCCTTGTTGTTTCGTCGTTTCAGGCTTAGTACAGGCTATTCTACAAGCCTTTGGTCAAGCCTGTGTGCAAGAGCCTGAAACCGCGTTATCATTCAGAGGTTCAGCTAGGCCTGAAATCAAGCTGGTGCTCAGCCTGAATTAAAAAATGTGAGCCTTGTTTCAGAGCTTGGCGAGCCCATTTTTCATCGTCAATTCCTATCTGGGTTATTGATCCCTGATCCGGCCCTGATGGATCCTCAGGCAGCCTGATTAGATTTCTGCTCGGGTTCACGTTTACCGCAATCGACGCGTAAGTACATTCGACGCTCGTTGCACATAACCCTCCTGCAGAACGGACACTTGCTTTTAGTTTTATGATCGGCATTCTAAATACATAATTCACTATAGTAGCGCAAAATAAAAAAATTCTATGAACATTTTCTATCGTAACTCACTTACACGTAGTAATAAAACACCAAATTTCACCAAAAAAAAATGTTTTCACTTTCACCGCACTACAGCATAACCGGGGTCAATTGGACCCCAGGTGCTTTTTCGACCGAGTGTCCACCTATAGAGTAGGAGCGGGGCAACATTCGAGCGCCGCACTGCGGCCGAATAGATTACCCCGTATTGCGATACAGGGAGTTGAAAAAAAAAATGGAAATCAAAATGACCCACCATGCAGTCGAAGGGTTGAATTTAACTTTACCTATGAAAAATTTACTGGCGAGGTTGACTCCGTGAGAAGAAATGTTGATTGCACTGCCCGATGTAAGTGCAATATCCTGACAAAATGGACAAAATGGTCGACGTTCGTCGCCCGAAAAAAAAAAATAACCTAAACATAAGCACCGTTGGCTATTGGTCGAGCTTGGTGACGAAGACGGGACGAGAGGGGATAAGGAGTGAAGAGACACGTGAGGAGAGAATAAAGCCTGGAAACAAAACAAACAAAGAGGAACAAAAAAACCAAAGAGGAACAAAAAAAACAAAGACTTTCACAACGCGGCTGCCGGAATGATACGATTGGCGCTTGGTAACCCGTAACAAAAACGGAGAAGATGGAAGGGAATCGAGGAGGGAGATTAGATAGAGAGAACGTGATTCACCGTGGCGTCGTCGGCGAGAAAGGGAATCATTCGCAAAATCTCGGGGTACCGTGACTCATCCCAGAGAGCGAAGAGACGCGAGAAGTCATCTCACTCACTCACTCTCTCTCTCTCTCCCTCTCGCATCTGACCAGAAGATGCAAGCTATGCAATGCGGCCTATGGGTTGATGATATGTGCGTGAGGTGATTTTGATTGTGTTTCGTAACTTTTCCAATTTCCATCAATATGCAAATTCAGATTGAGAATAAATGAAAAATCTTCAATTCAGAAAAAAAATAGAACGAACAATCTCTCCACGATGGGTCTTGCGGCAAAAAACGCGAAATTTATCATATTTTTTTTACGGAGAAAAATAATCGAAAAACAATAAATTCGAAATGAAAAAGTCGGGTTTTTTTCAAAAAACTAAACGAGTATATCAAAGATTACTGAATACTTTTTAAATATTTTTTTTATAAAATACATTTCAAAACAAGAATCGTGAAAAAATAATCTTATTTGGTCATATATTTTTACGGAAAAAAAATTGCAAAAAAAAGGTTGGACTGCAAAATTCGTGTTTTTTCCTAGAAACTAAACAAGTATATCGATGATGACTGAATACTTTTTAAATGATTTTTTAAATAACATACATTTCAAAACAAGAAACTCGAGAAAACAATCTTATTTGGTCAATTTGGATAAAAACGTCGATTTTTTTGAAAAATGTAGTACATATTTCCGATTATGTAAATGATATTGGAAAATTCGGACAAGCGTTTTAGAAGGAAGGAATAACACATTTAAATTTGAGACAATTAAAGAAGGGTTGGGTCTAAAATTGTTCTATTTGGCGTGGAATGTCCTAACATGAATTATGGATTTAAATAAATATAACAACAAATATATAGGATAGTTATGAAATTTAGAAATTTCTATTATTCAGACACCCACATATATACATACATATGAAATTCGCCACTTCGTCTCTTCGCAGATTTTTCAAATATATATGCATATGCATGTATATACATGCACTCAGTGGGATTACAATGACGTTGGAGTTTGCATCGTTGGAATTCGCCAAAAATTTTCCTCATTTCAACTACTCAAATTTGTTCGGCCAATTTTGTATGTGAACATCGCTCTAACGTTTCTGCGTATTCTTATTAGAAATTTACCACCTCAATTTGCAAAAAAAAAGTCTTTGAATAATGACAAAAATGAAGAAATAAAAAGTGGCAAATAAAAAAAGTATTTCAACGTCAAGGATTACATTCATACGCGGTGTTTCTAAAATGACACACACCCACATACAGAAATTGTACACCTCTACGGATCGAATCTCAGAGCCCTCGGTTTGATCCACGGGGCTACGCAATTAGATCCTTCTTGTTAACCTTTCGTTGGCACACTTCTATAGGGTGTCTCAAAATGATCTGACATTTTTATGTATTAAGGGGTTACACCCACTTGCGATTTTGAAAAAATCGATTTTTTTTAATTGCATTTTTTTGAAGTGCAATTTGAAGTGCAATTTTTTTTTGATGCCCGGAATAGATGACTCTATGTAAGTTTACAAAAAAAAAAATATTTTCTTCGTGTAAACTAAAATTGAAACTTTAAACGCGTTTTTCTCAAAATGGCATTTCTGAAGTCGGTGACCAAGATTACTCGAACACTAATGAACCGATCTTCTTGAAATTTTGCAGGCTTATTTAATACATAAAAATGTAGTCTTTAATCGTTCGATTTTTTTTTTCGACAAAAAATGGCCCTTTTATAGCCAAAAAACGGCCGTTTTTTTCGTTAAAATCGAACCATTAACTTTGGCTGTCCGCCATTTTGTGAAAAATGAATATTTTTTAAAATCCTTCGATTAAAGACTAGTTTCTACTTACATTTGACTAAATCCATCCGCATTTTTTTTTTCAGATGATCCACTTCGCCACAATGTTGGTCACCGCAAACCGTGTATATAAAAACATTATTTCATTGACGGCCATTTGCCACTAAACAATGTAATATTTTTCAATAAATAAATTACTGAAAGTTCTTCAAGATGTGTTCTTTAAGATGGTATATTTATCGATTAAAAAAGTTTTGTAGTTTTCTTTAAAAAAATTCATGAAAAAGGCCTTTTTGCGCTACAAGTGGGGGTAACGCCGTAATAAAGCGTATTATTTATTTGAAAAGTGCGAATATTTTTATTTCAATACAAGGTAGAAACATGGAGGTTATGTGTGGAAAACAATATCCGATAAATGGCCGCCTTCCCCCTGTTTGCAAACGTTTACTCTTTTGACGAAATTTTCAATAACATTTTGGCATAATTGCGGACTAATTTCGTCAATGGTGCGTCCAATTGCTTCCTTGAGCTCTGGAATGTTCTGTGGATCATTGGCATACACTTTTCCTTTCAGAAAAGCCCACAGAAAGAAGTCCAATGGCGTAAAATCGTACGATCTTGATGTCCATTTCACGACCATGAAACTTCGTCTGCAATAACTGCATTGTTTCGCCCGCAGTGTGGCAGGTCGCGCCATCTTGTTGAAAGAATGTTTCTTCCAAGTCCATGCCGTTTACACCATTTATCGAATATTGTGTTCCACACATAACCTCCGTGTCTGAACCTTATATTAAAATAAAAATACTCGTACTTTTCAAACGAATAACACGTTTTATTAATAAATAAAAATGTCAGGGCATTTTCCGACACCCTTTATTTAACCACGATTTCGACACACTGGGTCAATTTTACCCGAATAGTCATCCACCTGCCATTAACAAACCTTCGGTCGGTCTTTATTGAAAAAAAAATCAAGGATCCGCTCTAAATAATTGTTATTGGATAACTCATAATTGAAATTCGGAAAGTGTCAAATTCAATTGTAAAAGATATTTGAAAAATTTCAATTTTGGGAAAGTGAGCATTTTATTTCAAATTCGTCGGGAGCGAAATGACCCAGTCTGTCAACGTAGGGTTGATTGTTTCAATTTTTCTTTTTTTTTCCTTAATTTCCTGGAGTTTTTTATTTGCGCTACGGAGCCGTGCACTGCTCGTATACATATGTAGACGGGGTGGGACACGCCGCATTTAACTACGCTCGGCTCTATATTCGAGTGGGTGTGCGGTTTCATACATATATATGTGTGTGTGTGTGTGTGTGTGTGTGTACACAATGCGGGCGCGAAGTATCAGATATACGTATGCGCGCGGAGCCTGGCCGCATATATATATATATACACACACATACATACATACATACATACATACATACATACATACATACATACATACATACATATATATATATATATATATATATATATATATATATATATGCACGCGGAGAGAAAGAGAACCCACCATCGATTAAAGAGTTCGAATGCACTCGTGACCTCGCTTCGCGGAAGTACGACGCGGACCCCACCCTGTTCCTTTTTTCTTCTTCCTCTTCGTTGGGAAAAAAAGAAACCCCAACTGAGAGAGAGAGAAAGAGAAAAAACGAGGGAAAAGATAAGGGGGAAAAAATTAAGAAAAAAAAGAAGCCTTCTTACATCACCTCTAGCCGGCGAAGAATGCCAGAGAGTGTTTTACACACAGGGTTTGCCTTGACACACACGCTCCTGTGTGGATCACATCGTGGATTCCTTTGTACGATCTTCTCGCTCGCGCGACCGCGCTACGCTTCTTCGTGCAACATCCCAAGGCCCCGGAGTACACCCTCTTGGTGGGCTCCTTTCCCTTGTTTTTGTCCCTCTCAAGGATCCGAGACAAAGAGCCGCCACTTCAACGTCCCCTTAGGGTGAAGCCCGAAAAGAGCTCTATGGATATAGATACACACACACACACACATATATACAGGGTGTTTGGCGCGTGGACCGACACAATTTTTTAGAGGATTGGGGGGGGGGTTTGCTACTTTTTCACCCTTAGACCCTATGTCATATGTGTCACGGTAATTGAGATATTATTTTTTTTAGTTTTTTTTTAATTACCCGAAATTTTGCCTTTAAATCGTCATAAGTTTTGTCATTGCGATTGTAATAGCACGATATAACTATTGTTGTGTTCTGCAATATATGTTTATTGTAAATAAATCATTATTTGATACAATTGGTTTCAAGAAAATGACTCGTGAGCTTCCAAAGTCTTAAAAATGCGTATATGTATGAAAAATGTCAACTTCTAAATTCATTATAAAATAACGAAAAGCTATTTTGAGCTTAGCTTTGTTTTAAAAAGTTCTCTACTTTATACCCTTTCCAACGGTATGCTACATGTCATAGAAATCATTCATTATGTGGTCAAAATAAAGAGAATAAGTTTTTTTTATAATGAATTTAGGAGTTGACATTTTTCACACGTTTGCACTTTTTTAAGACTGGGTCCAGAGTCATTTTCTTGAAACCAATTGTATCAAATAATTGTTTATTCATAATAAACATACATTTCAGAACACAATGAAACTTATTTCGTGCAATTACAACCACAAATAAAAAATTGATGACGATTTAGAGGCAAAATTTCGGGTAATAAAAAAAACGAAAAAAAAATCATATCTCAATTACCGTAAAACTTAGGACATAAGGTCTAAGGGTGCAAAATATAGCAAATGAACCCCCCCACACACACCGCAATCCCCCCAAAAAAATATGTCGGTCCATGCGTCAAACACTATGTATATTCGACCGTATGAGCGACCACTAAATATTCATTGGCCGGATAGAGCCTGCGCAAGGTTAATTTTTAAATTAAAAAGCGTAAAATTCATGGGTGGGAAGTGGACGAAAAAAAAACGATTTTTTAATGAAAATTTGAGTTTTTGGGATGCTTGAGGAAGCTTCAAATATTTTTTGACCGCTCGCAGCTTTAGCGACAATTTTTGTATTCTTCAAAGATAGTTGAATGGTGAGAAAAATGAACAAAAAAATTGAGCTCAAATTCGTGCCACCTTAATATATATGAATATATATAAGAATGAACAAAAGTTGGAAAACTCGTGTTTTATACATTTAAAAATCCCGTTTTCTATATAGCTTAATGGATACTCATGATCACAAGACAAGAAGAAAAACAACAAATATTGCGTGAGACAACGTTCAAAGTCAATGAGAGCGTTTTACATTGAGTATTTAGTGAAATGTTTCTTAAGGTATTCTTTCCACGAACCCAAATAGTTAACAATTAAACGATTTTTGTCTATAATCAAGTAAAAATACATTCCAGTATACTGGTAAAATTTCAAGCCACGTTACCGAACTTGTGACGAAAAATTACGACTCTAAAAATCGTCTCATTCGTACAGCGCTTTATGGAGATGACACGCTGGCTACATTTCTATCTAATAATTTATACACTAAATAACTCTAGATGCCTGATACAAACTGCTCACGGGTGTAGAAAACCCTAAAGATTCCGTAACGACAGTAAAAAGAGTGCGCCACCCAATGTTCAAAGAAAATGTTAATGATAATAATTATACAAATACGACTAACAGAAGAATTTTCGTACACGCGACGTGTCAGAGAAAATGTAAAAAATGTCTAAATCTACTAGATTTGCACGAAAATTTTTATTCCAGTTTATCGTTGAGTATGATTAATTGTGACTTGCTTTTATTAAGCGTCACTGGAATTACCTCCATAAAGCTAGCAGAGCAAACTCCCGAAAATGGATTTCATTGATATCAAAATTTTGTGCTTTTTATGTGCTAATTTTGTGCTCCATTAAAAATTTTTGTGCCCTTACCATTTAGCGGGCAATTAAAAATCGAAAGTGCTCTGCTGGCTTGCCATCAAGCTAGCAGAGCACTTAATGATATTTGACTTATCTAAGAATGAAATTACGTGATATTTATGTGCTTTTTATATGCTTTGCGAATATCGAACAGCCAAACCCCTATTTTTTGTTTTTTCGCCCGATATAGACCCTCAAAAAACCCCCAAAAAAGAGAATTTACCATTTCTTGGATATACTGACATGAAAATACATAATATTTATGTGCTTTTTATGTGCTCTACGAATATTCAAGAGCCAAACCGCTAAAACGCAAATTTCTCCCAAAACCACCCCCACAAGACCGAAATTACCCGCCAATACGAGTATTGGCTATTTTTTCGATATTGCTAAATCGAAGTAGTCCACATTTATGTGCTTTTTATGTGCTCTACGAATATCCAAGAGCCGAAACGCTAAAACGAAAATTTCTCCCAAAACCACCCCTACAAGACCCAAGCTACCCGCAAATACGAGTATTGGTTATTTTTTCGATATCGCTAGATCAAAGTAGTCCACATTTATGTGCTTTTTATGTGCTCTACGAGTATCCAAGAGCCAAACCGCTAAAACGCAAATTTCTCCCAAAACCACCCCCACAAGACCCAAATTACCCGCAAATACGAGTAATGGTTATTTTTTCGATATCGCAAAATAAAAGTAGTCCACATTTATGTGCTTTTTATGTGCTCTGTGAATATCCAAGAGCCAAACCGCTAAAACGCAAATTTCTCCCAAAACCACCCCTACAAGACCCAAGCTACCCGCCAATACGAGTATTGGTTATTTTTTCGATATCGCTAGATCAAAGTAGTCCACATTTATGTGCTTTTTATGTGCTCTACGAGTATCTAAGAGCCAAACCTCTAAAACGATAATTTCTCCGAAAACCACCCCTACGAGACCCAAACTACCCACCAATACGAGTATCGGCTATTTTTTCGATATTGCAAAATCGAAGTAGTCCACATTTATGTGCTTTTTATGTGCTCTACGAATATCCAAGAGCCAAACCGCTAAAACGCAAATTTCTCCCAAAACCACCCCCACAAGACCCAAATTACCCGCAAATACGTATTGGCTATTTTTTGGATATCGCAAAATCAAAGTAGTCCACATTTACGTGCTTTTTATGTGCTAATTTGTGCTCTTACCGTTTAGCGGGTAATTAGAAATCAAAAGTGCTCTGTTGGCTTACCATCAAGCTAGCAGAGCTCTTAATGATATTTGGCATATCTAAGAATGAAACTACGTGATATTTATGTGCTTTTTATGTGCTTTACGAATATCGAACAGCCAAACCCCTATTTTTTTTCGCCCGATATAGACCCTCAAAAAACCCCCAATTAAGAGCATTTACCATTTTGTGGATATACTGAAATGAAAATACATCATATTTATGTGATCTACGAATATTCAAGAGCCACACCGCTAAAACGCAAATTTCTCCCAAAACCACCCCCACAAGACCGAAATTACCCGCCAATACGAGTAATGGTTATTTTTTCGATATCACCAAATCAAAGTAGTCCACATTTAGTAAATATGGACTACTTTGATTTGGCGCTATAGCTATAGTTGTAAAGAATATGTGGTTAAAATTCCATAAGGATCGGTTTAGTAGTACCGAAGATTTTATCAACAAGCCGTCGACAAACGTTGTTTCGAGAAAAACGCGTTTAAAGTTTTTTTGGGTTACATAAATACATTAAAAAAAGTTTTTTTACGTATTTCGAAACTGTATTTATTAAGGGGTTAGGCCACAGTAACGACTATAAAATCATGTGCGAATTTAACAATTTTTTTTGTATGCAGAAGTGATTCACTCATAAAATTAATTACAGATCTATTTAGTATGAATATCAAGCTGTTAGAAAATGTATATATTTTTTTTCGACGTAAAAAATGGCCGACTACTAATATTTTATTATGTTATCTTTTTTTAGGCGCTCCGCGGCGTGACATTTAGCATCCACAATTTTACCTAGAACAAAAGACAAAAATTCTCGTCAATCTACATTAGAATACCTAGAGAAGTACGTACGGAATTTAAAAAATATTGTTTTATTCAAAAGTTGTAGGTATTTGAACTTAAGAAATGAATTTTCAGTGAAAAATGTCGTTGTAACTGCTCATAAACTGCTCATAAAATGGAAAGTTTTCGATCAATCAGAAATTCCGTACGTACTTCTCTGCGAAATGCAATTAGGAACATAACTTTTAAATTTGAAGTACATCGAGTGAAAATTGTTGAAGTTACTTGTCACGCCAATTGGAAAAAAGCTGTTTCGAGAAGTTTCGAGGAGTCGGCAATTTTGTACGTCGAAAAAATATATATATTTTTTCTAACAGCTTGATATTCATACTAAATACATGTGTAATTAATTTTATGAGTGAATCACTTTTTCATGCGAAAAAAAAATTGTTAAATTCGCACATGATTTTATACCCGTTACTGTGGCCTAACCCCTCAAGTGTAACAACTTTTATATCAATATCTATAATATAAACCTATTAAAAAAATTCATGAAAATAGCCGTTTTTTGGCGTCTAAAGCGAAAAGACCCCTTGATAAATTATGAACGAGTATCACGCGCGCGCTACCGTTCGTTTTGGTAGCGCCTCAAACAATAGTACGATCCAAATGAATCAAAGTGCAGACAAATTCTCAAAGCGTTTATTTTCACATGCCAAAGCGCTTCGGGAAAAAAGTCTTCAGCCGTTTACACGCCAACTTCGCGCAAACGAACAGACGGACGGACAACTATTTCCAAAATGCATCGATATCGTCACAACATCGTATTCTAACCCTAACAGCTTAATTACAGTTTGAAAAAAAAGAATTTACCGACAGGCACTATAATTTTATATCAGCGAGATATATCATTGTGTATAATGCATATTTGTGTATTATGCTGTCATACATTATGTGTATAATTATTTAGATGCCCAAATGACAATTCTCGACAACGTTTGCGTGATTTTCGTAGCTTAAGAACTGCGGAATAAAAAAAAATCATTACCGTAGCATTGCAACGATGCAAACTTCAACGTCATATTCTATAGAATGCCTAAAACGTTCGGGCAATGTATAAAATATCATTGATTTCATACATTACCTAGGCATTTTATACAATACCAAATAGACAGCCGGCGAAGTATTTAATAGTTGCGGGTGACGAGAGGGCGCGCGGGTATAACCCAAAAAAGCCCAAAGAAACCGAAACAAAATGTCACAATAGTTCAACATGTGAGAACAAATAAATACTATTCTATTGAAATGATCGGTTGAATTGAAGATTTTGAGCAAACAAAAGATGTTTTATTCGTCCATTATTTTATACTTTACCTGATCTCGTAATGGCATTCTATGTAATTCCTGGGTATTGCATACATTACCTAGGTACAGTATGTAATGGGTAACGATAGATAAAATATTTTATACATTGTCTGCTTTATACACATTGCCGGCAACACACCTATATATAGGTGTGTTAGTGATATATATATATATCGTAACGGTGCGTGTGGCTTTGGCGAACAAGCAACCAACTTGCCTCATTTTGACTACGCTTTTCTCGTTCTCCCTTTTTTTATGACCGCACCAAGAATAGTCGAATAATTTATCGCGCACAGATACTCGCGGTCTCATCATCGCTGGTACGGCGACTTCCGCAGTCTTCGTGGTCGAGCACAAAACCACGACGACGACGATAACGACGACTACAACGATCGGTGCGGACATTTTTGGACACACGCGTGCCCATATTACATATATATGTGTATGTGTGTGCGTGCAATCAAAACACACACACACACACACACACACACACACAGATATATATATATATATATATATATATATATATATATATATGGGCATTTACACAGTTCTCTCGCGACGATGTCTGAAAATAAGCCTGCAAATTAACGACCTCCACCGCTGCCCCTCCCGAATAAGCTCGCGGATGATTCTCAATTATCGCCTTGGCCTGCTCGTATTTGTGTGTGTGTGTGTGTGTGTGTGTGTGTGTGTGTGTGTGTGTAGGGTGTCCTATTATGAATCGATAATCCTGCAACTGTCGATAGGTCACATCATGTCCTACTAGATGCACGATGTTGAAGTTTGCATCGTTGGAATGCAACGAAAATTACAATATTATACGACCTCCAACGTTTATTGACAAATCTTAGCTACGAAAACTTCTCGACAATTTTTTAATCTACTTATTTAGAGATGTAAATTTACACAAAAGATTTTTTGAAGTAATGAAAAGGAGGAAATAAAAAAATTGAAAAGAATTTTCGTTGCATTCCAACGAAGCAAACTTCAACAGCATCTATACGCTGGAATTTCAGTGTAGTAAAAGTCCCACGGTAATCGAGATTATTATCTCCTTTTGGTTTATCGTTTGCCATTTCTACGAATGACTTTTTTACCCAGTTAAAAAAAATACTCGTGGTTATTTGTTTTATTTAGAAACGTCTTCTTTATAACCTCAAATGTTATAGACACTTTACGAAAAAAGATCTTATGCAGAATTTTCATACAAACCGATTCGAACATTTCGCTTTGATAGCCTGGCTTTAAAAAGTTGCTTAGTTATTGACGATTCATATCATTCGTAGAAATGGCATGCAAAAAACCGAAAGCAGATGGTTTTTTTTAAACATAAACAAATCCAAGATTTCGAAAACCGTTGGACTTTTACTAAACTAAAATTACAGAATATGGTAGGACGTGATCTGACCTATCGAAAGTTGCAGGATTATCCATTCATAACAGGACTGTGTGTGGATGTATGTATACCAACCATTTTATTCACGCCTGCACTGGCGCAACCCTCACTCATACACACATGCATGCGCATCCACTGGCGCAAAGCTCGAAAATGAGTAAAGAATGAAAAAAAAAAAACGAATCGGCCCAATAACAATAAAAATACAGTAACAGAGGCTCCGAATCTCAATCGAAACGCGAGACTAGCGCCAAACGCCTGGTTGGAAAAAAAATCGTAAATCAAAGAAACGAAAAAGTATTCTCGCGAGGCAATAATAGCTGTGAATAATCGTAAATCGCACGGGCAGTTTATACAGATATACCGTCTTGTTTTTTTTTTGCTCTCGTCTCGATCGAAGAGCGCGTTGCCTTTTGCTTTCACTATCTTTCTTTTTTTCTTTTTTTTTGTTCTATTGTAGATTTCGTATTTAATGGGGCGTACATTTTCGCAAAGTGTAACAGCGAGCGCTGCTTCGCGAGCTGACATTCCCGCTGCTCTCTCTCTCTCTCTCTCTCTCTCTCTCTCTCTCTCTCTCTCTCTCTCTCTCTCTCTCTCTCTCTCATCGTCGTAATACTTTCTTCGGCGATCGATAGACCCGAGTTGAACAAATGGGAATGAGAAAGAACAAGGAGACGGTGATGAAGTAGTATGACCGAGGAGAAATCGGTACTTTTTTTTCTATTCCCCCCTGGAAAATGAACCATGCTTGCACCATTTCCTGTACTTTTGGCGAACTCAAATGACAATAACAATGGAGATGATAACGATGCTTACGATTATTATAAATAGTAATGATGATTATAATGATATACTTCTGACAAACATTTTCGGTGATTTTGTTACTGAAATATACAAATAATTTATTTTTCGATATTTTTCAAATACAACTTCCCTTGAAGTTTTCATCGCTGGAATGCGAGCCAATTGTCTATTTTTATATTTTTAATGATGCCCAATTTTTTTGCCTTTTTAGGCTACGAAAATAGCCGAAACGTTTTTCCTTATATTAGGGATGTGTAACCTGAATACACGAAAAAAAATATTTCAGATATTAATACGAATTAATTAGAAAAAAAAACAAAGGAGAACTTTCGTTACATTCCAATGATGCAAATTTTAACACCATGGATCTATTTATTTAGACCAAACTTTTTTTAGAATACTACGACTAAAGAAGTTTAATAAAACAAAGAAGAATTTTGGTTGCATCCCAGCGATGCAAATATGATGACCATATGTATATTCGATAAAAAAAAATATTATATTGTGCCTGTGTGTGGGGGGGGGGGGGGGGGTATCTCACCGACTAGTTTTCCGTTTGTGAGCATAGAGGGTGGGCGATTGCTGGGCAAAACGCTTTTTTAAGGGGCCAGTGTGACACTTTCAAAAAATCGATTTTTGTTGCCTTTCTCGACAGTTTGTACTTTCAAGAATATCATTATCATTTATATCATTTATGTCAATATCATTTCATCTTGCAAAAATCGATTGTTAAATTTCGTTTTTCTCGAAATGAGATTTTTCAAATTTGCTGACATTGTAACTCAACCCGAGTCGAAATTTTCGAGCCGCGTTCAACCCACAAAATGAAGGCGAGCAGAAATCGGCGTGAGCGGGTTATTGGGTATCGAAAGGAGGGTACAATGTTTGAAAGTACCATGCGTTAGAGCCTCCGATGAACCTCCGGCATGGCAGAAAGTAGACTTTTTGACTCAAAGGAGGTCAGGGAGGGTCACAATTGAACCTACGGAACCTCAGGTGGGCCTACTTCGTGCGCTCCCGCAGAACCTACTGCCCCCCCTTTCGGCCTACTGTACACGGCTAAACAAAAAAATTAATTTATATAGAATCTATTTAAACAAAATAGGTTTTTTTCCTTGTCTCCCAGCCTACTACGATCATATTTCTTTCAAATATATTTATATATGTTAATAAAGATGAGATTCAAATTAATATTCATTTGCTTACAATGTACACTGTAAAGCTTAGTGTACTATATGCAAAAAATATTTCATAAATCGAAAATAAAATGAACGCATTATTTGAGAGCTTTACTACAAGGATTTTTCATCGTAATTCGTCATTCCCTGGCCTTTGGAAATGATTTTTTTCGAAGAAAATATTTGCCCTATATGCGATTTGAACCTAGTCCTACCTACTCATAACTACGCGCCGCTGCCCCTATGCTACCGAATGGTTATAACATTTTGGTCGCTGATATGGCATAAGAGACCAAATGAATACCTCCAACTATTTGTTGTATCACATAAGCTGTAGATTTTTCAAACACACAGACACACACACACGCGCGCGCGTGTGTGTGTGTATGTATATGTTTATTTATAGAAAATCAATCTATTTAATATAGTCCAATAACTACATATTTTATTTGATTCTAATAAATCTGTGATTCGGTTTCATCAGTTTAACATTTTCATCTGTTCAAAAAAACAATTTAGTCAAGTTCACTGAATGGATCTAGTTATTTTTTTTTAAATTTACCTTAAATAAAATATTTGTAGAGTTAAGCATTTTTCTATTTGATTGAACTAATGGTCCATCTTTATTGTAACACTCATATCAAAGGGGCGGGGGGTAGTGAAGGTGGAGAGAGAGGAATTATATATATATATATAATTCCTCTCCTATTCCGCCTATTATATATATATATATATAAAATAGGCGGGGGGTAGTGAATTCCTCTCTCTCCACCTTCACTACCCCCCGCCCCCTTGATATGAGTGTTGCAATAAAGATGGACCATTAGTTCAATCAAATAGAAAAATGCTTAACTCTACAAATATTCTATTTAAGGTAAATTAAAAAAAAAACTAGATCCATTCAGTGAACTTGACTAAATTGTTTTTTTGAACAGATGAAAATGTTAAACTAATGAAACCGAATCACAGATTTATTAGGATCAAATAAAATATGTAGTTATTGGACGGTATTAAATAGATTGATTTTCTATAAATAAACATTTTTAAAATCAATCATTTTAATAATGGAATGCAATAGGAAAAATTTGGTTCTATGAAAAATCTAGTTAATACAAATTAAAAAAAAATCAAATAGACGCGGTTAGTTAATATCATAATATTTAGCAGGAAAAAATAAAAATATGCTTCATACATACACGTGGAAATATTTTTTTAATTTTCGACGTGCTAAAAATGAAAACAAGGAAAAATCAAACATCTTATTTGAAATCGACGGTAATCGGCCGTCGCCATTTATCAACTCATTATTGAATAAACAAAAAAAAACAAAACGAACAAAAACAAAAAGAAAAAATCGAATGAGGTTGAATTCTAAACCGACAATTTCAACCCTTCAGAACATGAAATAGACTATAATTAACACCCTATCGTTCCATATAGAAATCAACATTATATGTTATTTAGATATACACTGCCAGCTAAAAGTTTTCGGACACTCCACATAATCGCAAAACTTTTGATCGCTGGAGAATTGCCAAATAATGTTAGAGTAATATAATTCATTTCATTTATTATTTCACGAAGATACTATAAAGATCTATATGATTAAGTAATTTCACAGAGCTTTATAGTATCTTCGTAAAATAATTATTATTCTACCATAAGTTTGCAATGATCCAAAGTGATATTAAGTTTTGCAGTTATCTGAAGTGTCCGAATACTTTTGATTGGTAGTGTATATTCGAATATATTAACGCAACCACATATTTCGAGTATTATATATATATATATAAAGTATTATATAATATATACCGTCGCTTAAATGTTTGGATACACCAGTCGATATTTCTTGCTGCACTAAAAGTCACATAGCTTCGTAAAAAAAAGATAACCAAATTTACCGAACGGCGTTTTGACGGGAATAAATTCAGCTGTATGTTGCTTTTCTGAAATATTTTTTTATCATTTTCTTTTCGACCCGGTACGCACTTTTATGCGTGACTGATTTTCGGCTTTTTTTCGACCATCAAGAATTGAACGCATGACTTATGGAAAAAAAATTGTTACGTTTATCCATGATGAACTTAAACGGGGTAGCAGGAACTTCATTTGCGTTTTTTATAAAGTTTTGTACGATTTTTTTCGCAATGTTATTTCATTTTTTGCTAAAAAGACTAATTCTAGATAATGCAATGTAACTCAAGAACTAGAGGGCTTAAGAAGAAATGTCAAGAACGAAAAACGTCGCGTAAGCTTATACTGGATAGACTGGCATTTTTTAAAGAATTTTCCTGTGAGATTTTTTCTCACAGGAAAATGCCTATTAATCCGATAGAATTGGAGTAAGACTGTATACACAAGCATTCTTTTATCAATTGCCTATAAAATAATAATAAATCGATATTGAGCAAATTTGATTGTTTTCGCATATTAATATTGGACTATTAATTTGATAAGGGGACGATGTATTTTTATTAATTTCGTATTATTTTCGTCATCGAACGGGTTACCGATCAGGTCACAATGGAATGATGATGGAGGAGATATCGAATTTGGGCCGAAAGCAGGTTAGGTGGGGTCGAGGCAACAGTTTGAGATTGAAAGCAGGTTAAGGAGGCCTGTGCTCTGCACGTTTCACCGAAACTGGGGGTCGAGAGAAGGTTTGGGAGGTCTAGCAGAGGCTACCTTGGGCCAAGAGGAGGTCTCTTCATGGCACTGAACTCGACACATGAGGTTTCGTAGGTTCAACGGAGGCTGGCGGCTTATGTATTACAAAAGAAATGGGTCCTGCGAGGGTTCAGAGGAGGCTAAAAATTTCGACTCGGGAAAGAGCAATTATCCGATTGACTTGAAATTTGAACTGAGTATTCTTGAATATATTCACTCCACAATGTCGGATAATTTTGATTGGATGAAAATTGACGATTTGCCATTGAAAAAAAACGACCATTTTATAGGCAAGAAAACAGACTTTTTTCATAACTACGCCATTTTGTTAGATTTTGATATTTATCGAAAATCCTACGTCATTGTACAGGAAATACCTTCCAGTTTAACGACATTTTTTCCTTTTTCGGTTTCAGCTACTCAATCGGCCGGAATCATGTCAGCAGTGGAGGACCTTTTTTTGTTGGCGCCTCCGAAGACAGCGCATAAGTCGCTTGGATCTCAATATTTTTCTATGAAAAAATTACGTACTACCCATGCAGAAATTTTTTGGGGACTCCCCAGATCCTACCAGATCCCTATGGGGATTTGATAGGGACGCCCCAAGTAAGGAGTCCACACTGGAATCCAAATAGATTTGTTGGGGATTCCTCAGATTCTACCAGATCCTTATGGGGATTTGATAGGGACGGCCCAGGTAGGGAGACCACATTGGAATCCAAATGGATCCTGGGCTGTTTCCAGATTAACGTGGTTTGAGAATTTTTTACTTGAAATTATATAAAATGGAATTTCGCGACGCTCTGTAAAAAATTATTCTTTGATGGTCCCGTGCACAGATTTGCTTGGGAGTTTCAAGATGCACCAATGTGTTTCTAAGAATTTGTTAGGGACACCGCACGTTAGGATTTCTCACCGGGATCTGATGTGGGAATGCTAAGGTTTTTTATACGTTGCAGTAAAAAAAGTATTCGTTTTTAAGTATTTACAATATAAAACGTATTCATATTTCATTAAATACAAAAAGTATATGGCATTGAAGTTTGCATCATTGGAACGCAACGAAAGTTCCTTTTTACATTTTTTCCATATTTTTATTGTCATAGAAGATCTTTGTTATACATTTATATCGTAAATCGCTAAATATTTTTTTAAAAATGGTTAACGGATTTTTGTAACCAAAATCTGCAAAAAAAAAATTAAAATAATTCAAAAGCATTAATGTTTGTTGCATTCCAATGATGCAAGCATCAACCTTATTAAAGTGTTTAAATTTTATATAGTATGAAAAGTATTCAAAGAATATCCCGCCCATAACTGCACAAGTATTTTTGCTTAATAATAGTATAAAAAGTGTATAAAAACTACGTTACAGCATAAAAAGTATTTAAAGTATTTTTAAAAAGTACTCGAAGATATAGATATAAGATATAAGTATTCGAAGAATACTATACAAAGCACTATAAATATTCAGTATGGGTAAACAATTAAAAAAAAACAAAATAAGTATATTGTGGTATTCGATATGTACTCCTTTGTAAACAATAAATTGATCTCTTTAGTGTATCGATGCTTTTATTTTTTGTAGCATTTTGGGCTTACAGAATGCGATATGATCGATCAAGCATCGTATCGGATTCCGTTCAATACTGTGGGGAAGCTTTAAGATTCTTACATTGGATTCCGATGGGAAATCCCTATTGGATCCTAATAGGGAATCCCTATGGAATCCCTATGGAATTCCGATAGGAATCCCTACTGGATCCCGATGGGAATCCCTTTTGGATCCCGATGGGAATCCCTTTTGGATCCCGATGGGGAGTCCCTCTTGGAATCCAATGTACAAGCGTGACGTTTCCTGATAGGGATCCAATGGGGTGTCCCGTTGGATCCCTATCAGGGAGTAGGGAGAAGTAGGGGAATCCTATAGGATTCCAAACACAATTTCTACCTGGGTATAAGTCAAATATGGCGAAATATATTCTTAATTTTCCGAAACATTTAATTGAGTACTTTTCTTCCAAAAAATTCCCGAAAATCACCCAAATTTTCAGGGTTCACAGTGGTATAGCCCCTTAAATGTCGTGTGACAAAAAATTGGCCGAGATATTCACGAGTTTTTCACCAATTTGGTGAAAAAACTTTTTAGGGTCATGATTTCATAGGTCGTTGGATTCGTCCGAATATCAGCTACGTCTTAATTTAAAAAAAACATGTTCCCATGTGAAAAACCATTGTTGACCTTGAGAACGCAAAAACCATGACCTTGACAAAAATGAATTTTTCACCACTGTATCAGCCCTTCGAAATCAATCAAATTACCTCCTGACATTTTTTTCGTCACTCTAAAGGAACGGAGATATTTGGGGTGGTCACGTTAAATGGTCCACCCTGTATATTCAACATTGTAGTCGATATTTAAGCAATATAAAAAAACAATATTTTATAATGCAGATCGGTCGATCTGTTTTGAGACATTTTATCATACATACATAAATTCATTAATTCAACATCCGAGTGCGTTTACGTAAGCAAATATATACAAGAGCGTAAACACGCATCGTCGATCAAAAGACACTGACGCGAGCGTGCAGAGTGCGCGTCGCGTGAGTTACGCGTGTGTGTGTAAAAGCTCGTGACACTCGGCGAGGTCAAATATAAAAGAACGAATAAACAAGCACGTGCTGCTCGCAGAGATGAAAACGAGCCGAGAGCGCGAACCACGAAACAAAAAAAAATTAATTGAAAATACTAAAAACCGGACGATCGGGATTTTTTTTTCGATAAAAAAAAATCACATAATGTGTAACCGATAATCATTGACGGAGAATACTTCGAGATAAGAATTATCACTTTCCAACGAGTCGTCTGACAAGTTCGCGACTTTTCGAAAGAGCACGTTTTTCTCGGAAAACAGAAGAAAGAAAAATGTTTTTTTGTTATCGCAGCGAAGTGAGGAGCCAGGGGGGAGGAGGGAGGAGCGGGGAAGCCTGTGACGTGTGGTATTTGCGATATATAGCAAGTGGAATGACGAATCAAAACGATTTTACTGCTCTTACTGTCGGTTTATTTTTATTTTTTCGTCGTATTTTCTTGCCACTCGCGCTTGGTTTATCGTCGGCAATGGAATTTAGGATCGTATCGTATTGAGGTTTATATACCAAGCTTATTGTGGAAAACGAGTTTTCTATTAAGGCCACAATAACGGGTACAAAATCATGTGCGAATTTAACAATTTTTTTCGTATGAAAAAGTGATTCGCCAATAAAATTAATTACACATCTATTCAGTATGAATATCAAGCTGTTAGAAAATATGTATTTTTTTTCCGATGTACAAAATGGCCGACTACTCGAAACTTCTCGAAACAGCTTTTTTCCAATTGGCGTGACAAATAACTTCAACAATTTTCACTCGATTTACTTCAAATTTAAAAGTTATGTTCCTAATTGCATTTCGCAGAGAAGTACGTACGGAATTTATGATTAATCGAAAACTTTTCATTTTATGAGCAGTTATAACGAAATTTTTCACTGAAAATTCATTTCTGAAGTTCAAATACCTACAACTTTTGAATAAAACAATATTTTTCAAATTCCGTACGTACTTCTCTAGGTATTCTAATGTAGATTGACGAGAATTTTTGTTTTTTTTGTTCTAGGTAAAAAATTGTGGATGCTAAATGTCACGCCGCGGAGCGCCTAAAAAAAAGATAACAAAAGAAAATGTTAGTAGTCGTCCATTTTGTACATCGAAAAAAGAAATATATATATTTTCCAACAGCTTGATATTCGTACTAATAGATGTGTAATTGATTTTATCAGTGAATCACTTTTTTATACGAAAAAAAAAATGTTAAATTCACACATGATTTTATACCCGTTACTGTGGCCTAAGGCCTTAATGAGAAGGAAAAAAACGGTTTTTTTTATACCTGGTATACCGTTGGAGTTACACAGAGTTCGACCTACAAATACATATATTAGGGTGGCACAAATTTGAGCTCTATTTTTTTTCCTTTTTCTCACCATCCAAGTGTCTTTTTTTAAGAAAAAAAAAATTGTCGTCGAAGCTGCGAGCGGTCAAAAAATATTTAGAGGTCGCTCAAGCCTCCAAAAAATTCAAATTTTCATTAAAAAATCGATTTTTTTCGCACACTTCTCACCCATCATTTTAACGCTTTATAATTTTAATATTAACCTCGCGAAAGCTCTAGCCGGCCAATGAACATTTAGTGGTCGCTCAAGGTTTTCGAAATTTACAATTTCCGCTGAAAATAAATCTCGCAGGCACTATAATTCCTTGTAGCATAAAAACAAAATAAACAGCGAAGTATCGCATTTTCTGGATAATTTATTATAATAATTTGTAACAAACACCAATTAGACGATGTGTTATTATGTATTATTGTATTATAGCGTCGCTCGTCACAGAGTACAGCTACGATTGGTCCGCAGTTTGACTAACGAGACCAACTGTGGGACGCATTACGATGCGCGGAAAATAGCTGCCATTTCAGTTCTACGAATAAAACGACCTATAATTTTGTTCGCGGACAGGAGCTTTAAAGAATTATTTTATGAAAACAAAGATTATAATTCTTGGGTCAAAAGTGTGAGGTAAATTTAAAAAATATGTTTCTAAAGAAAAAGGATGAATTGTTTTGAAAATTGTACAAAGCGTCAAATTTATGAGTGAGAAGAGTAAAAAAAATTGGCGAAGATTGGAAACTTCGAAGCTCTTGAGCGATCACTAAATATTCACTGGCCGGATAGAGCTTTCGCAAAGTTAATTTAAAAATTATAAAGCGTAAAATCCATGGGTGAGATGTGGACGAAAAAAAAAATCGAATGTTTAATGGAAATTTGAATTTTTGGCACGCTTGAACGACCTTTAAATATTTTTTGACCGCTCGTAGCTTTAGCGACAATTTTTTTATTCTTTAAAGAAGACAATTGGAGAAACATTTAAAAAAAATAGAGCTCAAACTTGTGCCACCCTAATATATATGAATATTTATAGGGATGATGAAAAGGTGAAAAACACGTTTTTTCATGTAGTTTAAAAAAGCCCTTTTTTCGTGCAGCTTTGATGGGCTACTGTGAAAATTTAAATAAATTAATATTGATTTATTGAAATTTTCTCGACAACCAATGAACGGATTGACTTGAAATTTGGTACATTTACACAGTGCAATAGTAATGCAACCCTTCGCGGTCACACGTTCTGCCTATAAGACGCCGGTCACAGGGGGTCGCAATGACCCCCGCCATGTTCCAGACGATTGCCGCGTTGACCTCATCGTTCCAAATGACTCATAAAAATTTAGGATATTATGTCGAACATTCTAGAATGTGGCATTCGCGGTATTAAATTTTAATCGAAATTTAAAATGGCGGACCAAAATCGGCAAGGGCTCAAGACGTAAGAAAAGCCCTTTTTCGTAGAAAAAATCATAACTCTTGCAACATTTAATTATTTTTCCATAAAGTTTTAGGACGATACTTTTGACATGTGATAGTTCAAGGAAAAAATAGCTCCATAATGGGAAATAGTTCAAGGAAAAAATATCTCCAGGTCCGACCCTTCACTGTACTTACGGAGGGTACACCAAAGCACCGTTAGAAGGCAGACCAGTCACCTTGGCCGCCAACAACTTATAATAGTAATTTTGGCTTGAAGTTGCGCTTGGGGTCATCTTGACCCCGGGTGACCGCGGAGGATTAATCTTTACCGGTGTTTTTTTTCTTAGCAATATTTGTTCATTAGTTATAAACAGTAATGCATTTTGCCTAGAAAATTAAAAAAAAATACGATTTTTTATATTTTATGATTGGTACACGATAATAAAATAATGCTTGGCCACGTATTATATTACCTATTTAAAGGAAGAACAAAAATCTTTTTTCGTTTCAGATCAACCGGTTAGCCAAAATCAAGTACACAGTTGAATCCTTCACATTCAAAGGTCCTTCACGAAATTGCTTATAACTTCTTTAATTATTAATACTTTTGTATGAAATTTGGTAGTCAAGTTTGTTAATCTACATACAAATAAATGGCCAAACGATTTTATAATCATCTTACTTATTCTTTTTTATCCCCCTGTATTTCGAGTCGTCACAAACCCAAACAAACTTTATCGATACTCACGATCACAATACCAAAAGAAAGAACATAAAAAATTGAGTCATAAAACGAAAAAGGTAGCCTGAATCAGAAGGCCCGAAAAATCGTTTTTTTTTTTTTATTTACTTAAATCGATAGATAAACTATCCGAGAATTTATTTACAAAGTTACAGAGGAAAATTGTAAATATTTTCGAAGATATAAGACCAAAAGCAGAAAATCGATTGATATTTGATATTCATATTTCCTCCTATTGCAAACATTGATGCGCATTTTCTCGTTTTCGTTTTGACGATTTTTCCAAATTGGCGGGCGTGAATGCAAAAAAACTAAACGACCTATTGAATTAACCCAGTTTTTTTTCTTCAGTTTGAAAATCTCTTCTAAGTGAATTAAAAAAGGCGTTGAGAAAATATTGTTAAATAATTTGCATAGCACGTTAAAGTGTCTTTTTTAAACACATTTTTGTTCAATCCTGAGAAAATTTATAATTTCACGATTTTTCAGCTTTTTCTTAATTCACCCAGAAGAAAAATATCTGGCAATTGAACATTTTATTGGGTTATTTGGTTCAGTCGAGAATTACTCGTCTTTACCGCCGATTGGGGACTGCAGTGGCAAGACGCACATGGAATAGGCTGATAGATCTGCAGGCATTTATTGTTTCATGTTGAACATTTTTTCATACATTTCCAATATACATGCAAAGATTCCTCAATGTTTACTGGACTCACTTGTTTTTTTCCCTTCTAAAAAAATTCCCGATAAAACACTTTTTGGACCTTCTAATTCAGGCTCCCGCCTTGATGAAACACATTTTTTTTAAACTTTTAATGTATTTCGAAAGTGTGTTTATTAAGTGTAACAACTTTTATATCAATATTGATAATATAAACCTATCAAAAAAATTCATGAAAATCGCCTTTTTAGTGTCTAAAGTGAGAAGACCCCTTAAGGAATCTTCCCTTTAAAAAGAATCATCATAATCAGCCATTTTTTCCTCGCCCAAATTCATCTCTCCTCTTAAAGCCTAAAAAAAGGCATTTACAATTGTATAAACCGACGCCCCCCCCCCCCCCCCCCTCGTAGAATTCCATTTTCAAAATATCAGCGAATCGCGAAATCGCGGTTACGTCGCTACGGCCACGCGACGTTATTAACGAGCGACAGCAGTGCGAGATCAGCGGACGAGAAAAGACGCGTGTACACAGCGAGGACGCAAGGATTATATACCTCTCGATCGCTTCTCCGCTAAACTTTCTCTCGGAACGTTGGAAGTCCGTTCTTTCCTTTACTTTTTCTTTCTCTCCTCTTTTTGTCTCTTACGTTTCGTCGTTTCTTTATATTTCTTTTTTTTTCTATACCGCGACATACATACACATAGGTGGACACACGTATGTATAGGTGGCTCGAAATGAGATGCGAATGTATAGCGCGCGCGAGTGGTCGTTCTCGACTTTTCGGTCTCACGAAATGAACACTCCTATGTAGTTCTTTGGCGCTCCTCTTGTTGAAATAGAACACGGGTAGATGCGCGTTTCGGTCGGTTGCGTGTGTGTTCGTGTGTGTCCACATGTTCGAGCTAATGTACGTTTGAGATGACGTTCAAGTTTGCATCGCTGGGGTGCAACCAAAATGATTTCATTTGATTCTTTTTTCCATTTTTTTTCACATTTCCTTTGGCATTTTTGAGCTACGAAAAAATCACGCAAATATTTTCGATAAGAATCATTCGGCGATCTACAACCTTAGTCTGCGGGGGATGATTTTGGATAATAATAAAAATAAGGAATTGGAAAGAATTTTCGTTGCATTTAAACGATGCAAATTTCAACCCCATAGTTTGAGGGTATTTTCAAATTATATATATATATATATATATATATATATATATAAAGTGAAAAGTGAAAAAAATATATAGAAACGTAAATCCGGTGCACTTTTTCCCTGACCCCCGCCAATTCGATTTATTCTTAAAAATCTGTTTCCATTGACTCTAAAAGACACCCTGATTTTTTTTACATTTTCCGAAACAACCCTTAGTAAAAAAAAAAATCTCAAAAATGCGTGATTATATGTAAGAACATGAAAGCTATCACCCACAATGGAAGTATGATTTTTTCTGTGCTTTCTGAGCGATTAACGTGAGAAAAAATCCGAAAAATTCAAGAACCGCTTAATTCGGGCGAATACTTAAATTTTTTGATGCCCACAATGAATTTTCTTGACCATTTTTGAATAACCAAATCACAATCACGGACCTTGAACAGTTAGCAGTCAATTTTTCGGAATTTTTAAAACGTTAATCGCTCAGAAAGCACAGAAAAAATCATACTTCCACTGCGGGTGATAGCTTGCATGTTCTTACATATAATCAAGCATTTTTGGGAATTTTTTCAGATTTTTAAATCGGGGTGTTATTTTCGGAGCAAATTTTTTTTTGACTAAGGGTCTTTTTCGAAAAATGTAAAAAAAATGCCGAGTGTCTTTTAGAGTCAATGGAATCAGATTTTGATAAATCAATCGAATTGGCGGGGGTCAGGGAAAAAGTCCACCGGATTCACGTGGCATACCTCATATATATATTTATTTATACGAATTCATTTGTTGAATTTTATTATTACCTGTATGTCATTTTACATGCATAAATCGATATCGGTATATCAATCGATATATCGTATATAATGAGGTTTAAGCTTGCATCGTTGGCGCGCAGTGAAAATTAATATTTCTCAATTTCTTCCGTTTCGGTTGGCATATTTCGCCTCAAAAAATCTGCAATAATTTTTAAATATATTTATTTAGCGATCTACTATGTGAAAAAAGATCTCGCAACATAATGAAAACGACGGAATCAAAGTGTGAAAAAGAATCTTCATTGCGTTTTAACCATGTGAACTTTAACACGATCATCAATATATCAATCATATATATATTTGTGTGTGTGTATTCGATTAGGTTAGATTGGGTTTATTGATGCTCCAACATAAAGACGTCCTCTGGCATAAAATCCTCATTCCAAAAAAATACAGAGAGAGAGGGAGAGGGAATAAACTTTTGTTTAATAAAAAATAATGATATTGAGAACAATATAAAAGAAGAAATCATGAAAAAAGTAGTGGTTTGTCACAAACTAATTTCGTATTTTTAACAAGTGATTATGAATTTTAACTAACGAAATTCTACATGACAAATTGAATATGTATGTATATATATATATATATATATATATAAATTCGTATTAACGTATGAATTTGTTTATTTGAAATCATTATTACCTATCTGTCAAGCAGAGGATATTTTCGAACGTTCGCTCCCTCTCTGTCAATACACAAAGACAATATTCTCAAAAAATTGAGAAAGTAAAAAATTAAAAATGATAAAAATATATCGTAATAACATAGATAAAAGGAAACAGCATGTCATAAATTTCACATTTGCAATATATTATAAACAATTCAATTAAACAAGTTCACAAGTGTTTTATACACATATTTAGATATGCTGACATGATTGTTCGAGTAATGCACAGACCGACACGTTGAAATATCGACTCCCTCCCTCTCCATCTCTCAGTCTCTTTCACACATGTGTCCGTATGATAACTCAACACAAGGGTCAATAAACATTATAGTAACGTAGTAACAAACGATTGGACGATACTCATTGATCAGACCCATCCAAACCCAAACATTTGGTTATTATCATTATTATTGTTATTATTATTATATATTATATATTATATTGATAATATTTAATAATAAAAATAATCATACTAACAAGACCCGCGCGTAAATTTAGCTGCGTATTAATAATTATATATATGTGTATGTATTGATTGCGATTGATTTAAAAAATGATCCGTGTACAACTAAATTTACGGCTCTTATTATTATTACCCCCCCCCCCCCCCACACATTTATATGTGTGTAATTCTACGGCCCACGCGTAAGTTTAGTTGCACACGGACCTTGAAGAAAAGAAAAAATCAAGCGCACATTACGCGATAGCGCTTTTTTGTTGTCCCGTGGATAAAGGAACGAGGTCGACTCTCGTCGGGGGCAACGGGGAGAAACGCAGATACGCGTTGTATTTCTAGAAGAAAATAAAAATTAAAAAAAGCCAAGCAAATCGAATACGCGAATGCGAGCAAGAGGATAGGGCGATAAACACGCGTTCTCTCGCTCGTCTTCGTTCTCCCCCTTGTTTCGTCGTTGCATTATTTTTCTCTCTTTTTGTTTGTCTTTACGTGCCGCGGGCGCGTGTGTGTGTTGTTTTTGTTTCATCCTTCGATTTGGGTGTTATTTATTCGTCGTTTCCGCGGGTGCCGCAATAACAAACGTGTAAACTTACCCCATAAACCAGTCCACGGTATCGCGGAGATACTCGGGTAACCTATCCAGCTTGGATGATTTTCGTGTAGATCACTGCCCCGTGAAAGTCGCGCGCCTCCCCTCCTCCGCCTCGCTGGCCGCTTCGCTTTATACCCCGATTGCGCGACTCGAAGAACGGGGTTGTAAAAGAAGAACGCGGAGAAACGAAAAGGGGGAGGGGCTGTATAGGGGGTGGGGAAGGTGAAAAGGCGAGTAGAGGAGAAAGAAAAAAGATCTCCGCGACTCAGCGCACGTACGGCGATGATCTCGTGAAATCTAACATGGCGAGGTTCTATTGTCACCTGTTCCCGTCATGCCTCGCTTTTCGGCAATCTTAAGGATTTTCCCGTGCGTGAACGAGTACCTCGTTCTGTGTTTTTATTTCACGGAGCGCCTCCACTCCGAGAGCCGCGACTTCCCTCCGCTGTCTCCCGCTCCACGCCGCCACGCGCCCTCGCGATTTCTTTCTTCGTTTTTTCACCTGTCAGCGAGCCTCGCGGCGACGCAGCGACCGTGTGCACGATCTTCGACGCGAGACTCTATTTTTCGGCGCTCAACACACTGGCTTGCACACACACATACACACACACACACGCGCGCGCGAACGCACTGGAGGATTTTCACTCGTGAAACATCGTGACGTTAATAATCTTCGCGGCGAAGACGCGGCGACAGCAACGTGCGTACATACATAGGTATACGTGTCATACGCGGTGAAACGCGATGGAGATACACACGCGATACGCAGGACACGAAAAGAGACGGGAGGACTTTTCGCATGCGAGGCGTGCGTGCCTCGCGTTCGAGCACACACGTTCAGGTCGCGCGGCGCACACGGAGCGACGACACTGCAGACGGATGAGAGAGGAAAATCTTTTCCACGGGAGACAACACAGCTGATTGAACGGCGGCCGTAGAGCAGAAACCGCGTACCCTCGCTCGTTGACGGACTGAGACTGCAGAGGGTGACACCTGCCGACCACCTCGCGCGTGCTTAGACCGCCCCCCCCCGCCGCACCATGCTACGCGGCGCTCGACCCCCACTCCGCGAGAGCGCACGACCCCCCGCTTTACGATGCGCCGCCGAGCATTCTCCTATCGCGAACGCGAACGCCGGCGGTCAATCCATACGTGCCCCTGACGACAGCAGGTCGATGAGACGTCGCGCAACTGTGAGCACTGTATCTGTCATACACCCCCCGTGCGCTTTCTCTGGAGAATGACTAGCGATTTTGTAGCCTCGACCGATGGTAAGTGCGCGTTCCTACGAAGACGCATGGCGGCAGCACTTTACCGTGAGCGACAGTGGCGAACCCTTTCGTTATGACAAAGAACATATATTGCATGAAAGCACATGCGTTATAAGCGCTGCTACGATTTCTTGGGGTGATCGCTCGGTTATCACCCCAGCCGCTTAATGCGCTGTCTTTACCGATGTGCATGAACACATTCAAAGAATATATGTTCTTTGATTGTGTGTTGCACACCGATACGTCGCCGCGCGGTCCACCACGGAATGTATAAGCCCCCTGACACTGTGGCCACTATTCCTATACGATAAACGAAAAGGCGTTTTGTCCCGGCTTTTTAGTTCTGGAAATCGCCACTACCTAGCGTTGGCTTTTAATACTCCGATCAGCTGAACGATTCGATACTTTCGTGGGTTATGCCTGTTATCGTTATGGCGACGTTATTTATTGTGTTTGAATGGAAAATCATTAGAACGGAAAATCATTCCAAATATATCAATAGACTTTTATTCATGTAAGATATTCGAAACACCGGCACAACATACATATATGTGCATGCTTGTCACACGACTACTAGCGCCACAGTGCGGCAAGGACATTTTGCGCACAGCATTTATCTGCCAGTGTCAGGGGCTGATATATACTACATTTTCTGTGCCAAATATTAACACGGGACCTGTGCCACCATGTATTGGAAGAACACATAAGTATCCGCAAGTTTGACAAAAGATGGCCCCACCAGGAGGTTATGGTTGAAATTGTCAGATGTAAAACGTCATATCGTAAGGTTGGACATCTGGCAAGACCATAAGCTTGAAATATTAGCGATTTTGTATCAGCATCACATAATTTTTTCGTGCGAAAATGTCGAGTTTTGGGCCGATGAGCGGAATTTGCGGGAACTTTTAATTTACTTCTTTAATTTGAAAAAATCTGCAGCTAAGGCGCATCGATTGCTTGTAGAAGCATATGGTGAGGATGCTTAAGGTAGTTCTGTAGTTTTGGTCAAATCTTAGGAATTGGCTGCAATCTAAGTATGGTGTAGATATGACCTTCATGGACTGATGCCCAAAAATTCAATTCGATTCACCGTTTAGTTCATGAGATAGTTGCAATTGAATATGGGTATTTTTGTACGCGATCCCTATGCCTAACACGTAAACCAATAGGAGTTTGCTCGCATTTCTCGATATAGGTTCTAAACGGATCTTAGGATTTCAAAATAAAAACACGTGTACGCAGTACTATTGTGGGATTGATTTTTTTTTAATGGCAAACTTTGACCTTTAGTTTCCGAGATATCGACTTATGAAAAGTGGTAATTTTGTTCCACGCCGAACTCAGGCCCAACCATCTGTAACGGAATGGCAACAGTGTACGCTGCAGCCAGCTGATCGGCGCGTGGTCTAGGAACTCGAAGCGCGTTTTTCCCCGAGTTCTAGTAAATTTGAGACGGATGAGAAATAAATTTATTCTGCAAACAAATTTAATATCTTCAATTCATTCATGTATTTGCCTTTGTTAAAGCGAATGCAATTTAAACTGTCGCCAAGATGTTGTAAATCCACGATCCGACGTCCTTCGACAGCGAATTTTTGTTGCTGATCGTTGAGGTTATGGTTATTCTCGTCGCGGTTAGCCGCATTTGCTTGACACATGGCTGCCACAGCTTTCAGTCGTTTAGCGAGCACCTTTTTTTGTAAACTTTCCTTTGTATCGCATTTGGGTTGACATTTTCACGCTTTTTTTTATTTATATAAAAGATTTCGCGAAAGACGGATCGTAAGAAGCTCAACGCTGTGACTGTAGGAAAAACGCGCTGTTGCCACGATTACAGCGCCACTCTCTATACGAGCATAAGACCTATCTATGCATGAGGTGCGAATGTGTGGGACATACAGAGTGTGCAAGCTCCGTCAAAAATGTAAAACCAACAGTACCGTATAGACATTGGATGTTACTATACGCTTCGACCGAAACTTTGGATTCATACGTGTACCTACAGAAATACCTTAAGTGAGAGAGGTTGTCGCGAGTGGTTTCAAAAGTTGCAAAACAGTGAGTTTGACGTCGAAGACAAAGAACGTAGCGGAAGGCCATTACGAAGACGCGGACTTGGAAGCATTATTGGAGGGAGATTCGTGCCAAACGCAAGAGTTACCGCAAATTACGCTTATTCGGCTCAAAACTCGACATTTTCGCACGAAAAAAATTATGTGATGCTGATACAAAATCGCTGATATTTCAAGGTCATGGCCTTGTCAATGTCCAACTTTACGATATGACGTTTTACATCTGACAATTTCAACTATAACCTCCTGGTGTGGCCATCTTGTGTCAAACGGCGGAGACTTATTTGTACTCCTAATATATGCTGAAATTTCAGTCAGGTTTTCGAGATAAAAATCATCCGCTTTTGGGTTTTCGCATGCCATTGCTACAAACGATAACTTCTTTTTAACCTTAAATGTTAACGAAACTTTATGAAAAAAGATTCTATGCAGAATTTTCATACAAACCAATTCGAACATCTGACTTTGATAGCCTGCAGTGTAAAAAAAATGTAGTACTACGCATATTGTGCCAATTACTTTTAAAAGTTGCTTATTTATTGTCATTTCACGTCATTTGTAGAAATGGCATGCGATAAAGCCAAAACGGATGATTTTTTTTTAAATAACATAAAGGCCAAAATCTCGGAAACAGTGGAACTTTTACTAAACTGAAATTCCAGCAGATAGTAGGACATAATCTGACCTATCGACAGTTGCAGGATCATTCATTCAAAACAGGACACCCTGTGTATATATATATATATCGAAAGAATATCGTGATTCATTTGTTTCCGTTGAGTTTCTTTGCCTAGCTTCAAGGCAATGCCCAACAAAACTTCGAAGCATGCCCGACGAAAAAAAAGTCTGTAGCAATATGGATTTACGAAAAATGAGCAAATCAACGACACCGCGACGCGGTTACTACTCCGAAATCGTGACAGGTAAGACGGATCAGCGCGATCGCGGAACAAAAATCGATTCAAGACCGCGTTTGACTGTATATATTTATATATATCGACTACTACGAAAAAAGGGACCGCGAGGTATGCCGCGAAGCCGAGAATCATAGCACCTAGAAGAACGAAGCTCGTTTGGCAAATATCGACCGAGCAGAACGCAGCCACGGTCGGCAATGAGCTGCAGTTTGGGAGCGAGGCGAAAAAAATCAGTCATCTCGGCGCCGCCGTACGCTGGTTGACCTTTCCCGAGGATCCGACGATCGTGAGTTCCTCAAACTGCACCGTTCCGATTAATAGAGACATTTATTTTTTAAGTATAAAGACAACAACAAAAAAGTCGTTTGATCGAACACGAAAAAAACGAACATAGGATATGGGAAAAATGTGGAAACGTTCTCAGTCTTTTCCAGCCGAGACATTTGTACCTAAGGTGCAAATGGACGCGCGCGTCAAACCAAAACAACTGCCGCGCAACGTCGAGATGGAGCGCCGACGTAGATTGTACAGGAATCTGCGAATCCAGGACGCTCTGCGGGATGCGGACGTTTCGCCAGTCGATATTTTGCCACCGGAAGTCGTGCGACCGATGGCCGGTAACGAAGAAAAATACGGCCTCTACGCTATCCTCGCTTACTTGCCACTTGAGATTTTCGACGACGAGGAATTCGACTGCAGGCCCGTGCACTTTAGTCTTCCATTCAGTAATAAAAAGTGGACGAGTCGAAAAAACGCATGGGAACTTTAAACACATTCATACATATGTTTATATACAGGGTATATAAACTATTCACATTGGCACGACGAAATATCACCAGAGAGATGCATTTTGTGGAAAAAAACGTTCCAAACAAAATTTTCATATTGTCAACCAACAAAAATGATAGTGTTCGGTAGTTTCTCTTTGGTGGCCACTTTCAACGTTATTTCAAGCCCGACTTTGGTTTTTTTATGGAAAGTATATGTTTTATTTCAAATAAAAAAACTTTTTCATTTTTATTTTTGAAAATATTTTAGATGAAAAACAAATATTTCGTTAATATTTTCTACCAATTTATTCAATATCTATTTGGTTATGTGTTCAAAAAATCTTGAAAAGCTGTAGCCAAACGGATAAATGTTTCAGACAAAAGTTATCATGTTACGCAAAAAATATTGGTTCCCATTGAAAAAAAAACTAAAGTTGACCTTGAAATAACCTTGAAAATGGTCACTGAACAAAAAATAATCAGCACCATTTTTGTTCCTCGAAACTGTAGAACTTTTGGTCAAATCATTTTTCCCCTAAATGCATTCCACTGGACATCTTTCGTTGTGCCAACTTAAGGGGCGACATCTACCCAGAGGCCCGATAAGAGTGGCCAAATTTCGACTTTTTTTCTGGGATATGGTTGGTGAAAAAAATCACCAAACAATAGAGAAAAACATGGCGGCCGGCATGACTACCTTATTTTCGTGATGTTTGGCGGTGGACACTCCAGCTTAACCGGTCCATCTGAAATATAAAAACCAAACGGGTTATTCAAGTTAACTACAAATACGAGTCGTAAACGATCGGCGATTTTTTAAATCATTCTTTTTCTCAACGTGGCGACGAATTGAAATTCGAGCATACAAAATCTATGAAAAACGTCGTCATCTTAACGAAACTATTTGAAAAAGTAAGATCGTCAACAACCTTCAAATGTTTCTCTTTTGTAACTCCTGTAAATTTGGAACCAATTCATCGAATGGTTAGACTGTTAGACGCTGTAGCTCATTCAATTTAAGAAATATAGGGGGTCTCGAAATGATCTGACATTTTAATGAATTAATAAAACGTAGTATTTATTTGAAAAGTACGAATATTTTTATTTCAATATGAGGTACAAACTTGGAGGTTATGTGTGGAACACAATATCCGATAAATGGCGTAAACGGCATGGACTTGGAAGACATTCTTTCAACAAGATGGCGCAACCTGCCACGCTGCGGGCGAAACAATGCAGTTATTGCAGACAGAGGTCGTGTTCGTTGGGTCGCATCATTTTGATACGAACAAGTGCGCATGCGCATAATGATGCGCAACGAAACGAACGCATCATCAATTGCGCATCATTGTGCGCATGCGCAATCAAAATGATGAGACCCAACGAACACGACCAGAGTTTCATGGTCGTGTTATCGCGCGCCGCGGCGATGTGAATGGGCCACCAAGATCGTGCGATTTGACGCCATTGGACTTGTTTCTTTGGGCTTTTCAGAAAAGAAAAGTGTATGCGTCTTTGACGAAAAAAATTTCGTCAAAAGCGCGACCGTTTATAAACGGGGACGAGGCGGCCATTTGTCAGATATTGTGTTCCACACATAACCTCCATGTTTGTATTCGGAGTACAAATAAGTATCCGCCGTTTGACAAAAGATGGCCCTACCAGGAGGTTATGGTTGAAAGTGTCAGATGTAAAAGGTCATATCGTAAGGTTGGACATCCGGCAAGACCATAACCTTGAAATATTAGCGATTTTGTATCAGCATCACAGAATTTTTTTCGTGCGATAATGTCGAGTTTTCAGCCGAATAAGCGTCATTTGCGGTAACTTTATAACTCTTCTTTACTTCTTTAATTTGAAGAAATCTGCAGCTGAGGCGCATCGATTGCTTGTAGAAGCATATGGTGAGGCTGCTTTAAGGCCTTAGGCCACAGTAACGGGTATAAAAAAATTGTTCCAAACAATAATATTATGAACCATTTTTTCATAGGACGTGAAGTATTCTCGAAAATATAGATTTCATGAAATATGTCCGAACAGTTGAAAAAAAAAGATTGTATGGAATTCTCCAGTGCCGTCTCGTAGACGCGGAGCATATCGCGTCAAGGTTTGAAACTCCTTTATCTCGTAAAACATTGGTTGTAAGAAAACAATCTTTAAATAAAAATTGTAGATTATTATATTCCGTCCAACATTCATGCCAACCATTTTTGTGAGTAAACCCACTGTTGAGCAGAAATCGGGGAAGAAATTTTCATAAAATGTAATTTTAATCAAAACTTATGAAATAATAATAATATCAAAAAACGTTCGTCATAAAAAAGGTGCGTGATATTATTGTAAACAATAATGTACCGGACAATTTTTTTCCTAGGACGCATAGTTTATGATGCATCCTCAAAAGTAATGGAAACGCGAAATCCAAGATGGCGGCTTTGTGTACACACTTGGCACCCCAACAATTCGGGTTTAAGGCCTTAGGCCCCAGTTCCGGGTATAAAATCATGTGCGAATTGAACAATTGTTTTTCGTATGAAAAAGTGATTATCTCATAAAATTAATTACACATCTACTTAGTATAAATATCAAGCTGTTAGAAAATATATCTTTTTTTTTCGATGTACAAAATGGCCGACTACTAATATTTTCTTTTGTTATCTTTTTTTAGGCGCTCCGCGGCGTGACATTTAGCATCCACAATTTTTTACCTAGAACAAGAAACAAAAATTCTCGTCAATCTACATTAGAATACCTAGAGAAGTACGTACGGAATTTAAAAAATAATGTTTTATTCAAAAGTTGTAGGTATTGAAACTTAAGAAGTGAGTTTTCAGCGAAAAATTTCGTTATAACTGCTCATAAACTGCTCATAAAATGAAAAGTTTTCGATTGATCAGAAATTCCGTACGTACTTCTCTGCGAAATGCAATTAGGAACATAACTATTAAATTTGAAGTAAATCGAGTGAAAATTGTTGAAGTTATTTGTCACGCCAATTGGAAAAAAGCTGTTTCGAGAAGTTTCGAGTAGTCGGCCATTTTATACATCGAAAACAAAAATACATATTTTCTAACAGCTTGATATTCATACTAAATAGATGTGTAATTAATTTCAAGAGCGAATCACTTTTTCATACGAAAAAAAAATGTTAAATTCGCACATGATTTTATACCCGTTACTGTGGCCTAAGGCCTTAAGGATGTATGGCAGCTACTGCAGAGTCGTTACAGAACTGATTATGCAATTTGCAAAAATCGCATTTAAAGACTAAATAAAATAATTGTAATATTCATTAAAGCTAAAAAGGAGATTTACCACAGCTCAAAGTAAAACATGCGGTACAGAAAGAAGAATTTTCAATTTTTAACTGCAAATTTAGTTTGTTGATTTGATGTATGTTTTCCCTGACGTTGTCGTGGTTACGACGTACGAGCTAAAGAAATACGAATACGGTCCCATTTAACTCGCAATATCTCGCAAAATATATGGGCACATGTCGATTTTTTATTTTTACCGTATCATGCATATTACAGCGATACCGCACAAAAGTTTTTTTTACAAAAGAGTACTCCGGAAATACCTTTTTTGCCAATGTAAAGGGAATTTTGGACGTACAGTCCTATGTTCCCCGTGTTAAATGACCCAACTTTGAATTCGTTTATCTCAGCATTCACGTGGGCAAATTTTGTTTTTTTAATCTCAAAAAGTTCTCGATATTTTCCTTTACAATATCAGTGAGTTTCAATTCGAACAGTAGTAAATGACTTAGTTGCCATACATCCTTAAGTGAGAGAAGTTGTCGTGAGTGGTTTCAAAAGTTTAAGAACGGTGAGTTTGACGTCGAAGACAAAGAACGTAGCGAAAGGCTGAAACGACGACGCGGAATTGGAAGCATTATTGGAGAAAGATTCGTGCCAAACGCAAACACAGATTCGGCTCAAAACTCGACATTTGCGCACGAAAAAAATTACGTGATGCTGACACAAAATCGCTTGTATTTGAAGGTCTTGCCGGATTTCCAACCTTACGATATGACGTTTTACATCTGACAATTTCAACCATAACTTCCTGGTGGGGCGATCTTTTGTCAAACAGCAGACATATTTGTACTCCCCATACCTTGTATTAAGGGGTTACCCCCACTTGCGATTTTGAAAAAATCGATTTTTTTTATTGCATTTTTTTGAAGTGCAATTTGAAGTGCAGTTTTTTTTGATGCCCGGAATAGATGACTCTATGTAAGTTTACAAAAAAAAATATTTTCTTCGTGTAAACTGAAATTGAAACTTTAAACGCGTTTTTCTCAAAATGGCATTTCTGAAGTCGGTGACCAAGATTACTCGAACACTAATGAACCGATCGTCTTGAAATTTTGCAGGCTTATTTAATACATAAAAATGTAGTCTTTAATCGTTCGATTTTTTTTCGAAAAAAAAATGGCCGTTTTATAGTCAAAAAACGGCCGTTTTTTTTTCGTTAAAATCGAACCATTAACTTTGACTGTCCGCCATTTTGTGAAAAATGAATATTTTTTAAAATCCTTCGATTAAAGACTAGTTTATACTTATATTTGACTAAATCCATCCGCATTTTTTTTTCCGATGATCCACTTCGCCGCAATGTTGGTCACCGCAAACCGTGTATATAAAAACATTATTTCATTGACAGCCATTTGCCACTAAACAATGTAATATTTTTCAATAAAAAAATTACTGAAAGTTCTTCAAGATGTGTTCTTTAAGATGGTATATTGATCGATTAAAAAAGTTTTGTAGTTTTCTTTTAAAAAAATTCATGAAAAAGGCCTTTTTTGCGCTACAAGTGGGGGTAACGCCTTAAAACAAGAACATTCGTACTTTCCAAATAAATAATACGTGTTATTAATAAATTTAAAAGTCAGGTTATTTTTAGACACCCTGTATATCAATGAAATTTTCAGGGAACACAGCTAAACGGTGATATTTACTATCGAATAAAAATATTTTCGGTAAATGCGATTTTTTGATCCACCTAGGCAAATGTAGCCCGTAAAATGGTACACCCTGTGTATGTCACGCGCTTTGAGTTCTACCCGAGCTACAAAAGAGATCTAATGAAACGGCTGTTTTTTTCATTTCCACCGAGGAGTAATAAATACGTCAAAAGGCCATGCGCGTAAAAAGCAATAGAAGTGAAGAGGAGTAACGGAAAAATCAAATGTTCAGGACCAACGAGGACTGGATGAATCTCGGTCTGGTCGATGGCAGCGCCACGCGGCATCCATTGCCAGCGAGCGTGTTTGTAAAAAAAGATGCATCATCGATACCTCGAAATGTCAACGACCTGGTGGAACTTTACGACTGGCATAACGCAGCCGTCGTCGATTACAATAACGAGACGAAATTGTGGACCGTACGAATCCTCGACGGCCGAGCCCACGCAAACAGAATATTTCATTTGCCCCGTATTTACGTGAGATTCTTCGCCGAGGATCCACGCCCGTTCGCCGGAAGGCTCGCTGCGGCTATCCGGGCCCGCAGGAGGGCGGAAGCGTGCGTCAGGTCAGCTGGTCGAACTAATACTTTTCCTCATTGTCAGTGCCGGCGTTAGGGGGGGGCGCGATGGGGCGACGGCCCAGGGCGACAAATTCAGGGGGGCGCCAAGGTCTGGAGTTGGAGTCTCCTGCCTCCCCTGGTGCAAACCCTCAAAACTGTGCTCTACGCTCTGTGCATATGGATATTTTTTATTGAGATTTTTTTTAGATGGATTTTTTGAGGGTTTGTGGTCGAGGAGCAATTGAAAGACTATTCGGACACGTGGTCTTTTTTATACGATATTAAAAAAATTCCGGAAAAAAAGGAACTTGCAGTATTATGTGCAAATCTCCAGCAGAAGCTTACTGTTGGTTCCAATTCCGATATCGATGGAGACGGACTATGTGACGAGCTCATAAGTCTGAAGCATTTTCTTCCCGGTGACAATATTTCGTGTATAACCGTTCTCAATTTCATACAACAGCGCGAAATTCAGGAACTGTATCCAAATGTTTGGATTGCTTTCCGGATTTTTGCAACCATTCCGGTTACAGTTGCAAGTGGAGAACGCAGTTTTTCAAAACTAAAATTAATAAAAACGTATCTTCGATCAACAACCTCTCAATCGAGACTCTCTAGCCTGGCTACTCTGTCGATTGAAACTGAAATCGCTGGACAATTAGATTTTTCTCAATTAATTCGTTCATTTGCTGACAAAAAAGCCCGAAAGGTAAAATTTTACTAAAGAACATCATTCAAAAAAACAAACAATTTAAGAAAATTCATCAAAAATTAACAAAATGTTCAATCTAAATGAAAAGTAAAAAAAAAATGTGCAAGAAATTCAAATTCGAAAAGAAATTTGAAAAAATTTGTGAATGACAAAAAAAATCAAAAGGAATAAAAATATTTTAAAAAATAAAAAAAAAATGTAAAAAAAAATTAAAAAATTGAAAATTTAAAAAAATATAAAAAAAGAGGAGCTACAAAACGTTCTATGTCCGCGTCGTTAGCTCTGGGTAACGCTAAAGGAAAGATGAAATTCTTAATATAAGTTTACTTGGGATCAGCAAAAAACTAACACTTGATATTGCTTCCCTTAAGTGGGCGCCACAATATTTTCGCCCGGGGTGTCAGTGGCCCTTACGCCGGCACTGCTCATTGTCCAGTGAAAGTAGACCCAAATCGCGGATAACGAGCAGAAACTTCCGGAAGGTTATTTTTTTCAGAATTATTTTGAAAGCCACAGTAACGGGTATAAAATCTTGGACGAATTTGACAAATTTTTTTCGTATGAAAAAGTGATTCACTCATAAAATTAATTACACATGTATTTAGTATGAATATCAAGCTGTTAGAAAAAATATATATTTTTTTTTCGATGTACAAAATGGCCGACTACTCGAAACTTCTCGAAACAGCTTTTTTCCAATTGGCGTGACAAATAACTTCAACAATTTTCACTCGATTTACTTCAAATTTAAAAGTTATGTTCCTAATTGCATTTCGCAGAGAAGTACGTACGGAATTTCTGATTAATCGAAAACTTTTCATTTTATGAGCAGTTTATGAGCAGTTATAACGAAATTTTTCACTGAAAACTCATTTTTTAAGTTTCAATACCTACAACTTTTGAATAAAACATTATTTTTTAAAATCCGTACGTACTTCTCTAGGTATTCTAATGTAGATTGACGAGAATTTTTGTTTCTTGTTCTAGGTAAAAAATTGTGGATGCTAAATGTCACGCCGCGGAGCGCCTAAAAAAGATAAAAGAAAATATTAGTAGTCGGCCATTTTGTAAATCGAAAAAAAAAGATATATTTTCTAACAGCTTGATATTTATACTAAATAGACGTGTAATTAATTTTATGAGAGAATCACTTTTTCATACGAAAAACAATTGTTCAATTCGCACATGATTTTATACCCGGAACTGGGGCCTAAGGCCTTAAACCCGAATTGTTGGGGTGCCAAGTGTGTAAATAAAGCCGCCATCTTGGATTTCGCGTTTCCATTACTTTTGAGGATGCATCATAAACTATGCGTCCTAGGAAAAAAATTGTCCGGTACATTATTGTTTACAATAATATCACGCATCTTTTTTATGACGAACGTTTTTTAATATTATTAATATTTCATAAGTTATGATTAAAATAACATTTTATGAAAATTTCTTTCCCGATTTCTACTCAACAGTGGGTTTACTCATAAAAATGGTTGGTATGAATGTTGGGCGGAATATAATAATCCACAATTTTTATTTAAAGATTGTTTTCTTACAACCGATGTTTTACGAGATAAAGGAGTTTCAAACCTTGACGCGATACGCTCCGCGTCTACGAGACGGCACTGGAGAATTCCGTACAATCGTTTTTTTTTTTCAACTTTTCGGACATATTTCATGAAATCTATATTTTCGAGAATATTTCACGTCCTATGAAAAAATGGTTCATAATGTTATTGTTTAGAATAATTTTACGGGTCTTCTTTGTCCTGGACTTCCAAAATATTATGAATATATGATAAGTTATGGTTGAAATATGGGTCTGAAGTTCGCAGCGTTGTGACGCAACGAAATTTTATCAATTTCTTTCATTTCAAGTAATCCATTGCATATTCCGCTTCTGAGTGCCAATACTGGACCTCATAAAACATTTTCAGGAGTTTCAACAAACAGAACCTAACCTTCACAGGGGGCGGAAGTTGACGAAAATAATCGTATGTTCCACGGTATGGAGATTAGCGAATTTTTTTATTGGCGCTAGTGGGAAACCGCAAGCAAGATTGCAAAAAAAAACGAACGATTTTTATTTGCCAAAATTCACCATTATCGGGTAGAAAAGTCGAACTAAAATCGTATCATACGGTATGGAGATTGCCATTTTTTTAGCTCGTTTTATGGGTAGTCTGACCTTCCGATCCGGGCCAATTCGAACCTGGCGGTCCAATCGAGTTCCCTACATCCTTGCCGATGCCAAATCATCCGCTGATTTCGAATTTTCCAGGTATAGGGTGTCTCAAAATGACTTGACATTTTCATTTATTAATGAAACGAATTATTTATTTGAAAAGTACGGATATTTTTATTTTCATATAAGGCACGAACATGGAGGTTATGTGTGGAACACAATATCCGATAAAAGGCCGCCTCGCCTGATTTTTGTTAGCGAGAAATAAAAAATTGTCCATTTTCACGTCTTGTATCCTATCGATTACGACCAATTCGAATCCAGCGGTGCAATCAAGTTCCCGACACGTTTTGCAAAAATTACGAATTTACCAAGTGAAACTCGATCGGACCAAAATAAAAATCGCTGAAATTTTTTCGACGGCTCTTCTCGGGCCCCGGCACACATTTTTGTGTGGGCCTCCTTCGGGCGACGTTAAAGACAACGCCAATAGAAAAATGATTGCATTCGACCCGCGGGAGATCGATTTATTTTTCAATGTTCACCCCCCGATACATGGCTGCATCATTCTATTTTAAATTCGTCCGGGTCAAAATGACCCAGTGTGTCAAGGGTTAAAGGAACGTACCGACAGTCCAGTCTTGGCTGGGTGTCTTAAGGCAGGATTCTACTTTGAAACCACGAAAAAAACGCTATTTTCGTGCATTTTTTCTGAGAATACTATTAAAGATATCGATATGGGGTTTAAACTGTTCAATAAATACACTCTTTAAGTACCTAAAAAAAAATTTTTAATGTATTTTATTCATTTTTTGTACACGTAAAATATGTTTAAAGCCAACGCCTCGAAAAGCAGGTACCGTTGCCGTGGTCGTGAAATCTTCCCGACGGATGGTCTGAAACAAAAAAATCAAATAGTTTCATGTTCAGTATGTCTTCAGGAACCGACCTAACTAGAATATTTTATATACGTGCAAAATTAACAAAATGGCGGCTAAAATACGAAGAAAAAAAATGCGTTTTTTTTTTGGGTCTTTTTTTGCAATAAAAAAATAGTTCTAATCAAAATTTTAAGTTGATTGTAGTTAGGTCGGTTGGTACACACATATAGAATATGTGTTCCAAATTTCATAAGGATCGGTTCAGTACTTTTTGAGTTATCACGACCACGGTACTTGAAAATGTCGTTTCGAGAAAAACGCGTTTAAAGTTTTGGTGAGTGACAGGTAGGTGCTCAGGTAGGTGCGTTCGAAAGGCGAAAAAGGATAGTTAGACTGCTTGGAACTTTATAAAATTTTGACCGAACATTCTTGAACATATTTACTTTCGAAAAATGTAAAAAAAAAATAAAAATTTTTTTTTCAAAGTTTCGAAGTAGAATCCTGCCTTAAAACCCAGCAGGACGGGCTCGCTCTATAATTCGCAGCAATTGCAGCAGTCAGCCTTGCAAAAATTCCGCTCCACGTGCGACCTTACAGAACGTGGATAAAGAGAGCATGACTGACATAATTGATTCGGCGTATTCAGAAATGTTCGCGGAATCACTTAGTCTCCAACCAACGACGAGCATGCAGCTGTAAATATAAAAAAAGACCATGGATTAGGCCTAATGAAATTATCGCGTATAAAAAAACGCGCCTTGAACTCTAACCCGTGAGTGGTGTGGAAAAGAGTTCGATTGTAATCGGTGTTTCCCCCGATTTGCAGGCGCGAAGATTGTCACGTCGAAGTTTATCAGCGTTTATCTTGCAAAATATCAATTTGACGCGAAAAAGTTTTAAGCAAAAGTTGTTCCAAACTATTCCATAAATAATAATTATGATGACTGTTTTAATGATTAAACGCCTCGTTGAGGCGAAATGCGGGTAAACATGTTTTTTTACAATTATTTTCCATATAATTCATTCAATATTCATTGTACAGGAAAAAGTTTCGAATAAATAAAGAGGAGAACATTATTTTCTACATAAATAATATAGGTAATTTTTTTCGTAGGTTGAGTGGTTAGAGAGATACGGGCACAAATGCAAATTACAAGATGTTGAGACCCAAAAAAATTGAAACTTTTTTTACCCACCCTTAACCCTTAGTAGTCACACTAGCTAGAATCACGTTATAGTCATACTGGGTCCATGGGACCCAGGCGTTTTTAAATTGTTACAAATAATGAAAATAAATTGAACGATACGAAAAAAAAATAGTGAGGTATAATTTGAACCTTGTATAATACAAGGATATTGGTTAGAAATCAAAAAATAAATTTTAAATGTGCAAAAAAAACGTGAAAAATGACTTTTTTTTACAAAAATTGCTGTAACTCTTGTAATTATAGACAAAAAAAAAATAAAAAAATGGTTTTATAATCTGGAAACAATGTACTTTGAAATAGACAGTGTTTTCTGTGGACTTTTCAAAAAGTATATTTATTTCATCCAACGCAGGTGCGATTTAGAAGGAAAGAATGGAACGCTTACGCATTAAAAAAAAAGTATGTTTTATTGGAAAAAAAAAGTTGTACGGCATCAAAATAATGTGTTAGGGTCCCATGGACCCAGTGTGACTATTGAGGGTTAAATATATCGACAATCGCTTTTTTCGTTGCTCCTGTCTGCGATTCGGCTTGCAATCGAGTGACATAAAATGAAAATCGTATACTTGAAAAGTCAATTTTTTTTTTCCATTCTGTATGCATCCCAGATACAATCTCTACTTGGACTGCATGCAGGTCCGAGACTTGCCGATCTACGGCGATGATACGAAAAGTATTATCATTCAATCGGCTTTGAGACAGGGCAAACTGAAATTTCCTCCGGAAAAAATTGCCAAAGTAAGTGGATCGTTGTAGTTGTAAATTAAAAAAAAAAAAACAAAAACACGTGAGAAAAAATTCATCGAAAATAGAGTAACAATAATGATCCAATTAAAATATTCACCCGTGTTATGGTTGAATATATTTTGTGAATTAACGAACGCTCAGAAGTCGAAAGGAAAGTGACAATCGCGCAAATTCACATATTGCGCGATTTTTTTTCGAAATTCTCTCGAAAGATTTGCGCACAAGTGGAATTGGAGTATCAACGTACAATGTGCGATCTTGAATGGCGACGGGGTCTGCGAACCTGTCCAGGAATATTCGAGTTTGTGACATGGATGCCCGAGGACGATTTCGACGGGACAATCAGGCGTCAAAAATGTGATACGGGAATGGAAAATTTCCAAGTAATGTCCTGTCAGTGTTTGTTTGACTCTTTTAAATCGTAACCATCCTCGTCCACTTTATCCCGCGGCCATATAGGTGACTTGGTAAAAAAAAATATTTTCTACTTTTTAGTACATTACATAAAAGCTTGTTTAAAAAAATCCGATTTTTTAAAACAAGCTTTTATTTAATGTACGCTAAAGTAGAAAATAATTGTTTTCACCAAGTCACCTGTATGTGACTATAAATAAAAGCTTGGGGCGGTCAACTTTTTGAATGTTTCATAAATTTGATCAATTCAGTTTCATTAATCGTACTTAATTTGGCACAATAGTAATTAGAGAAATTATTATCACACGTTTATACTCAGGTTTAGGATTTTTATTTAAGAAATCTAAGATTGTTTTACAGTAAATTAAATACAGTTGATATGTTAACGGATTTATGTAAATTAAATATCAAATGTCTACATTTTAAGCGCCCCAAGCTTTTATTTATAGTCACAAATCGGTGACTTGGTAAAAAAAATATTTTCTACTTTTTAGTACGTTAAATAAAAGCTCGTTACAAAAAATCACATATAAATTACTTTTTACTTTTTAGTGTTCAATTCATTTTACTAGAGCTCTGAAATTTTTGCAAAGAGGGATTAATTCTTCCAAACGGACCGGTGTTATTATTGGTTGATTGTCAGGAGAAATCCTGGAGAACTGTGTTAAGTGGCATCTATCATAGATGTTGGCTCACCACCTATTGGACCTTACCTTTTAGCCTATTTTACCTATTGGACCCTTTTAACGATTGTGCGATCCGAGAGCACTTTTAGAGCCAATTCATATGTTCTCATGCACTTCCCATGTATCGTCACCTCTCAGATGCATGTTTGCAAAATTTCTGAACTCTCAGTAGTCGGGAAGTGGGTGAAATATCGATTTTCCATTTTGCATCTCACAGAACGACAAGTTGTTTATTTATTTTTATTATTTTAAGTTGAATCATACATTGTCACCTCTTAGATGCACATTTGCGAAATTTCAGAGTTCTAAGTAGTCGGGAAGTGGGTGAAATATCGATTTTCCGTTTTGCATCTCACAGAAAGACGAGTTATTTATTTATTTATTTTTATTATTTGAAGCTGAATCACGCATTGTCACCCCTTAAATGCGTGTTTGCCAAATTTCAGAGCTCCAAGTAGTGGGTGAAATATCGATTTTCCGTTTTGCATCTCACCAAAAGTCAAGTTATATTTAAATATTTTTTTTTATTTGAATCTTGCATTTTCACCTTTTAGATGCATGTTTGCAATTTTTCAGAACTCTAAGTAGTCGAGTGGTGGGTGAAATATCGATTTTCCGTTTTGCATCTCACAGAAAGACAAGTTATTTATTTCTTATGATTATTATTTTAAGTTGAATCATGCATTGTCACCTCTTAGATGCATATTTGCAAAATTTCAGAGTCCTAAGTAGTCGGAAAGTAGGTGAAATATAGATTCTCCGTTTTGCATCTCACACCAAGTCTAGTTCAATAAAAGCTTGTAAAAAGGATGGAGGTACGAATTTTTTTCAACAGGAATATATATAATTATATATATATATATATAGTTTCGAACAATTTGTTTCATATTATCTTTATCATATTTATTTAAATGATATATTAAATTCTATAATGATAATTGCTATTCAATATTATACTATATTATTTATAACACAAGACGGTAATAACCATCATAATGCCCATTTTTCCTAGTTGTATAATAAAGTTATAATTTTTTTTCTCCTAAAAACGCTATAAATGTTCACTGATTTTACACAATCCGCCTTCATCCCCTCCTTCTCCCACTCCCCCGTTCTAAATCCGCAATCAGCTCTTCCGCTCTTGTAGAAAAAAAAATATTCGACTGGTTGGTACGCAGAGAACGAGGGATTTATTTCACTGGCACACTTTGTACGTACGTCCGGAAGTTTACGAGGCGAGTGTATGCATAGTCGAAGCCTGCCTCGAGGTCTCGTCGATAAATCTGTTCGCGACGAATTATGGCAAATCGGTGAGCCTGGAGGAATTCGGGGCCCAACAGATTCAAACGATCGGCACCATGATCAAGTATCTGAGGGCGGAGTGGCTCGAAAAAATCGTACGCTCGGTGAGAATGTGGCTGAGGGACGTGGGCAAAGGATGGTTCGATATCGAGCTCAAAGTACCGGCGATTTATGACGTCGCTAAGCTCAAACGATTCAACAATCTGGAAGTTCTGCTCATGCAAGTACGAGTCCGAATTTTTTACGCGGTACGATTCTTTTTTTTTATCGCTATCGGAAAATGGAGTATCATTTTTTTCGAAACTTGCCACTGCGGTATTTTTTTTTCCATTTGTATCGCTATAAATTTGGATGAAGTCGATTTTTTTTACGAAAACATATATATTCTTGACATTGAAAAAAATTGTGCTGCTACGATTATTATTGTCGTTACAATTATTGTGAAATGAAACATATTTTTTTAGGAATTTACAAGACTGTTTTTTTTTTTTTAAGCAGAGTCGAGACATTTTTATTCTATTTTGTGGAAAAAAAGGTAATGAGGGAAATTTCGGGCGCGTGGGAAGATAAAATTGGCTGAGAGAAAAGACAGACGGACAGGGAGAGAAGGGAAAAAAGTGACTTTTTTACACGTTCTGTCAGAATGCACTCAGGAATCTCGTTGAAAACTCGATGGATGCGTATGTCACGATGCTCGAGACTCCCGCGATGTGTACCCTCGCAGTCGACGAGAACTTCGTATGGGGTGACGACTTAACGAACTCACAATTTATTCCTCATGGAAATCCGATATTTCTCGTCGAGATTAAATTGAACGAGGAGGGTGCTCACTATTCCACAAATCTCCCAACCTTCGAGGTATAAATAATTGATTTCTGATATTTCTCGTGCTGCACGAGCCCTGAACGTGGCGAGAGAAAAGTCTATGGTATTTGCAACGCCCGCGTTGTTGAAGATAATTTGAAATGTATATATACATTTTTTAATCACCGTATTATCCATATATATATGGACATGTTGAAATATATACCAGGTGTGTAAGTATGAAACCGGAATTTTTGTACAGAAAAAAACACGTTTATTGTAATGATATGATACAAAGTAACTTATTCAAAGTATTGTCCGTCGCTATCTATACATTTTTCCCATCTTTCTGGCAATTTGTGGATTCCGCGCCAAAAGAACTGTTGCTCTTTTGAGGCAAACCAGTCATCGAGCCATTTTCGTACATCTTCGTAAGAAGTAAAGCGCTGCTCAGCAAGTGCGTGTCCCATCGATGCAAACAAGTAGTAATCGGATGGGGCAAGGTCCGGTGAGTAAGGCGCGTGCTGAAGAATCTCCCAACGGAACGACTCTATCGTTTCCTGGACCTGTTTTGCTTTGTGTGCTGGTGCATTGTCATGCAGCAAAATCACCTTGTGTTGTCTTTGTTGGTATTCTGGTCGTTTTTCACGCAAAACTCGATCCAAATCGATCATTTGTTGTCGGTAGCGTTGAGTATTGACAGTTTCCCCAGGTTTCAGCAGCTCGTAGTAGATTACGCCCTTCTGATCCCACCAAACACACAGCATTGTCTTTCGTCCGTAGCGGTTTGGTCTTGCCGTCGATGTTGATGGTTCACCCGGAGTAACCCATGCCTTTTTGCGCTTAGGATTCTCGAAATATATCCACTTTTCATCGCCAGTCACAATTCGATGGAGAAATGACTTTCTTTTGAACCTGGCGAGCAGCATTTCGCATGATGTTTTGCGGTTTTCCTGCTGTCTTTCGTTGAGTTCATGTGGAACCCATTTCCCCACCTTTTGTATCTTTCCCATGGCTTTCAACCGAAGGGAGATGGCTTCTCGGGTCACCTTTAACTGATCCGCTAGTTGTTGTTGTGTTTGAGCGTCGTCTTCGTCCAACAAGGCTTGCAGGTCAGCGTCTTCAAACTTTTTCGGTGGTGTTCCACGTTCTTCGTTCCTCACGTCAAAATCGCCACTTTTGAACCGTTTGAACCACTCGAAACACTGTGTTTTACCAAACGCCTCCACATGCATTCGATGCGATTCGGCTGCGTTTTTCTTCAGATGAAAACAGAAAAGTAGTGCTGTCCGCAAATCGTAATTTGTTGGCACAAAACTCGACATGTTTATCTCTAATAAACTAATGCTATTGAATGAAACTCGTGTTATTGTGAGTTGGAAATGTTTGTCGGATATCAATACAATAACAAGACACCGCTGACGTGATGTGTCGGTAACTGCATTGACATCTAGCACCACCTATGGGCAAATTCCGGTTTCATACTTACACACCTGGTATATATATATATATATATATATATATATATATATATATATATATATATATATATATATATATATATATATATATTCATATATATGAGGGTAAGCATAAATTGCAATAAAAGCTTAATTGATTTAAGTAGTCTGCATAGGCTTGAAATGTCAAAAATACAATTTTTATTGTATCATTTTATACCTTAGACACTAAACTTTAATTTGCAACAAAGATTTTATAATAATTTCAAAAACTAACCCACTGATGACGATTTTTGTGAAAGTTGCGATTTACCCTTTTTTCTTTTGCTTTTCTGTCAAAATGTCAGAGATATGATTTTTCGTTATACAATTTTAAAGCTTAGGGACTAAATTTTAATGCGCACCAAATATTGTAGATACACTTCTAAAAGTAACCCAGTAATGACGATTTTTGTGAAGGCTGCGAATTATCCTTTTTGTTGCTTTTTTATCGAAAGTATGTTTTACGAAACGGTTTAAGTTTTATTTCAAATTATATTCGTCTGATTTGTTTCAAAGGGGTCGTCCATTAATCGGGTGAGGCTCAAATAGGGGGGGGGGGATTTAGATAACATCGCGATTGATCATGCTGGGGGGGGGGGCATTGTTGTGACTTATTACGTGTATTTTTTTGTGTAACTGCGCGGACAACGCCATTTAAATATACTGACAATATATATTATTTCGGGGGGGGGGGGGGGGGGGCTAGAAACCTCACCACATACCACCATGGGGGCGGGGGGGGCTCAAAAAGTGGCCTAAAAAACCTCACGTGATCAATGGACGACCCCAAACAGTGGACAGAGCATAGTTTATAACATTTTCTATCGTGTAACCGGATGATTTTGTTCATATGTTTATCCTTTTGTTAACAACAAATCATTGAAGTTGTTTCGTGTCGAAAACCGAAGTTTGGTTTTTGCAGTTTGTCATTTTCAAAATTGCAGAATGTTATCCGGTCATACGGGAATTTTATTAAATGAGAAGTACTTTTTTTATTTTGGATCATTCCAGTTTTGCCATTTTGTGAATAAGAACTCGCACAAATACACACTATTCTTTACCGTCGGTGTTTGTCGTTTAGTATCGAGGAATTTTCTCTGAGTGAAACGCTCGTTTGAGAAAGTCCAACACAATATGTACACGAAAGTGACAAAGTAGCACGTACCTCCTGTTGAATTTTAGCATGAGATTGTCGCCATTTTCGACAACGCCCTCACCCAGTGTCACGGTATCAAACGAGCTCACCCTTTCTTTCTGACTGGACTCAAGTTTCCGAAGGACCTCCATCTGAGCTCCGTAGGTCTATTGGAAGAGTCGGTTTGCAAAGCGAGACTCCGGTTGAGCCGAGCTTACAGAAAATCAATCGTACCCCTCATCGCGTACGCCCGAGAATACGGGAAATATTCGGACCTTCATGAGCTGGACGTCGCGAATTACATCAGGTAGGCCGGTGTCACTTTACCAAATCACACACGGTTGACAACCGAATTTGTTGGGAAATGGGGAACGCCGACGGTGGTGTGAATTCCGAGTTTCGTATCTCAAAAAGGATTTGACGAAAAATCTACTTGTTGGAGGTGTTTTGGAAACCTCACGCGGTAAGCTCTGAGAATACATGATATAAAGTGTAGCTTTCCATTTCAAATCTCGAAGTTGACCTTCGTGTGACCTTGACAGATGAGTTCAAGGTCAAACTAGGAATGCTATGTTTTCGTCCACTCATTACGGAACAACTTTCGTTCGAAACGTTTTTCAATCCAACGCGTATTTGCCGAGATAAGAGCTTGTGTAACTTTAAATGAAAGAGCCTGTATATATAACGGGTGTCCCATTTGGAATCGGCCGACTCAAATATCTCCGAAACCGTCGATCCTACGAAAATATGTTTCGGACAAAAGTTACGTGGTTTCGAAAGACGCATAATTGGACATCGGCAATTGTTTCCTACGCGCACGCGTAGAGGAGATACGAAGGTTAATTCTGGTTTACATAGATCAATTAATTTTCCGCAGCATCGATCGATGCAGTCCTTTTCTGTAGGGCACAACGAGCAAACTAACCTCTTAAGAACCGTTCTCGGGCAATTGTCAGAAACTTCAAAGACTCGAACCATTCGGCTTCGGAGATAAAAGACGAGGTAGCCTTTCAGTTCGGTATCCAACGTAATCTGGAGCTTACGATACCCCCGTCCATTGTCATCGGACCGTTCAACGTCAACGTCGAGCCGTTGAGAAAGTTTCTCGTTCTGAAACGCAAGAATCTCGGGACCGGCATCCTCGCGATGTTCACGGAAACGTTGCGCGAACGGGTCGACGAACTGACTCAGAGCTACACCGAGATCGTCAACCACTTGAGACAAGAGACCCAAAATATCGAAGACGTTTTTGAGATTCGCGAATGGATGGAGACGGTGCCGTTGACGGTCAAAGCCCTCGACGACGCTATGCAAGTTACGAAACTCGAATACGACGTGCTCGAGTATTTCAGGTGGAATCTTTCGGACGAGGATTTTCAAGAAAAATGGCGAGCGATCGGTTATCCTCTGGAGATCGAGTTGCAGGTCATTTTTGCACCTTGATGCTCACAATGAAAAAGGCTCTTTTGTTTTGAATTTTTATCGAACTAAATGCGCATAGAGCGAGGAGACGATCGCTCGACTCAGCATCGAAGTGGACAAATTCTCGAAGCAACAGATCCTGGACGAGGTGAATCTTCTCGATAGGATAGACACCCTCGTGGGCAACGTGACGAGTATGGCGCAACAGAGCGACGTAGGAAAGGTGCACGAGACCGCGCTAGATGCCAAGAGAATTTGGAAGTCAATGCAGGATTGCCAGGAGCAAGGAATCCTGTTGAACGAGCGGCAAAAGCTCTTCGGCTCCCCGGTATCGACCTACGATCATCTCAACAAACTCATGAAAGACTTCGAGCCTTACAAAAGCCTCTGGCTCACGGCTTCCGGTAATAACATTTTTTTCCTTCCTTTTCCTTGACCTTTATTCTTCCTTTCACGCGAGTGAAACCTTTGCGATCTTACAAAAAAATGCTCTCGCACTCGTACTCTTTGTCCTTTTTCACATATATTGGAAACCTCGTTCATTCCGGTGGAAGGTACATATCGAAAATCCTTTGAGAGAGCGCTCAATATTTACGAAAAGGGTCTACGTAAAGGACGGTATATCTCGGTCCATATGTGGAATTTTTACGAAATCTTTGTTGCAGTTTAAAGTTGACACCCTATGTTATAAAAGTAGACAATAAAAAAGTCGTTATCTTGAAATTTCAACTTTATGCCGACCCCTTGGGGAAAACCTGTAAGTAATATATACTTCCTATGGTAATTTTTTTTTTTTAATTGAAAATACAGCTTCGGCTCATGGGGTTCGGCACCCTCGTTACAGTGCCATTGATTCAGCTTATTTCGTATTATTATATACACATTTGTATAAGAGTACCTTCCGCCCACAGCTTCGCCCACGGCTTCGCCCGCGTTGATACACGCAAGAAATACAATTTTCCATACCAACGTTTACACCCCATTTCACCCTTTCGGGAGTTGATTTTCTAGAAATCCTTTCTCAGTGCGCCTCTGAGCTTCTGAGCAACGTTTCTTTCAAATTTCACATTTTTATCTTCAGCGGTTTGGTCTGGGCGTTGTCTATTTGTCAGTGAGTCATTCAGTCGGCTAATTAGTCAGACACTTCGCCGTTTTATATGTATAGAATTGGTATCACAATCAGTAAGGGGGGAGATACCTTTAGGCGAGGAAAAAATGGATGATTTTTAGGTTTTTTTTTTTTGAAGGAAAGATTTCTTCACCATTTTTGAGACTCAGGGTATGTTTTATTACTACCTTCGGCTGTCACATGGTATTTTTTTGTATTGATCTTTAAAAATGGCGGTGGTATGGCACGGTCTTCTAAACTGCATTTTCAAAACTGACGCGATGTATAGCTAAAAACCTAATCGACCGTTTCTAATGAAATTTAATATAAATTTTTCTACTTTTATTGTCTAAAACAGGAACCTAAATATTTTTGAAAAAAGTACTTTTTAATTACACAATGCAGCCATTATTGTTCGGAAAAATCAATCTTTTTGTTTCAAAGCGGACTATTTCATCGATTTTCAACATTCCTCACTTTTTCTTGGTTCATATTCTGCGTATGAGGGTTAAAGAAAGAAAAATATTCGCTGGTTTTTTCCGATTAATCCCGCCGATGCTACGTGTCACGCCGACTCATTTTTGAAGATTAATAAATAAAAAATACCATGTAGCTCTAAGTAGTAATAAAACATACCCAAAGTCTCATAAATGGCGACGAAATCTTTTCTTTAAAAGAAAACATGAAAATGTTCATTATATACATATATTCCTTGAACTTTTTAAATTCAATATTATTTTAATAGCTAAACATAAATAAGTAATAATAATATCACAATAAATATGTCAAAATATGTGTCAAGGTTTATAAAAGTAAAAGTTTTCGGAATATCGATATCTATACCGGTTTCTTAAGCTTTTATTTTCATTTCAATACTGTTCAATTACCTAAATATAAATCAGTGATAATAATGTTATAATAAATGTGTAAAGATATTCGTAAAGTTTTACGAAACTATAATTTTTTGAATCTATGTGCATTATAATATCGGTTCCTTCGTAAATATAAATGGACAATGATAATACATCAATAAATAACATCCAATAAAAATTAAAGTTCAAGGAATATATATTTTAATACATTCTCTTAAACTTTGATTATAATTTCAATACTAGAATGAAGAATGGGGGATTAAAGGGGAAAAGATTCAAATAGTGAATGAGTTTAAATATTTAGGATATTGGTTCACGGCGAAAAACTCAAGTTGGACACATGATAGAAAAACGGCAGGGAAAGCGCAAAAAGCCATGAATAGGGTATGGGGAATATGGAAGAGAGCGGGAAGGGATATCATGGAGGAGCGGATCTACTTGATGGAAACGATCGTAAAATCAGGAGTGATGTATGGGGTAGAGATTTGGGGAGTAGGGCAAATAGAAGTGATCAAAAAAATACAGAGAAGGTACTGTAAAATGGCGTTGGGGGTAAACAGAGAGACCCCAAATTATATATGGAGGAGGGAGCTGGGTGTGCCTACTATAGAATATGTAATCAGAGAACGAGTACTGAGGTACATCAAGGAGGTGCTAAAGATGGAGGACGAGAGATGGCCAAAAATATGTGTAAGAGAGGAGATGAGGGCGATAGCGAATGGTGCACCGTCGAAGTGGGGAAAGGATTTGAAAAAAGTATTAATGGAAATGGGCATAGAGGGAATAATAATGATGATAAGGGAGAAGAAAGAAGAGAGAACAATAGAAAAAAAGATTGGAGAAGGATTAGAAAACCTAAAAAAGAAAATATTGGAGGAAGAAGAAGAAAAAATAAAAAAATCATCGTACAATAGCATGTATAAATACTTGGTGGAGAACGAGGAAAGCCCGTGGAAGTATTGGAAGGAGGAAGGGGTGAAGGGTAGGGACGAAGAATTGTGGGCAAGATTAAGGTGTGGAAATGTCTGGAGAGCGGGAAAAAAGGGGGTGAAGGACTGGAGATGCAGGATATGTGAGGAACAAAATGAGACCGTGGAACACCTCATAGTGTGCAGAAAAGCATGGGCATTAATGCCAAAGGAAACAAGAAAAGAAGCTGAGGAGTGGATGCAGGGAGTGGATGAGATCGCGATAAAAGGAGAAATCATTAATATGTCAGGCGGAAAAATAAATGTTGGAATCTGCCGGTATTTTAGAGAAATAGAGGTATTGTGCGCAAAAAAGAGTAAGGAGGAGGACGGAGACGTTAGTGATAAGTAGTAGAGGTAAAAAGAAAGAGAAGTGCAGGTGCAGGATAGAATTGTAGGCTTAAGTTAGAAATAAGGAACAATGTGTAAGGAAATAGTTTGTAAAAAACTTGTATTCCAAGTTGTGCAAATAAAACTCTATATATATATATATATATATATATACAATTTCAATACTATTCAAATACGTAAATATAAATTAATAATAATAATAATCTCTCTTAAGCAACGATCCAGGAATTATTGCTCGCTGAAAATAATTCCCCGCGTTCGGTATAGACTGGCTGCGATGGTACGAAATATGGATGGAGAATCCCTTGATGAGTATAGACGGACAACAGATCGAGGCGATGGTCAACGAAATGCACAAGACGACGTCAAGATGCGCCCGAGTCTTCGAGGAACAGCCAAGTTTGCCATCCTCGTTCTCTCTCTCTCTCCCTCTTTTTCTAATATTTATTGCTCGCTGTGTTGATTGGAAAATGGCAATGGTCTCGTTCGTCAGAGATAGCGGCGATCGCCCTGGAGATGCGGGATCGAATCGAGGCCTTCAAGCCGTACATCGGCCTCATGCAAGCCCTGAGAAACCCAGGCATGAAGCCGCGTCACTTCGAGACGCTGAGCGATCGCACCGGCATTCAAATGGCCCTGACACCCGCGCTCACACTCAAGGGCCTCCTCGTATTGGGGATCGAGAACTTTGAGGAGATCGTCGACGAGGTCGCCGAGAGTGCCGCCAAGGAGTACACCATCGAAGGCACTTTGGACAAAATGTTGAAGGAGTGGCAAAGCATCAGGATGGAAGTGATCACCTACAAGACTACCGGTCAGTACATATCACCGGATAGTGCGTTGTGGAAAGTGGAATTATCGACGCAAATGATCAATTCATATTAGACGCACCGTACATCGGATACTCTTGTTTGAAATAATAAATAAAAAGTAAACAATTATCGAGGTCTGTAAATTTGACGATTTTATGATATACCGGGTGTCCCATGTCGGTGTGAATGCGTACAGAGTGTAGCATACACGTTGGCACAACGAAATATCTCGAGAGCGATGAACTTTCGAGAAATAACGATTCAATCAAAAGTTTAATACTTTTAAGGAGTAAAAATTGAAATATGTGTACGGATACTAAGGTACTTACATCATGAAAATCCCGGAAGAAATTCTGATTCTGCTCGACGACCATATCCTGACGACTCAGCAGATCAGTTTCAGCCCATTCAGAGCTGCCTTCGACGACAAAATAACCGAGTGGGAAAGGAAGGTCAAGCTGACGCAGGAAGTGATAGGCCATTGGATCGAGGTTCAGAGGTAAATAGGAGGAAATTGGGGGGTCGTCGAGGGAAGGCAAACTGATACCATATTCCGTGTTTCAATAATTCGTCGATCAATCGTACCAGAATTTGGATGTACCTCGAGCCGATATTCACCTCCGAGGACATAAGTCGTCAGTTACCGGTCGAGGCGAAAAAGTACAACACCATGGAACGAAACTGGCGACGCATCATGAAGAACGCTTACGAGTGTCCGATCGTAAGACCACGTTTGAGGCGTTTATTGGACATTCGTGATACGGATGATCGCGCAAACAAACGACTCCGGAACAGGGTTGCGAAATTTGTTATAAAAAAGTAATGCATTGTTCATTACTTTTTTAACGGGTAATGAAAAAATATTTCATTACCCATTACATTGCATTCAGTTATGTTAAAAAATGACATTACTCATTACATTATATTTTGTAATGTAAACAATTTCCGTTACTCGTTACATTGGATTTTGTAATGTAGAAAATGTCCATTACTTATTACATTATATTTTGTATTGTAAAGAATTTCATCACACATTACATTGTAATGGGTAATGGATTTTTTTTACATTGCATTGCATCAGTAATGTGAAAAAATCCATTACTCGTTACCTTATATTTCGTAATGTAAAGAACATTCATTACTCATTATATTACATTTTGTAATATAAAATATTTCCATTACCCATTACAATATAACGGGTAATGAAAATATTTCACATTACAAAATGTTATGTAATGAGGAATGGAAATGTTTTGTATCAGGTTGATAAAAAAGTTTTGTCGCAATAATTTCAATATAATTTATTTATTTATATATCTTATACAAAACATTTCTAATCAACAATATATTCGCCATCGGTTTCTATGACACTCGAGCATCTAGTTGGCAACTCAAAGGGAATAACCCTTTGCCCAAAACTGCGGCGGCTGGAACTCAAAGAAATTTGAAATATCCCTTCTGAGATCGTCGACGTTTTCGAAAGTTTTGTGTCTCAAATATGCCTTCAAATGTCTGAACAAATGGTAGTCAGATGGCGCGATGTCGGGAGAGTATGGTGGATGAGGAACGGTATTCCAGTGAAGCTCAGTGATTGTTTTGTGGGTTTCCTTTGCGACATGCGGTCTCGCGTTGTCGTGGAGAAGGTGCACAGTCGCGTGTCTTGGCCGTTTTTTTCTTATAGCTTTTGCCAATTCCTGGAGATTCTCGATGTATCGTGTAGAGGAGATCGTCTTATCTACAGGGAGAAAATTGTGAAACAGCATTCCCTTTGCGTCCCAGAAACAGTACCACAAAACCTTTTGTGAGTGACGATCAGATTTCGATTGGTGTGGCGGTTTTTCTCCGATAGGAAGCCAGTAGGCTAAACGCGTTCTGTTATCATACAAGACCCAGCTTTCATCTCCCGTCACAAGATCTTCTAAAAACTCCTTGCGATGGTGGCGAAGCAGGAGAGACTGGCAGATGGTCACGCGACAGTTCTTATTGTCGTCGGTGAGACGGTGTGGTATCCATTGAGCTAGAACCTTCCTGTATCCCAAGTTGTGTAAGTGATTGACTATTGACGGTTGGGTGCAGCCAAGTTCTCTTGCTAGCTCGTGCGTACTTGCTTCCGGTTTTTCTTTGATGCAGCGAAGTAATGCTTCATCATCGATGGTCGACGGTCGTCCGGAACGTTCCTTATCTTCAAGGCTTGTGTCTCCAGATTTAAAACGATCGAACCAACGCTGGACTATTCGTTGAGAAACTACGTTCTCGCTGAATGCATCCTGTATATTTTTAGCAGTTGTGCTTGCGTTCGTGCCGCGCCGCCACTCGTAAAAAATGATCGCTCGAAGTTGCTCCTGCGAGATCGAAGCCATTTCTGTCCACTAGAACGCGCGCTCGCCCTTTTATACCCTGTCACGCGGAAGAGTAGAAAACATTCTAGAATATTCTCGACATAGCTCGATGTCATATTGCGTCAATACGTAAAAAGACATTTTTAAAATTTTTGCAACAAAACTTTTTTATCAACCTGATATTACAAATTCCAATATAATGACTGATGAAAATTTTTGACATTACAAAATCCAATGTAATGTGTAATGGCAATTGTTTGCATTGCAAAATGTAATGTAATGAGTGATGGAAATTTGTTACATTACTGAATGTAATGTAACGGGTAATAAAAACGCTGATGCATTACAAAAAGTAACGCATTATTTGCAACCCTGCTCCAGAATCCAACGTCAAGCACGTTCATCCACTTGGATTGTTTTTTTCTTTTCTCGTTTTCCCGGTTGGGTTTAGATAATCGAGATATGTTCGGACAAGACTCTCCTCGAGAGCCTGAGAGAGTGCGAGACCCTTCTCGAGTTGGTGCAGAAGGGCTTGGCGGATTATCTCGAGACGAAGAGGACGATTTTTCCGAGATTCTTCTTTCTGAGCGACGACGAGCTGCTGGAAATCCTGGCGCAAGCGAAGAACGTACGAGCGGTACAGCCGCACCTCAAGAAGTGCTTCGAGAACATGAAGGAGCTACGCTTCGAGGAGGATCTCGAGATAACGATGATGTACTCGGCCGAACACGAGCAGGTCCGGCTGACGCCCACCATCTATCCGGAGGGTAACGTCGAGAATTGGCTGGGCCAGGTCGAAGCCGCGATGAGGAACACCCTCAGGGAAATAATACGACGATCCTTGAGCCTTGTGGATGAGACACCGAGAAAGGAGTGGGTCTACATGTGGCCTGGACAAGTCGTCATCTGTGCAAGCCAGACTTACTGGAGTGCACACGTCGAGGACGCCATTTTGAACAACTCCCTCAAGGACTATTATCGCGTCATGCTCCGCCACGTACGCACCTTCTGATCCTGTTTGAATTTGTTTGGAACAATTGCGAGCACTTTCACACCTCGACAATCAAACGAATATTTTCATTTCTTTTCCATACACTGAGAAAAAAAATCATTGATCCAATGTCATTGGTGTTTTTAATGACATTTCGGTGATTCAATTGTACAATCGTTGGTGCAAATAATCGGCTTTGTTATTCCAAACAAACCGCTGTTGACTTTAATAACGTGATAACATTGAGAGTTTTTTTTCATTCAAAAGATATATTGTTAGCCGAGTTCTACACGGAGAGAATTTTTAAGTAATTTTTACTGTGAAATCACAGTAACTCGGTGACAAATGTGCAATTATTCAGGTTTTTAGGAAATAAATTATAAATTTTCATGGAAATTAATCAAAATTTACTTTTGCGTAACAGAAATTTAAAATATTTTCCAGAATTTTTGCTGAAATTAATAGTAAAATTTCATGAAACGTAAAGATTACGACAATAAGTTAAAAAAGTGCTAATATAAATGAAATTCTTCAGTGGAACATTGAGAAATTTGCGTGTTGTCCGTAAAAATTTAAAAAAGGAAGCCGAAATTTTCCGTGCGTCCACCAAAATTTTACGTTCTTTATAGTAAAATCAGTTAGGGCTAGGTCGCCTGACCGTACGCGTGAGCTCTGTGTGCGAGCGTGCGTATACGTGAACGCAAGCTGTGAGAGTGTCCTTGTGTATGACGCAGTATGACGAGCACGAACGACGCCGACCCGCGTTGCTTAGCAACAGCGGTACCGCGCATGCGCATTATAGTACGAAGCATGGGCGAAGAAAGCCTCGTGGTCTCGTGCAGTCTAACGTGTTCTACGCTGTTCTACGCAAGAAAACAAAGAAACGTGAAAAGAAACTTCGATAAAGGACGTCTACAATGGTACGGAAAGATGATATGCTAAAATAAGTAGCAATCAAGAACACAAATGTTCAGAAACGCCGATGAATACAGTATATAGAGTATTTATTTAATCATAGGGAATTAATTTTTCGCTAGGGATTTTAGAAATTTCAAGTTTGTCCAGGTTATTTTTACTGTAGAAACTTGGAATTTTTGAGGCAGCCCATTGTTAAAATTCTACATGAGAATGTATCAAAATTTTTACTGAAAGAAATGCAAAAAATTATGCTACTTGCTTAAATTTTTACATGAATGAAAGCAAAATATTAAAAGCTAGTGTCAATTTTTGACTATGTGCACATTTGTCACCGGTTTCAAATTTTTCATGTAATTTTTACGGAGATTTCACCGTAAAAAATACTTAAAAATTCTCTCCGTGTATTATTGAAACTATCTGAAAAGGTAATTTTCGGTATTATGAGAGGGTCGGAATGGGGGGGATATGTTGAAAATAGTCTGCGATTTTTCGTTGGATTCATGCGTATATCGTCATAAACAAAATTGAACATGACTTTGCTGGTCGTTGTAGTATTTGTTTACATCGTGCGAATAGGTCTAGAAAAAGAATGAGGACATAGGAACGATGCTCAAATTTTCTTTGTCAACGATCAGTATAGTTTCGGCTTTCGTGGTAATATGCGACTTTGTAGATATTTGCGAAAAATCGATGACCGGAATAATTTGATACAATTTCTTATTGACGAAAAAGTAATTAGAGAGAATGTTGTGTTTCGTGAGTGTGGTACTTATATTGAAATTGATAAGAACACCCTTCGGCTGCAGTGTCCGAGTTCATACTATAAAACTGTAAGTGAAAGAAAGCGATAAAGAGTACGGTGCACGTTTTCTCTTTCCGCTTTCACTGGCACGTGGTTTGGCAATATACGTTTGAAATTTAAAAAAATTGCCGGCTTAGCGTTTATTTTTTATGGTTTCCACCTCCACATGTGAGGCATTCCACGGCACTTCAGCCAGGTAAAAAAAATCCACAAATAATTTTGAAAAATCGAGTTACTATATTGAAAAATATTCACCGAGTGTCGAAATTGAAAGAAAAAATCTGACGTTTTTCCTCGTTGATTACCATTTCTTAACATTTTTCCATTCAAATGGCTGTTTCTTTGGCAGGATTTGACGTATTTACATTCGTGAAAAACAAAAATGTGCGTCTTTTTCTAGCCTTCCAGAAAGAAATTAATTTAGATTTTATTGAGCACGTCGAACGTCCGTTTCAGGGCAAAATATGCAAAAACATTTTTTTTCTCACGGAAAGACACTCGTTATTTTATTTTTTAAAATTTCCCCGAATTGTGAATACGAAAAACGGATTTTTGGTATTTTTTATATTATGGGATTCCTAAATACCGTGAGGTAACAGCTATTTTTATTTTTTTTAAATTAATATTAGATTGAAGAGTGTGGAGCACTCCAAGGCTCCAATACATATGACATATATGTCATATGTATTTCAGAAACCTGGTAAACGTACAGCGAGTACTCCACACTCTTCAATCGAATATTAATAAAAAAAATTGAAAGATAAAAATAGCTGCTACTTCACGGTGTTTAGGAATCCCATAAAATAAAAAATACCGAAAATCCGTTTTTCGTATTCACAATTCGGGGAAATTTAAAAAAATAAAATAACGAGTGTCTTTCCTTGAGAAAAAAAATATTTTTGCATATTTTGCCCTGAAACGGACGTTCGACTTGCTCAATGAAATCTAATTTAATTTTTTTCTGGAAGGCTAGAAAATGACGCATATTTTCGTTTTTTAAGAATGTAAATACGTCAAATCCTGCCAAAAATACAGCCATTAGAATGGAAAAATGTTAAAAAATGGTAATCAACGAGAAAAAACGTGAGAAATTTTTTTTTAATTTCGACACTCGGTGAATATTTTTCAATGAAGTAACTCGATTTTTCAAAATTATTTGTGGATTTTTTTTTTGTTAACTGGCTGAAGTGACGTGGAATGCCTCACATACACCGATTGATGACCGAACTATCCATAAGTGCTGATACTGCCGTGGATTGGTCGTCGTTTTGTCGTGAAGTATGTACTTTCTGGGTTCACTATAAACAATCGTGAATTGGTGGTCCCGGTAGTGTTGTGGAAATCGCTGAGTCGAAATTGGGTCGACAAAAATATAATAAGGGACGACTCGTGGAAGGACAGTGGGTATTTGGTGGAGTCGATCGGGCAACGAAAGAACTGTTTATCGTTCCTGTTATCGCGACACAGAGCCACTGTTTAAGGGGGGATTGTCTTTTTTTTCGCAAAATTTACCGCTTTTTGGGAATTTTTTTGTGAAGAAAGTATACAACGGAAAACTTGTGAAACTTGGCATATAGTTTTATTGATCTGTTTACTACATACAAAAAAATGTTTAAACAATTTCATCAAAAAATCCGCCTCCCACCCCCCTCGACGCGCGATGGTCCTTTTTTGATGGTGTGCACGATTACAGCCTTCACGTTCATCCTGCAACAAAAACCCAAAAAGCATTTTACTTTAGACCCATATAGCTATCGTTCGATGAAGGGGAAAAAAAATTGACGATTTGGTGACGTTTTGAACTTGAAGTATCGATTTTTCGAAAAAAATTGATCGATTTTTTGTTATAAATAAAAAACTATTAAACGTATTGCTTTTTTGCTTCTACTAAAATTGTCGCTACGATTCATGAAAAGTTTTTTGTTTATAAAATGGGGGGGGGGGGGGTACCGCCACAATTTCTTTTAAGAATAGTGTTATAGGGTTCCTCCCCCACCATATTCCTAACCCCGCAACCCCCTCAAAAGGTGGGGTCCTAATACCGAGAATTACCATTTTTTTTTATTCAATGGGTTTTTTTTTCTCAGTGTACCAACTTTTATCCTTGCTTACAATTTTGTCCATCTTCGAATATCACCAAACTCGTCGCGGAACGTACAACAGTTGGACGATCTTCGGGAACTCGTGCGAGGCGATCAGACCGAGGTTCAACGTATGATGCTTGAGGCAGCAATTACGATCGAGGTTCACGCGCGGGACGTTCTCGCGAAACTAATCGACGGGGGAGTTACCAGCACGCACGACTTCGATTGGATATCGCAACTTCGTTACTACTGGATCGAGCAGGAAAGTGATCTGAGAGTTCGAGCTGTTAATGCGGAATTTCCCTACGGGTAGGCAATTACCATTTGAGAATTGTATCACGTAATGAGGCAAAGATTGTAAAATTTCGTAAACATTTTATACATTTATATTATACATACATATACATTCTCTACAAGTTCGTTCATGTTCGTTTATGCTCTAAAGTTAAAAATAAACGAGATAATGCAATAGCCGCTTTTTTCAGGTTTAATTCGAAAAATATTGGTGGTAGAGAAAAAACTGTAATGACCAAAGTTGTAGAGCACTCGATTTCCTACAAGTTTAGTCATTACCATTTTTACTTGAAAATTGTAAATCGCCGAGTTATTCAACAAAAACAATTTCCCGTTAAATTTGAGACGACGATATTAACTGAACGCAAGCCCAGCCCAGAATGAAACTCACACATGTTGTTTTACACTGATGAAAGAAAATTCAGTATAAATTTCAGCAGGATCAACCTAGTCATGCGGTTTAAAAATTAACAAATTAAAGATTTTTCTTTTTTTTTTAATGTTGTAGTACTTGGAAAATTTTGAATTTTTTTTCCAAAATAGTTCATAGAAAAACGCAAATTTTTTTGTACAGGACATTTTTTCGTACTACGAGAAGATCACTACGATATGATCATTTGAAATTTCATCACGTGTAAAATTTTGATAAGAATCTGAAAAAATGCCAGGTACTCAAAATATATGATACAAAAACATCGCCAAATTTGAAAAAGATTGAAAAAGGTCAGACTTTTAGGCCGTCTGAAAACCCAACATATGCAGGGTGTCCCTCTTTCTCTGCTACCCGAAATAACTCTGTAATTAGCGACGTCACAAAAAAATGTTCCAGACAAAAGTTGTTCAGTGTGAAGGGGGCCATCAAATGTGACCAATTTTTTTTACTCCGGTGGAGGCGCTGACGCACAGTAAAGGTCACCTCCACTTTATTAAATGGAATGGTACATTTTTTTTCAACCATCTTGTGGAGCACGTCAAGCCGCATAAAAAACATTAGAGCGCTAATCTCGTTCAAGGTCATTCAAGGTCAGTATCGATGATAGAAATCTGAATATCTCGGATCACTACCAAATATTTGGTAGTGATCCGAGACATTTAGATTTGTATCATCGATACTGACCTTGAACGACCTTAAACGACTTTGACCCCCTAATGTTTTTTTATGCTGCCTGAGGTGCTCCATAAGGTTGAAAAAATGTTATTTTGTGTTGTAAAAGTTATTTTGTGTTATTTTGCGAACGACTGTTACCATTTTTATTATTAGTGATCATGATTTTGTCTTCATTATTATTATTACTCGCGATTGCATTTATTATTATTATTCATAAGCCTTTCGGAATCTCTTCGATAGCCCTTCACGCTCGTTATCTTGTGGATTTATAGCGATAAAAAACGAAGTATTATAAAAAAAATCACTTTAGATACGAGTATCTCGGGAACAACGGGAGGCTCGTGATAACGCCACTCACCGATCGATGCTACTTGACACTGACGGGAGCTTTGCACTTGAAATTCGGCGGTGCACCCGCGGGTCCAGCCGGTACCGGCAAAACCGAGACAACCAAAGATCTCGCCAAGGCATTCGCCATACAATGCGTCGTTTTCAATTGCTCGGATCAGCTGGATTTTCTGTCAATGGGAAAGTTCTTCAAAGGATTAGCGAGGTACAATTGAGATCGTTGAATCTTGGTCGAGCGGTTGTTTGGGTTCGTTGAATTTTTACGACAGCTTTCTCAAAACGAACCTGCATCGAATTTTCTTTTCTATAAATATGCGGATGTTGAATGAGTTCTCGCTGTTTTTTTTTTCCGTGAAAACGAATGCTTTGTTGAAAAAATCTACGGATATCGCACAAAGTGCAACTATTCCATGACATTGGAAATGTAATCAGACTTTTCGGGTAGTAAAAAAACAGGCACATGTAAATAATGTGAGTTGGTTTTTATTATTTAAAAAAATATTGATACATCGAGGTATATAATTTGGTTTGTTTAGGTTTGCTTGGGTTTGTTTGTGTGACAGTTGTCATATAATTTTTGCGATATACTTGTAATGTAAGTTGTAACATGATTTTTAAATTAATAACAAAATTCGAATTGGTTGGGGAAAGGGCAATTTTCAACCAATCATAGACATTTAGCACGTCGTCCCCCCACTCTACTGCAACACAGTGGCAGTGAAGTGGAGGTAGCGTTAGTCACGTGTGACATCCAGCTAACTCAGACCCCTATGCTCAGCCTACCTCAACAAACATATACAGTTTTAAGGCGTTACCCCCACTTGTAGCGCAAAAAAAGGCCTTTTTCATGAATTTTTTTAAAGAAAACTACAAAACTTTTTTAATCGATCAATATACCATCTTAGAGAACACATCTTGAAGAACTTTCAGTAATTTTTTTATTGAAAAATATTACATTGTTTAGTGGAAAATGGCCGTCAATGAAATAATGTTTTTATATACACGGTTTGCGGTGACCAACATTGCGGCGAAGTGGATCATCTGAAAAAAAAAATGCGGATGGATTTAGTCAAATATAAGTATAAACTAGTCTTTAATCGAAGGATTTTTAAAAATATTCATTTTTCACAAAATGGCGGACAGTCAAAGTTAATGGTTCGATTTTAACGAAAAAAAAAACGGCCGTTTTTTGGCTATAAAAAGGCTATTTTTTTTTTTTTCGAAAAAAAAATCGAACGATTAAAGACTACATTTTTATGTATTAAATAAGCCTGCAAAATTTCAAGAAGATCGGTTCATTAGTGTTCGAGTAATCTTGGTCACCGACTTCAGAAATGCCATTTTGAGAAAAACGCGTTTAAAGTTTCAATTTCAGTTTACACGAAGAAAATATATTTTTTTGTAAACTTACACAGAGTCATCTATTCCGGGCCCATACAGAAGTATGGGCCCGGATACTTATACTTCAAAAAAATGCAATAAAAAAAATCGATTTTTTCAAAATTGCAAGTGGGGGTAACCCCTTAAAAGCATTTTCATTGCTAAAAAATCATTCCTAATGCTTTCAACCGTTTCGAAACTGTTGCGTGATCAACTCCTAATGACTCTGCAAGCTCAGCTAGTTCAGCTAGCGAATAAAGTAGTGCAGTAAAATTCCCCGCACGCTCTTTTTTCGTCACGAAATTTGACATGTTGAACACTACGACGAAAAAAAGTTGTTTACACTTCGGCGAAATGACATACACTGGATGTCAAGCTTGCTTATAGTACTTCGTTATAGATGCGTTACCGTCTCAAACTACACGCACGCAGTTCTGGTAACGCCATCTGTTGGAAAACAGCGAGAACTTAATCAACGTCCCAATAATTCGTCGGCGTGGTAGGAGGGCGAAATACGGTTTGTTTTCATTTGTCAGCTTTTATCAGTCGGATCGCGGAGGCTGCGAAGTATAAATCCAAAAGTGCTGTTTTGTCAACAGCCACGTATATCTGTGCGATATTTCAGTGCCGGTGCGTGGGCATGTTTCGACGAATTCAACAGAATCGACATCGAAGTGCTCTCGGTGATAGCACAACAGATCATGAGTATACAGAAGGCTCAGCAAATCCGAGCGGAAAGGTAAATATCGGTGCAGGCGCACAGTAGGAGAAAAGCCCAAAAACCTGGCCAAAACCCCAAAAAATAAATTTTCGAAATAGGGTCAGTTGAATAGTCATTCAGGTAGAGGACTAGTAACTGCATTCTATTGTGGAAGGGAAAGCCCTTTAAGTGTATACCTGCGCCGCAGCGTCAGTTGGCAGTTAGTGTTCGTGAAGAGTGTACGTGTCACGCGCTGAACAGACGAAAATAACGCTGACTTCAAAAACCCATAACTTTAAAGTGACGGGTTTAATTTCAATTCTGCAACATGGATACGACTTCTGGAGGTATGTAGAACATGTTTTTACATCGGTTGAATCTAAAGTTTATGTATAAATGATTGAAATGTAGTATAGCCTTCGGCATAAATAAAATTGAATAATTTTGAAAACTTATATTTTCAACGGTCCGAAAAGTTATATATTTTGTCACATTTTGCAAAGCTCCTAGTCTCGGCCTTTAGTTTAATGTATAAGCTTTCGAAATTTACAAGAGTTACCTGCGGAAAACGTGCGTCTTGTCCGTTATGATTTTTTTCGCATCGTGCGGTAGCCGAGCGTGCACGCGGCACTATTGAGCAGCCTTTGCGCCTCTACCTGAGAATGGGTGAAGTAGCATCATAACGGAAAGACGGCTGTTATACGCTTGAAATAAATTATTTTAATATATATGTATGTGTATATATATATATATAAATTTTCTGTGATTTAATTATGATATATACGTATGCATATATATATATACATATTAAAATCAACCACATAAAAATTTCTTAAATATGAATGAAATGTTATAACATTCAAATAAAATATTTGAATATATATATATATATATATAGAGACGAATTTTGCGCCGAGATTGAAGCCGTGCCGGGAGTTGTAATAGATACAAACTCGGATAATGATTCTGACTCCGACTCCGACTCCGATTACGATTTTGATTAAGAATAAAATTTTCTATTTTTGAAACGTTCCGTATGTATTTTGGAAATAAAAACAATAATTGCGTAGAATACACTGTTCACGTTTATTTTATTATGATGATTTTTTTAAATATATTAATTTATCTATTTAGCAGGATACTCGGCCATTTTGTTTATAACAATTTGCTGTAAGCTCTTTGTTGCAAGTTATAAACAATAGATATCGGATTGGTAATCAGCGACCTTGAAAACCCGTATATACCAATTTTTGTCAACATCTGGTAACTTTTTAACGTTCATGTCGGCCATATTGGATCGGCCATTTTTTTACGATAATTTGGCTTGCGGATTCGTAATCAGCGACCTTGAAAACCCGTAAATACCAATTTTTGTCGACATCTGGCAACTTTTTAACATTCATGTCAGCCATATTGGATCGGCCATTTTGTTTACGATAATTTGGCTTTCAGATTCGTAATCAGCGACCTTGAAAACCCCTGTAAGCCAATTTTCATTCCCGTCAAAGGTCATTTGAGGTTTTGGCCAGGTTTTTGGGCTTTTCTCCTACTGTGAGGCGATAGCTGGCACGTCAAAGGGCCTTCTTTACTTTAGACGCTGAAAAAGGCTATTTACATGCATTTCTTGATAGGTTTATATTATAAATATTGATATAAAAGTTGTTACACTTAATAAATACACTTTCGAAATACATTTTTTTTAACTTTTACTTACGTATTTATGTAACCCAAACAAACTTTAAACGCGTTTTTCTCGAAAACGCGTTTTTTGACGGCTTGTTGATAAAATCTTCGAAACTACTGAACCGATCCTAATGAAATTTTAACCACATATTCTTTACAACTATAGCTATAGCGCATATCAAGGATATTGCAAATGTTGATATTTACAAAATTTTTCGCCGAACGCGGTGAAAAAATCCCTTTTTTTTGGTTTTTTCGAAATATGTCCGCTATTTTGTTATTTTTGCATATATTAAAAATCGTATGATATGCGCTATAGTCATTAGCATACTGAATCTAAAACCGTTTGATTTTTTTGTTTCGGATGATCCATCTCCGTGACTTCATCAGCAGCGCAGACCTACAACTTTTTTAGGTCATTTTTTGGTAAATTTTACAAGTGGGGCTCCAGCCCTAATCGGCTCCAAATTTTTTTTCACGTGTTCGGGGCTATTCTGCAGTTTGAAAATATGTTTTCTATGATGGAGGAGGGGTATTGTATTAAGAAAAAAAAATCCGGGAAATATTCGATTTTCGAAATACGTTTTCCGTATGCTTACCCTAATTTGACTTGTACCCAAACAAACCTAAACCCATGTCATTTGACCCACTTGATGTCACCAAACCCGGTTCCTCCATACCTTTCAAAAAGTAAAAAAAAGCGTTTGGGGGTTGAAATTGTCTTCCCCCGACTTAAATATTATAAATAAAGTGTCCTGAAATACATCGACTCGGTAAAAAATTTCTAAACCCCTTTTCTAGCTGGAGCCCCACGTAAATATTTACCCATTTTTTTAACCGCCACTTTCGTCTATAAATAGTGACATAAACAAAGTTGATATATATTTTTTGATGTATTTCTGAAAGTGTATTTATTAAGTGTAACAACTTTTATATTAATATCTATAATATAAAGCTATCAAAAAAATTCATGAAAATAACCTTTCGTAGCGTCTAAAGTGAGAAGACCCGTCAAAGCGGAAGCAGCACATATTAAAGCCGCCCTCTCTTTCCCTCAATTCGATCTCTTAGATTTTATTTCGAGGGCTTGGACATCGTTCTCAAACCGTCGTGCGCCGTTTTTATCACGATGAATCCCGGATACGCCGGTAGAACCGAATTGCCGGACAACCTGAAAGCCCTGTTCCGACCGGTCGCCATGATGGTGCCGAATTACTCGCTCATCGCTGAAATCTCGTTGTTCTCGTACGGTTTCACCGACGCGAAAAATCTCGCCGAAAAGATAACGACGACGTTCAAATTGAGCTCGGAGCAACTGAGCAGCCAAGTAAGCTTGCGACAAGTCACGCAAATGAATATCGAATGTGAAAATAAAATACGTATAATACCAAATAATATAAGATCAACACCAGGGACATGATTAAAAAAATATATGACAAAACGGTGAACGAAGTGGTGACAGGGGAGGGAATGTCAGGAAGATTCGAAACAAAGAAGGGAGTAAGGCAAGGGTGTCCACTCAGCCCATCGCTATTCAGTCTATATATTGAGGATATGGACAAGGAATGGGAAAGAAGAAATGAGGGAGGGACGGTTATAGGAGGGAAAAAAATCTTCACATTGAAATTCGCGGACGATATAGTGTTGGTAGCAGACGAGGAGGAAGGGCTGAGGAGCATGTTGACAACGCTGCAGAAATATGTAGAAAACAACAAATTAACGGTAAACATTAACAAAACGAAGATTATGACATTCCAGAAAGGAGGAAGGAAGAGGAAGGGGGAAAAGTGGGAGTATAGGGGACAGGAGATAGATGTAGTTAAGGAATACAAATACCTGGGAGTCTGGTTTTCTACGGGGAATACTTTTGAAAAGCACCTGAAAATCTTGGCGGGAAAAATTAGGAAAGTGACCAACGCGACCTGGGGGCTCTTCAAGCGGGCAAGGATAAGCAGCCTGGAAAGGAGGTTGCAGCTGATGAAGGCAATCGTGAACAGTGGTATGATGTATGGAGCAGAAGTATGGGGGTGGAAAAAGCGGGAAATCTTAGATAGATGGCAGGGAAAGTGTGTAAAAATGGCCATGGGGATCAGCCCTAACACACCCAATTACATCTGGAGAATGGAAGCAGGTTGCAGAGGGGTGGAAATAGAAGCCTGGAGAAGAGCGGCTAAATACGTAGTAGAAGTGATGAAGATGGAGGAAGGAAGGTGGCCGAAGATGTGCCTGAAAGAGGAGGTGAGAGGCATTAGGAATGGAAACCCATCCAAGTGGGGAGAGGAGATGGCCAAAGCCATGCGGCAAGTGGGAGAAGGAGGAATTTGGCAGGTAATCAGAAACGGGGAGGTGAGAGGGGCAGAAAAAATATTGAAAAGAGGAACAAAAATAAAAACGAATCAGGAAATTCAAGGCGACTGGGAGAAGATCGACAAGTCTACGTACTGCGCAGAATACAAAAATAGAAAAAGGAATACGGAAAGAGAAAGTTACTGGGAAGCGAAGAAGTGCAGTGCAGGTAACAAGGAGATGTGGGCAAGGATAAGGTGTGGGAATGTAGGGAAAACAGGTAACAAGGGTTTCGAGGATAAAAATTGCCGAATTTGCGGGGAAGAGGAAGAGAGCCTGGACCACATATGCGGCTGCCAGGAAATAAAGGCAAAAATGAAGGTAGAAGTGGTACAAGGCCTGGAAAAGGTGACGGAATTTAAAGGGGGGGAAGAGCTCATACAAAAAATTGAAGAACTGGTAAACAAGGACCCAGTAAAGGAACTCTGCGCATACATAAGGGAATTCGAAAAAATGAAAGAAGCGTTGCATGAAGGAAAGCGGCGATAAGGCAAAGAAAACAAAGGGAAAAACAGAATGTATATAGGTACTTTTAAACATATTTAGGCTAGAGAGGAATTAGTAATGTAAGATTAGTTTTAAGGAGTTATTGATAAGGACAGCAAATGTACTTTTATGTAAAAACCCCTGAGGGGTATACCTGGAATAAATACTACTACTACTATAAGATCAACAGAAATAAATTCATCAAAATGGAAAAATTTAATTAATGTATTCAGTTTTTATTTAACACTTTTAACACATATTTATTTTATTTTATTTTTACGAAAATCTATGAATCAAAATAAAAAATCAAATTAAAATATTCAAAGCTTTCAATGAAAACTTTGAGCATATTACTTTTATTATTTATTTTGATCAATTGATTTCTGTTTGATATCATTTTGTATTGTTCATATTTTATTGTCGTGTGTAATTATACAATATTGTAAGGTGGTTGCATGTGAAGACCGCCCGCTGGCTATAGATGTCGTTTGCTGGACTATTTTCTCGAATTGAAAGTTGGTAATGCACTTGGTGATAGGTCCGTAAAGTCCGGCTAAGACGCTGTAGGTGACATTTGCGCGAGGCGTTGACATCATCTATTTTAATGGTCTTTACAATAGCAAGTTTTGGAACAAATAAGTCACATTTGCGGAAAGTTATACTTCGTTATAGCCTGGCGAAGGAATCACCCGTGGAAAAGCATCGTTTCGAGAACCGGATTTTTAAGGGTCGAAACGCACCCTCGAAAATAAGGGTGTTTTTTGTTTTTCGTGAATAACGTTTTAACGATACGAGATATGAAAAAATTTCAAATTGCAATAGTGTTTATTTTTTCGTCTACTATACATTGGAGATGAGAACGATGATGTTATCGACGAAAAATGTAAAAACACCTTTATTTACGAGGGTGCGTTTCACCCCTTAAAAATCGGGTTCCGCAGATATAAAAAAATACGTGTCGCCTGTTTTTACCCATTCTGCAAGCATGCCAAATTTCATCGAAATCGGAAACATTGACCGCGCTTTCGAGAGCTTTCCTTGTACAGTATGACAATTTCGTCATCAGTGTCACAATGTACTGAGTAATTTGACCGTTTTCCATAACATTTTTAACATTTTTTCACATTATTCCGTGCGTAAAACTGCCGTTGAGCCCTATGTTGAAAAGTGTTTTTTAAATGTGCATTTTATAGAGACGATGTGGAGCAGCGGTTCTCAATCTTTTTTGACGACGGAACCCATTTTGACACACTAAATATTTTACGGAGCCCTAAAATAAGCAAAACCTAGTTTTATGTTTATTTTTTAATCAAAATCCGGGGATAGTACGATATCCGGGGCGCCAAGTTTTGACCGTTGATTCTTGATATTTGAACCAAAATAATGAGAATTTCAAGAATAAAAAATTTGCAGTTATGGCTTTTTTAAGGAATTATCAGCGCTTTTAGCGATAATTGAAAATACGGAAAAATTCAAAGATTGTTGTCGGCTCATGGGTGCAATATCTTTATTTTATCGCAAATAATGAAAATTTACCGGGCGAACTTAAACAAGTATTTCTTTGTTTGGGTTTGTTTAGTGGTATCAAAAATACCACTAAACGTAGTATTTACATGATTTTCAACATACATTCCAAGATTATAATGCTTTATTTATTTGTATTCTCTGTTTATTAATAACAAAAAGAATTGTTCCATATAATTACTACACCACATTACTAAACGACATATTTTACATAAACTTAGAGCCTTATAAGTCCGAAGAGGGATGAACCGTACACTTTACTCTTTGTCGAGTCGCACTCATAAGCGAGGGAAACATGGTAGTTGTATTTAAAATACATTTTTGCCTTTGAGACACTGTTGAAACTATAAATGTCCACGTTGCCTTGCCCGATGTTGCTTAAAATTTTCAAATTCGAAAAAAAATCGTCATTTTCGATAACTATCGAAAAATTCTAATTTAAACGCAAAATAAGCGAAATATCAACTTTTACCACTCTTCATATATTGTTTATTTTCACTCGATAACCCTGAATTCACCGTAAAATCTTGGCGCCTCGGATATCGTAGTGTTGCCGAAAATCGCACAAAAATGGGTACTTTACATATGTATTAATTCCATTGTAAATTGATGAAATTATTTCCATTTATTGGGAGATATGAAGTTGTTTTTTTTTTCTTTCGGCGGAGTCCTAGTAGAGGCCTGCGGAGCACACTTCGAGTATGGCTGATGTAGAGAATCTATTGAAAATATGGAAGGTGCATTCAGTAAATGACAAAGAATTTACTGCATAAATTTGAATAAAATAGTAACATTTCGTTGATTGTCCCGAACCTCCTTAAGGGGGAAGCCTGGTTTAGAGGCTTCAAAAAATCGATTTTTTCGAGGATTTTTTTGGGAAGGAAAGAAATATTCGATTGAAACGAAACTTTCAGGTTTTATTGTTATATATTTCAACAGTCTTCTCAAATGTTTTCATTAAAATATACGTCATATTATGCCTGGTACAAGCATTTCGCCGAGGCGCCTCGAGTGTGCATGTGTCGTGCGGCGGGAAAGATGCAGGTCGCAATTTCCATCTGAAACAAAAAACCCAAAAAAATTTTTATTTTCAATAGTATAGCTTCTCGTTAAACCAAGAAAATTCAACAAAAAGTGAGAAATTCAACAATTTTTCGCAAATTAAAAAAAAATTCATTTTTTTGGAAAACAAATTCACTTTAGATTGTTTAAAAAGTGGGTTAATCATAACTTTCTTAAGGTTTTTTAGGTTCAACAAAAAGAGAATTTAATCCCGAATACAATGAATTTTGTCTCGTTTCGATAGAACGTTTAATTTTTTCCCTATCTTTCCCGCCAATTAGGAAAAATCGTAAAAATGAAAAACCGAGAAATCGCGCGTCAAAGTTTTCGTATATAAAAAATCGTAATTTTCTTGAACTTACCGCAATAATATGCTAATGAGCGATTCCTGGTCCATAGAGTTGCCCTTCAGACTCTTCAAAAACCCTTTGGATACGTACAATAGTTACCATGGGTACAATACATACAATAGATCGAGGGGCGGAGCGCGGGCACTCCGAGCGATCCGGCCGCTCGTATACCTGCTCGACGCTTGCTCACTATTTCTTCTGTAACTCCGAAAATAATTTGAATTTGCTTTTGAAATTTTAGGGACACATTCTTGGATAGTTTGGGAAGACATTTATGCAAAAAAAAAAAATCGATTTTTTGAAGCCTTTAAAGCAGGCTTCCCCCTTAAGAAGTACCTGGAATGAGTGAACTGGGAAATCATACCCAATCCACCATATTCCCCAGACATGGCTCTCTCCGATTACCATTTCGGTCGATGCAGTAAGCGCTTACGGCTCAGCACTTCACGACAAAGGAGCAAAAGAATAACTGGATGACTGGATTGCCTTGAAATAACTCGAATTCTTCTTGCGTAAAATGCGATTGTTCACCGAAACATGGGCCTCTTCCGATGGGCAATACATCGAATAAGCCAGTTTGTCCATTTCCCCTCGTTTCACCTTTTCTTTCGCTAAAAAACGGCCGATCTCATATGCAATCACCTAACATCGATTCATTTTCATTCGTCTTGCGCCCTTCAAATGACTTTCCCTCAACTTGAATTCCGCCCAATTGAAACGGGGGCGAGAACTATCATCGACGATCCGCAATTGTATGCAGGATCATTACGACTTTGGAATGCGGGCGGTGAAGACCGTGATCGCCGTTGCCGGAAACTTGAAACGCGAGCAGAGAGATCTCGACGAGCCCCAGATATGTCTTAGGGCTTTGCGCGACGTCAACGTACCGAAATTTCTCAAAGAGGATCTCAAGCTCTTCAACGGTGAGACGCGAAAGATTTTTGCAGTTACAACGACAACCGCGGTTACGCTACGAAACAGCACCGATTGGGAAGGCAAACAAAATTTGAATTCGCACGAAGCTGAGAATGCGCTCGGAATATTTTATCATGGCGAACGTTGAATAGTACACTCGAGAGCAAGGAGCCCGAGGACGGAGACGTTGGTATAGGACACAGTGTGCATTTGCTCGTGACCGGAATAGCGCAAACAGTAGACACATATGATTGCATATTAATGGGACTGCCCATAGATGCGCGATCAACCCTTCTGTTCCTCGCTGAAGGCGGACATTGATTGGTTCTCATTGCTCTGGAATGCTGGACTCCCGCGCGCAAAGCGACTTTTAAGGATGTATGGCAGTTACTGCAGAGTCGTTACAGAACTGATTATGCAATTTGCAAAAATCGCATTTAAAGACTAAATAAAATAATTGTAGTATTCATTGAAGCTAAAAGGGAGATTTACCACAGCTCAAAGTAAAACATGGGGTACAGAAAGAAGAATTTTCAATTTTTAACTGCAAATTTAGTTGCTGATTTGATGTACGTTTTCCCTGACGTTGTCGTGGTTACGACATACGAGCTAAAGAAATACGAAAACGGTCCCATTTAACTCGCAATATCTCGCAAAATATATGGGCACATGTCGATTTCTTTTTTTAACGTATCATGCATATTACAGCGATACCGCACAAAAGTTTTTTTTACAAAAGAGTACTCCGGAAATACCTTTTTTGCCAATGTAAAGGGAATTTTGGACGTACAGTCCTATGTTCCCCGTGTTAAATGACCCAACTTTGAATTCGTTTATCTCAGCATTCACGTGGGCAAATTTTGTTTCTTTAATCTCAAAAAGTTCTCGATATTTTCCTTTACAATATCAGTGAGTTTCAATTCGAACAGTAGTAAATAACTTAGTTGCCATACATCCTTAAGGGATCTACTCACTTTAGACGCTAAAAAGGCTATTTTCGTGATTTTTTAAACAGGTTAATATTATAGATATTGTTATATATGTTGTTACACTTAATAAATACACTTTCGAAATACATTTAAAATTCTTTTTGTATGTATTTATGGAACCCAAACAAACTTTTAACGCGTTTTTCTCGAAACAACGTTTTTCGACGGCTTGTTGATAAGCTTTCGAAACTACTGAACCGATCCTTATGAAATTTTAACCACATATTCTTTACAACTATAATTTTTTTAAATTTTCATATTCACCATTTTTGCCAGAAACGGTGAAAATAACGTGTTTTTTTTGGTTTTTTTCGAAAAATGTCCGCCATTTTGTTATTTTTGCATATATCAAAAATCGTATGATGTGCGCTATAGCCATTAACATACTGTATCTAAAACCGTTTGATTTTTTTTTCGTTTCGGATGATCCATCTCCGAGATTTCATCAACAGCGCAGACCTACAATTCCTTTAGGACCTTTTTTAAGGGGTTACCGCCACTTGCGATTTTGAAAAAATCGATTTTTTTTTATTGCATTTTTTTGAAGTGCAGTTTTTTTTTGATGCCCGGAATAGATGACTCTATGTAAGTTTACAAAAAAAAAATATTTTCTTCGTGTAAACTGAAATTGAAACTTTAAACGCGTTTTTCTCAAAATGGCATTTCTGAAGTCGGTGACCAAGATTACTCGAACACTAATGAACCGATCTTCTTGAAATTTTGCAGGCTTATTTAATACATAAAAATGTAGTCTTTAATCGTTCGATTTTTTTTTTCGAAAAAAAAATGGCCGTTTTATAGCCAAAAAATGGCCGTTTTTTTTCGTTAAAATCGAACCATTAACTTTGACTGTCCGCCATTTTGTGAAAAATGAATATTTTTTAAAATCCTTCGATTAAAGACTAGTTTATACTTATATTTGACTAAATCCATCCGCATTTTTTTTTCAGATGACCCACTTCGCCGCAATGTTGGTCACCGCAAACCATGTATATAAAAACATTATTTCATTGACGGCCATTTGCCACTAAACAATGTAATATTTTTCAATAAAAAAATTACTGAAAGTTCTTCAAGATGTGTTCTTTAAGATGGTATATTGATCGATTAAAAAAGTTTTGTAGTTTTCTTTTAAAAAATTGATGAAAAAGGCCTTTTTTTGCACTACAAGTGGGGGTAACGCCTTAACTACCCATTCGTCTATAAATAGTGACTTCAATAATTAAATTTAAAAAATTTAGTGTATTTCGCAAGTGTATTTATTCAGTGTAACAACTTTTATATCAATATCTATAATATAAACCTATCAAAAAAATCATGTAAATAGCCTTTTCAGCGTCTAAAGTGAGAAGACCCCTTAAACGATCGTACGAACGAAATCGTACGAACAGTATCGATTGCAGTGTTGGGCTATCCGCCCCCCTATCGGAACTGCATAAACTTGGGCCCCAAAAACGTTCTCATAACTGTTTTCTTTGAAAATAAAAACATCGAAAATATTGTACGATTATAGTTTCGATTTTTTTTTTGACGACTTCTGAACGTAATTAGCGGCATCGACGCCACTCCCCTTATTCCTCTTTTCTTTGGGCCTAGGTATCGTTTCTGATTTGTTCCCGAAGCTCGTTGAGAAGCCGGTGAACCATGGAATTCTCGAGGCCGGAATAAGAGATGCCATCTTGGAAATGGGTCTCCGGGATGTCGATGGTGCGTTTGCTTTTTTGTGTACTTGAATAAAATAATTCTAATCCACTTTTTGAAGCGCCTACCAGAAAAATTCGAAAAATATTAAAAATTAGTCATGATAATATATATTGAATTATATAATATATAATATATTATATAATATATTATAATATACATACATACACACACACACACACACACACACACACACACACACACACATATATATATATATATATATAAACCGGTGCGATGGTCTAGTGGTTAGCGTGGTCGCCACTAAAACCAGCGGACCGGGAGGTCCCGGGTTCGAATCCTAGTCGCGTACATTTCGTCGTGAAATGTTTTTCTTCGACATTTCGCAGCGAAATAAGACTAGTTCCACGACTGGGGGGCGAACTTGATGACCGGCTGTATTGGTGTAGGCTTTCCGCAGTTTCCCTATACCCATGACAAAAATGTCATGATGAATATAATACAGAGGGGGAGGTCGGCTGCGGCCGCAATAGGGGGGGAACAGGGAGAAAGATGAAGAAAAAAGGAGTAAACAGTAGAGGAAAGAAACGGGCACAATGAGGGGAAAGAATAGGTAACAAACGCGAAAAGCGTGTACCTAAGGAAAAAATCAATAAAAAAAAATATATATATATATATATATATGTATATATATATATATTATATAATATATAATATATTCAATTGAATTTTTATTTAATTTTCATTTAATGCAGTTTTTGATTATTTAATTTTTCTCACGTCTTTTTAACTGGGCAGCAGCCGAGGTGGTGTCGGAACCCTCGACGGCCGCCCAGCATTATTCTTCCGGTCTAGACTAAGATCGAGCCTAACCCCCGGGGATAGGTGAATGTTTCCCAGTGCGAACTGAGGAAGTGCGTTGCCAGGAGCAATACAATATATTATAAAAAATAATATTAATATTAATAATAAGAAGAATTAATCATACAACATATGAATACGAATAAAAATCAAAATAATTTTCACCGATCGTGACGTTGGACAGGTCTATGCATTTATCGTCATTATTATTATTATTTCCGTTGCAGAATACGTGAAAAAAGTCATACAGCTGTACGAGACGACAATCGTGAGACACGGTCTCATGCTGGTCGGACCAACAGGATCCGGAAAAACGAAGGTAAGACTTTTTTTGAGGAAGTGCAAGCACGTACCCGATTATTAGGTCGCAGCTCAATCTTTTTCATATAGTGGAGACAACGATCTCACGAGGAACATCACTTCATTGTCCGCCTTCGATTTTGTTGAAACTCATTTATACGGTAGAACATAAAAAAACTATGGAATAGAAATTTTTGCAGCGGAGCATTTCGAGGGCCGATTTTTCAGTTTCACCCGCAAGCAGTCCACCGATTTCACAATCGGTGAAACAGAAACTAAAATTCTTCTAATGCAAAACAATCAGGAATCCACTATGGGTATATATATTTTTTAAATTAAGCTGATCTTACCCATTTTCGACCGTTTTCTTTGGAATTTTTTTTTAAGGTTGATATGGAATTGAGTCAACATGTTACCAGCGAACTGAATTTTTTTCTGGACCTTTATAACCCCTTTGCTGATCATCCTGTGCAGTTTGAATACGATCCACCGTACTGCTTTTTTAGAAAAAGATCGGCAACTTGACGTTTTTCGTGGACTAATTACATTACGCTTATGGAAAACTCCCGATCATTTTTCAGCACATTATGAAGGCCTTGTATACACTTGCAGCGGGCGAAGGGACGTGATTTTCTTGATTTTTTTCCGACGGGACAATAAATGTTTATTGAAAAACTGTGACCAACACCGATTGGTGCATATTTTCATGTACTTGTACAATTTTGTTTATTCAAAAATATTTCAAAATGGCGGAACTCCAGATGTTTTTCAGGAGCGCCTTCTTTTGAGCATGAGTTGCGGTGGACATGATAACTCGAGAATGGTTCATCTGAAATGAGAATTTAAAAAAGATTTCATTAGTATATCGCATTGGCTTGGGCCTTGAGGAAGGATTTGTAAAAATTTTGATTAAAAAAAATGACGACAATTTTAACAAAAAAATCATTTTTTGAAGTGCTAAAATTTCGGTTTTTTTGTTACAATAAAAAAAATTCGACAAAATTCGAAATCCTTCGTCCAGGCCCTAGGTATTATCATAATAGATGAGTGGTATAAATTTGGTATGGATCGGATTAATAGTTTTTTAGTAATCGTGTCCACCGCAAAGGTGTTTCTCAAAAAAGACGATTCTGGGATAATCGCGTTTAAGATTCAAGTATGTGTCTTTTACATTTAAAGTTAATTTATTCATACTAACACGGAGTCGTCGATTCCAGGGCCATACAGTAATCCTTCTGCATCCTCTGCAGCCTCTTAAATTTGGTAAATATATTCTTGACATATTGTACTTAAAGAATATGCAATCAAAACATTTTCCATTTTTCCGACCACCACAAGTGTATATAAGGTGTATATCTGCCAAGTGAATGTTATTATGGAGCTGAAAAAATAGGTACGGTTCGACTAATTATCGGACTAACCCTTGGTACCGTAAAACTGAGGGCTCACGTCACACTATCTTATCGGTATTCGGTAATTATGCCCGGGAACCTCAAACTACTCGGTCGGGATAATTAACAACGAATATTATTGATACTTATTCTCTTAATTAGTAATAATTACTTAATATTAATTTGATAACTATGTTCAGAAATTATACATTTCTAGACATTTTTAGGCAAAGACAAAATAACGCGGATTTTTTTCATACATAATTTTTTCTTAGAATATCGGAAAATCATTAAGGCGTTACCCCCACTTGTAGCGCAAAAAAGGCCTTTTTCATGAATTTTTTTAAAGAAAACTACAAAACTTTTTTAATCGATCAATATACCATCTTAAAGAACACATCTTGAAGAACTTTCAGTAATTTTTTTATTGAAAAATATTACATTGTTTAGTGGCAAATGGCCGTCAATGAAATAATGTTTTCATATACACGGTTTGCGGTGACCAACATTGCGGCGAAGTGGATCATCTGAAAAAAAAAAACTGCGGATGGATTTAGTCAAATATAAGTATAAACTAGTCTTTAATCGAAGGATTTTAAAAAATATTCATTTTTCACAAAATGGCGGACAGTCAAAGTTAATGGTTCGATTTTAACGAAAAAAAAAACGGCCGTTTTTTGGCTATAAAACGGCCATTTTTTTCGAAAAAAAAATCGAACGATTAAAGACTACATTTTTATGTATTAAATAAGCCTGCAAAATGTCAAGAAGATCGGTTCATTAGTGTTCGAGTAATGTTGGTCACCAACTTCAGAAATGCCATTTTGAGAAAAACCCGTTTAAAGTTTCAATTTCAGTTTACACGAAGAAAATATTTTTTTTTGTAAATTTACATAGAGTCATCTATTCCGGGCCCATACAGAAGTATGGGCCCTTCGGATACTTCAAAAAAATGCAATAAAAAAATCGATTTTTTCAAAATCGCAAGTGGGGATAACCCCTTAAAGTTTTGTTTACTTCGAGATTGTAGACAGCCTTAGTACACACTTTTTCTTTCCAGCGGAATGTTTTTTACTCGGACCGATATTCATTTTTGACAGCTCCTAGGGCCGATATTGAGGTTACGAACGTGGCGCATGTCTCTAACTTCGCGACACTTCTGCCAACCTGGGCATCATGTTATACCACGATTTACGACGTTGCCACTTCGTTTTGCGTTAATTGAGCGAGAAAAAGTTATACAAAAATACTTATACAAAGTAATGAAAACACTTGGTGAAATCACCAAATGTTCAAAAATGCGTATATGTACAAATTGATGTAGAAGAATAGATCGAAAACGTACGTTTAATGTGACGATTATTCGAAAGCTGACAGTTGGTAACAGTCAATCGGCTCCGTGCATGAGCATTGGGCGCTTCCCTCGTACTTCACCCCCGACGGCTAAATCCCATTACAACGTTTAGGAAAGGAATAAAATACCTGGTCAAAAGAACGTTTAGGCTTCAATAGGTATATATAGGTGTATGTCACGAAAATAGCCTTTTTTTAGCGTCTAAAGTGAGAAAACCCCTTAAGGGATGAACCACCCTTCTATTTTTCTTTCTCTCACGGCACAATTAAAAGGGATAGGTTCAATGGAATGTAACGCGTAACACTTTGCAGGAGGGACAAAATTAAAGTTCACGTTTTTTGCCTTTTTTCGGATAGCAAACTTAAGGGAGTAAATGGCATTCCATACATTCTCGACGATTTTCAATGAAAACTGAGGGTTTCGGGGGAAATTAACGGTGGATTCGTATCCAGGGGGTGAAAACAAATCGATATGGATTCAAGAAAAAAGAATTGAAAATCCGATTTTTTTGCACTTCGGCAAAAAAAAAGTTTTTTCACTTAATCGTCGCTCATTTTTTATCTTCTTCCATTTGAAACTCGGTTCTGCATACATTCTGTTCGTAATCGTTTTCCCTTCAAAATGCCCTTTGATTCATGGAGTACTGGCGATTTTTCGATCTTTAGCATAAATATTTAGCAGAAAGGTAGACATTTTTTTTCTACCTTTTCTAAAAAAAATATAACAAATCCAAAATTTGTTCCCGTCTTGGCAAAAAATAAATGAGTTTACAGAATGGTCGATCTTTTTGTTATCTTTTAAAATTTTAATTTGGTTCTTCGCTCCGCGCCCTTACTCGTCACAATAGTGAAGTTTTTTCTTGGAACGCCGCTTGACTCGTCGAGCAGCGATGTTTTTTCGATTTTTTGTGGGATTTTAAATACTGATTATTGTTTTTTGCCAATTGTTCCATTCCTCCCCCATTGAGTGTAGGTCACTCAAATAAGATCGACGCTACGACGGTCTAAAATTTTGGTATTTTGACGATTTTGAAAAGGTGGCCATAAGGGTCGTGAACAAAAAAGAAATTGACTTTTACACCCTTTCAAGAGTCTACCCGATGGAAAATTTTTCCATAGTATTAAAAGCATTGGCTCTTAGGAAAATTCGTCAATATCTAAGAAGAATTGCCAATAAAATGCGAGGATATTGAAAACACAAAAAATCTCGTGATATTTCGTAGCCGTGGAACGTTCGAAAAAATGTTTGTATTCAGAGTACATTGGTGATATTTTAATCCGAATTCCATACGTGACTTTATCAACATACGAAAAATGCTCAGCTCTTCGGATAGATCCGATATCTATTTATGGATTCCAATACTCGTGGCCAAACGTAAAAGCTTTTATCCGCACGCGGTTCGAGTCGCCTTCTCACTGCTAAAAAGGCCTTATCCTCCTGGCGAAGCTTGTTACAAGGAGAAAAAAGAGGCGCAAGCGTGCTGTTGCAATAACGGAGGAATTTTTATACGCCCGTACACGAGAGTGTGATACACGAATTCCTTTCAGCCTTGTGAATTTCTGACACCGTGCTCCGTTTTTTTCGACGTCTGGTCCGTCAAAGTCAAACGGGATCTCCGACACTCTGGTTCGGAAAAAAGTATCTCTGCCCTCGTGTCTCTCTGCTGTCGGTCTTCTTTTCGTATTTGCTATTTTCGGTCGCCAGGATTGTTTTCGAAAACGGAAGCAAACAACAATAGTATTTTATTTTATTAATTTTCAATGGAATATTTTAGTATATTATTTTTCTACATAGAGTATTTATTTTTAATTGTTGGTTTCTTTTATTTTGCAATTTATTTCAATTTATTTGAGTATTTATTTATTTTTTTCTACATGTAGAAATTTTAATAAATTGTGGGCAAAACACATTTTTTTTCGACACCTCGTTGGTCACTTTACTGCGAAAATCCAAGCGAATACGTACATCGAAAGTAATTCCTTCGAAATTGCGAATCTAATCGCCAACGAAATTAATAGTTAAATCCTTGACCTTTTTATTTTTGACCCCGCAGCATACCGGAACTTTTTTGACCCGAAGAAACGCCAAATTTAATTCAAGTAGCCTGTAAACGCTACATTCTCGAAGGAAAAGACCCGTTGGCCGTTTTTCAAAATGCTAATCTCACAACGGTTGCGGGTTTAGCAGGAAAAATCGTAACGCCCTCATCGCATTCCCAAAGGATGTTTTTCTCGGCAATTACGTGGGAGGGTATTATCTCTTTTTTTCGTTAATCCTTCACCTCTCCTGGTGGATTAAGTCGCCGTAGGAGGGAGTGACGGTGCCCTCGGGTCCTCTTACAAAGCGTGGAAAGAGCGGTGAGCCGATAAAAGTTTCACGTGGCTCACGCAAGATGATGGATAAAGCCCGTTAGTATTGAAAAAAAAGCTCCCGATGGTCGGTTGTACGAATAAATGCTAAGGATTTTCCAACCGTGATCGACACATCCTTAAAGGATCATCACAGTGTAAAGTTTTCAAAAAATCAATTTTTTTTGCGTTATCCGATCGTATCGAAAGTTACAAGCATGGAGTTCATATCCTTATATAAACGTAAGTAGACAATTTGTACGAAAATTCCGCACTCGAAACTTTGAACGCATTTTTCGCGAAATGTCGTTTTTCAAAATGGTGTACACTCTCAAAGGAAGAGTTTTCAAGCTATCCATCTCGAATGTTGACACAACATTCTTCACGCCATTCTTTCTTGCTATGGAAGCTTTTTTTTAATCTTCACATTTTTTTAACGAAAAACTGTCGAAAAAGTACGCGACGTTCGGTACTTGTGTTTCAAAACGCCGCCATTTTGTCAATTTTGACGGGCTATACCAGTGTGAACGCTGAAAATTTTGGTGATTTTCGGGATTTTTTTGGAAGAAAAGTACTCAATTAAATGTTTCGGAAAATTAAGGATATATTTGGCTATATTTAACCTATATTACATAATCTTTTTCATAAAAAAATATTAAGATCCAAGCGACCTATGCACCGCCTTCGGAGGCGCCAAAAAAAGTTTCTCCACTGCTGACATGATTCCGGCCGATTGAGTAACTGAAACTGAAAAAGGAAGAAATATCGTTAAACCGGAAGGTATTTTCTGTACAATGACGTAGGATTTTCGAAAAATATCAAAATCTAACAAAATGGCGTAGTTATGAAAAAAAGTGTTTTCTTGCCTATAAAATGGTCGTTTTTTTCAATGCCAAATCGTCAATTTTCATCCAATCAAAAATATCCTACGTCATTGTAGAGTAAATATATTCCAAGAGTACTCAGTTCAAATTTCAAGTCAATCGAATAATTGCTCTTTGAGTTACAATGTCAGCAAATTTGAAAAATCTCATTTCGAGAAAAAAGGGGTTCAAAGATTTAACTATCGATTTTTGCAAAATAAGATGATAAAGATACGGCCTTGAAATTTTTACAGGATATTCTTGAAAGTATAAACTGTCGAAAAAGGCAAAAAAATCGATTTTTTAAAAGTCTCACACTGGTATAGCCCCTTAATTTTAAAACAACCTTCATAGCAAGATAGCGGTTTTCACACTGATTAATAATCTTTTTACAATTTTTTTTAGATAATATTTCCGGCCACAACCGTGTACACCGTGAGAACTCCTTTTTTTATTAAGATATTTTCAACCGTTAAAAAAATGTAAAAATAAATCAACACAATTGTTGAAAATTTTATTTTCTGTTCTTCATGAGTGCTTTGATTTGACATAAAAAAATCAGACTGATTAGCGTATTTTGACCAACGAAAAAAAAATCGCAAAAATCAGCTATTTTTCGATCCGTTACACTGTGATGATCCCTAAATCCCGACGTGAAAATCTCTGAACTCGGCTTTGTTCACTTCGCTTTTAACGATCTCGCTTATGATCCGTTATCGAACTCGCATAATGTTCGATCCATTTTTTTTTCTATTTTCATTCGTAAGAAATTTCTTCAATTTTCACTGATTAACATTTTTTTCTTCAATTTTTATTAACAAAATTTCGCAATCGTTCGAGACCATTCTGTGAGGATCATTTTTCCTATAGCCTCTGAAATGATTTATTGTTTTTATTGTGAGTATTATTATTAGTATGTCTGAGCTGCTCTCCCTTTCTGCCTTAGCCGATATCCATGAGCACCATATGTGTCCCTCAATTCGTTGATTTTTGCGAACACCAGCGCCGTCGGCGAAACACCTGATTGATGTTCATCAAATGGAAAAGAGAGAAAGAGAGAGAGAGAGAGAGAGAGAGAGAGAGAGAGAGAGAGAGAGAGCATTGATCCAGCGGGTCCACATCTTGCTGGATTTAATCTTCCCAGGCTAACAACATTTCGAGCAAAATCCCTTTAAAAAAACTTAGCTTGAGTGAAGTATCCTCTAACCAAATCTGTCTTTGCAAAATAGTCTGAAAAAAAATGTGAGTAACCCTTTGTAAACTTTTCTGAAAAAAGAAAAATTCCCGCTTGCCAAATTTCTAAAAAAAATTAAATCGGTCCTCTGAAAAATGAAAAAAAAATTGTAAAAAATTATTTGCAAAATTGTCGTACAAAATAAACCTAGTAGGTTGGATTGAAGCTTAATTTAAAGTTTCATTTATTAGTGAAAAAAAGAATATGGGGTCATGTCATCCTTAAATGATAAATTGGTTAGCAAGACATTGAAAACTCCCTCTCTAAAATAAACCTAAAAACATTTGACGAATTATATTCACGATATAAACACCGCCCTCGTCAATAATTACGGTAAACATGCCCACGGTACGATGAAGATAATGGACACCAAGGAATATTACTCGTCACATTTGGCTTGAGAATGGAAATTTATTTATATTAGTACGAACTCCATTTTTATTTTACACAATTCGATAAATCGACGTAAAATATAGATTCCTGCGAGTAACGATTCGTTGCGACATACAGTTATTTTACATGCACGTCTATCCTGATACATATCCCCTCTCAATTACATTTACAATTTATGAAATAACCGCATTGGAACGTTGTTGAATTTCATGGTCTTTTCAAATATACGCAGATCCCATTTATAATTTGCTTGGCTTATATATACATAAATATATATACATAAATTGAATATGCATTGCATATAGGTACGGACGGTGTTCAGTATTCGAACAAGAAAGTTCTGAGGAAACAAATTTTCATTTGTCAGCCAAACATATTTTAAATATTTTTTTTTGCTCAACATTCTCGAATAACATATTTTGATTACTTCTCGTTCGCTCGAAGCACATATTCAAATCATAGAATCGCATAACATTTCTTATGCTTATTTATCGTAATAATTATAAAAAATACAAATGAAAAATTCGACGTGTCTTTTCCATACTTTGATTTCTTAGGGCTCGGAGTTTTGTAGAAAATAATTCCGCATCTGGGTAAGCCCAAATATCGTACAATGAGAGACAATTATTTTGAGAATACGTTTATTGAAAAAAAATACATTTTCTTCAGATAGATTAAAGTGATAAATTAAATGTAGTTTATGTATTAACTTTATTCGACAGCTTAGACAGTCTACGAATGAATTAGTTGTAATTACGTGCTATCGGCGTATCGTGAAATTTACAATATTTACACATTTACAGAAATGAGCTTAATTTGATCTCATTGTCATATTGATATAAAAAAAATTAAATACATACGTGCTCTTAACTTTTTTGTTATACGTCGCATTCACAAATTTGATCCCCTCAACCATTTTTGCCAAAAACTGGCTTTGATCGATACCTGATCTTTTCGTTTTTTTTTGCGTTAATTACATGTAGTTTCAGTTTTTTATCGTTAAATCTCTTCTTCTCGTTACAGCCCCTCGTTGATATTTAAAAAAATCTTTCTCCATTCGTGTCATTGCCCTCTATCAAAATCAGCACATGGCTGAGACCTTTTTGTACTGAAAAATTCCTTTTTTGGTCTTACGCACTCGTATTGAAATTATACCTACTTCGTATTTGGGTCCTCACAATATTCAGAATTTCTGTTCTACCCGAATACAAAAGCTATAACAACAAAATGCTTAACTACGAAATGTATCTATAAAAAAATATGTTTCGTTCCACTGCGAAAAATAAACAAGAAATATAGAATCACAATTGAATTCCCGAATAAAACCGTAAAATCTCCAGCGAGATTGACGGACGAAAAAATCATCGTGAAATAAATTATTGCCTCTGTACGATGTGAAATTAATTAAATGAACAAACTGACGTTGAATAATTTTAAATGATTTTATTTTATTTTATTGACTTTGCGGCGAACCGCAACTTGATCGCACGGCACTGAAAAGCGCTGATTGCGATCGAGGTTTATATATTTATTTCACAGCGCTCCTTCACTGAGAGTGGATGCTATACAAGATTTAGATATTACTATCGCTTTCCACGTATCCATACATACGCGTGCACTTGACGTTGGCTATTTCTGATCTAATTAAGAGCTCTCTCTCTCTCTCTCTCTCTCTCTCTCTCTCTCTCTCTCTCTCGCTCTCTCTCTCTCTCTCACTCTCTCTCTCTCTCTTTCCCTTTCCCTTTCCTTTTCCCTTCGTGATATTAAGCTTTCAAATTTTCAGCGACTATCACAAACAAGTTTTTCCGTCTCTTTGTATGCATATGTTGGTGTTTTTTAAAGGCATATATGTCCATCGTGTTATCGTGTCACTCGTGAGGGATTGCACAAAAGCTAAAATTCTTTACGTGTTCCGAAAACATTATCTTTCGCGGGAGAAGTAATTTATATGACATTGAAGTTGAGCCCAAAGCGAGGCCATTCAAACTAATTTCTCACAGACTAGAGGATGTAATAACAATAATAATAATAACAGTAACAGTTATTATTATTAATATTTATATAATAATAATAACTTTGTTGTATAAAAAATAATAATTTTGTTATAAATTAAACTGTTATTATTATTATTATATAAAATAATAATAATAATAACAGTAACGCCTTTTTGAGGCCTTAGGCCTCAGTAACGGGTATAAAATCATGTGCGAATTTAACAATCTTTTTTCGTATGGAAAGTGACGCACTCATAAAATTAATTACACATCTATTTAGTATGAATATCAAGCTATTGGAAAATATATATTTTTTTTGTGTACAAAATGGCCGACTACTAATATTTTCTTTTATCCTTTTTTAGGCGCTCCGCGGCGTGACATTTAGCATCCACAATTTTTTACCTAGAACGAAACACAAAAATTCTCGTCAATCTGCATTAGAATACCTGGAGAAGTACGTACGGAATTTAAAAAATATTTTTTTATTCAAAAGTTGTAGGCGTTTGAACTTAAGAAATAAATTTTCAGTGAAAAATTTCGTTATGACTGCTCATAAAATGAAAAGTATTTGATTAATCTAAAATTCCGTACGTACTTCTCTGCAGAATGCAATTAGGAACATAATTTTTAAATGTGAAGTAAATCGAGTGGAAATTGTTTGTTATTTGTCACGTCAATTGGAAAAACGCTGTTTCGAGAAGTTTCGAGTAGTCGGCCATTTTGTACATCGAAAAAAAAAAAATTTCTAACAGTTTAATATTCATACTAAATATATGTGTAATTAATTTCATGAGTGAATCACTTTTTCATTAAAAAAAAATTGTTAAATTCGCACATGATTCGATGCCCGTTACTGTGGCCTAAGGCCTTAAGTAAGTAGTAATTGCGATAGCAATAATCGTGCGTTGGCACGAGCTATACAATTGTAACTAAAGTACAATTACTGTTATCATTGTAACAACTCACTTTGTTATGATTATTATTTTATTTTTATTGTTATCATTATTATTCTTATTACTATCATACATTGCTATGTTAAAGTACACATGAAATGAACGCGTACATATATATGGTATTGTTAAATCACGATAGACAAAAAGGCAGAAAGTAGGAACATTTCAATGAACTAAAAAGCGATAGTTTATAAAACAAAGAATGTATAAACTGCGGAAAGTTTTTCAGTTGAATATTCGATCGAAGTCAAAATCGGAAAAACAGCAAAATGTCTTTCGAATTGTGTGAAATGTTGTTTTAAAAGACATACAAAACCGATCGTAGGTCATGTAAAATCAAGTGACGTAATTGCAAAAGTTTGAAAGAAAAATTATTTAAAAAATTATTTCTCAGAGCTGTGCTTTGCAGAATTATGCAGATCCTCATAGAGATGAAGACTCGTTGAAGTTAAAGAAACGACGAAAAATATGTGCTTGCTTGGATCTTTGTTCTGTTCTATAATCCGAGATATCGCAGACTGTCTGTCCTTCACTCTATCCGACCCCCTTAATACCACTTTTTCTCTATGCCCTTTTTCCCCTCTTGGAGAGGCTGCAGATTTCTATAAGTAATACCGGGCTAAGAAATACAATGAAAATAAGTTTATATCCGAAGTTTATCGATATTTACGGTCAGCCTTAAGGCGTTACCCCCACTTGTAGCGCAAAAAGGCCTTTTTCATGAATATTTTTAAAGAAGACTACAAAACTTTTTTAATCGATCAATATACCATCTTAAAGAACACATCTTGAAGAACTTTCAGTAATTTTTTTATTGAAAAATATTACATTGTTTAGTGGCAAATGGCCGTCAATGAAATAATGTTTTTATATACACGGTTTGCGGTGACCAACATTGCGGCGAAGTGGATCATCTGAAAAAAAAATGCGGATGGATTTAGTCAAATATAAGTATAAACTAGTCTTCAATCGAAGGATTTTAAAAAATATTCATTTTTCACAAAATGGCGGACAGTCAAAGTTAATGGTTCGATTTTAACGAAAAAAAAACGGCCGTTTTTTGGCTATAAAACGGCCATTTTTTTCGAAAAAAAATCGAACGATTAAAGACTACATTTTTATGTATTAAATAAGCCTGCAAAATTTCAAGAAGATCGGTTCATTAGTGTTCGAGTAATCTTGGTCACCGACTTCAGAAATGCCATTTTGAGAAAAACGCGTTTAAAGTTTCAATTTCACAATGGATTCTTCTGTTTCAACGCTCATATCTCAGTCAATTTTGTTCGGATCGACTTGAAATTTTCAGGACATATTCTCAGATACTTATACTTCAAAAAAATGCAATAAAAAAAATCGATTTTTTCAAAATCGCAAGTGAGGGTAACCCCTTAAAAGGATTCCGTTCTTTTCCGGGTATCGGTGGGACGTGATATTCCTCCCTTTTTTACGTGATGTCCCGCAACGCATTCCCGTCGTGAGAGTGACGTATCAAGGGCAGCAACTTTTGGTAAAATACTAGTTGTGACTCTGGTGACCTACTCGTTGGAGCTGTCCTATGACTTAGGTCTGCCTGTTATGACTATCCCACGTGCTTTAGCAATCTACTAGTTGTACGTATGCTAATGGTAATCCGCTTTCGCAATCTAAAAGCTGTAACTATCCCCCTTCCTGCTACCACTTTGATGCTCTACAGATTGTGGCAATCCTGGAGCCTACAAATTTGGTAATCTACAAATTGTGATCATCCCGGTGGCAATGCCTGATGCTACCTTCGTTCTCTACCTGTTGTGGCTGTCCTACTGCCTGCTACCTCATTGGTAACGCACAAATTGTGGCTATCCTTGTGGCAATTCCTGCTGCTAAAAGTAGAAATAGCTAATCTACTCAGTGGTGGCTATCCTGTTACCCGCTACTACTTTTGTGATCTACCAGGTGTGTAAGTATGAAACCGGAATTTGCCCATAGGTGGCGCTAGATGTCGATGCAGTTACCGACACATCACGTCAGCGGTGTCTTGTTATTGTATTGATATCCGACAAAGATTTCCAACTCACAATAACACGAGTTTCATTCAGTAGCATTAGTTTATTAGAGATAAACATGTCGAGTTTTGTGCCAACAAATTACGATTTGCGGACAGCACTACTTTTCTGTTTTCATCTGAAGAAAACTGCAGCCGAATCGCATCGAATGCTTGTGGAGGCGTTTGGTGAGCATGCTCTCGGTAAAACACAGTGTTTCGAGTGGTTCAAACGGTTCAAAAGTGGCGATTTTGACGTGAGGAACGAAGAACGTGGAAGACCACCGAAAAAGTTTGAAGACGCTGACCTGCAAGCCTTGTTGGACGAAGACGACGCTCAAACACAACAACAACTGGCGGATCAGTTAAAGGTGACCCGAGAAGCCATCTCCCTTCGGTTGAAAGCCATGGGAAAGATACAAAAGGTGGGGAAATGGGTTCCACATGAACTCAACGAAAGACAGCAGGAAAACCGCAAAACATCATGCGAAATGCTGCTCGCCAGGTTCAAAAGAAAGTCATTTCTCCATCGAATTGTGACTGGCGATGAAAAGTGGATATATTTCGAGAATCCTAAGCGCAAAAAGTCATGGGTTACTGCGGGTGAACCATCAACATCGACAGCAAGACCAAACCGCTACGGACGAAAGACAATGCTGTGTGTTTGGTGGGATCAGAAGGGCGTAATCTACTACGAGCTGGTGAAACCTGGGGAAACTGTCAATACTCAATGCTACCGACAACAAATGACCGATTTGGATCGAGTTTTGCGTGAAAAACGACCAGAATACCAACAAAGACAACACAAGATGATTTTGCTGCATGAAAATGCACCAGCACACAAAGCAAAACAGGTCCAGGAAACGATAGAGTCGTTCCGTTGGGAGATTCTTCAGCACGCGCCTTACTCACCGGACCTTGTCCCATCCGATTACTACTTGTTTGCATCGATGGGACACGCACTTGCTGAGCAGCGCTTTACTTCTTACGAAGATGTACGAAAATGGCTCGATGACTGGTTTGCCTCAAAAGAGCAACAGTTCTTTTGGCGCGGAATCCACAAATTGCCAGAAAGATGGGAAAAATGTATAGATAGCGACGGACAATACTTTGAATAAGTTACTTCGTATCATATCATTACAATAAACGTGTTTTTTCTGTACAAAAATTCCGGTTTCATACTTACACACCTGGTACAAATTGTGGCGATCCTGATACTTGCTGCCACCTCCGTGATTGCCAAGGTAGCCGCCAACAGGATTACTAACAGAATAGCTACAACTGGTAGATGAGCAGGTGTTGCTATTCCCTTGCCCGCTACTACTTGCATAATCTATAAATTGTGGCGATCCATACGTGATGGTACCTCGGCAATCTACCGTTTGTCACGGTCCAAATAGTTAATGCCATTTTCACAACGCGCCAGTCGTAGCTCTTCTATGACCTGCTACTGCTGTAGAGCCCTGCCAGTTATGGCAGTTTTTGGTAACCTACCTGTTGTAGCTATCCTACCGCCTGCTACTACTTTGGTATTCTGCCAGTTGTGGCTATCGTACAATCCGCTACCAATTTGGCAATCTACAAGTTGTGGACACTCCATCACCTACAGCTACTTTGGTGCCCTACTAGTTGTGGCTATCCTATTGTCTACTGCTACTGGTGGAGGCCGTAGGGAGTGTGAGGGGCGCGAGACGTGACTCGCTGCGGTCCCTGCAACTTACGTAGGCTTTGTGTGTACACTGCTTAAACGAATACTTCCCACAAGGGCAAAGAGAACACATTTCCGCGTGGGTGAGCCCGTCTCAGTATAGTGGCGGGTTCTTCTAGCAGATAACGAGCCTATAAGGACATCACCAGCTGCCGCACAAGTTTTTCTATACTTTAAGGCGGACGGGCAAGGATATTTTTGTCAATTCTAGAACACCGCCTATCACCATTTGAACGCGGTAGATTTTCACGACCGAATCCTTTTTCCTCTCGCGAGACGACGGAATACTCGATAAGCCTGGACGTTACCACAAACTAAAACTCTTTTGATCTGGATCCCAGACGGGTTTGAGATTTTTCTTCTCAATGCTCGGGCAAAGTGAGACAAGAAAGAGGTCGGATGTCACGATCAAATTGTCGTCGGGGCATCTTGGGTTTTCGAATCACTGTATACGTGACTCGAAAGGAAAAATATATCGTACAAATATGTACGCGAGACGTGTCAGAATTATTATTATCAGTACCACCACAAAAATAATAATTATTATCAATCTTGTTATTTCTGTTCTTTTCATTGTTTCCGTTATCCTTAGAACCTCCCTCGTGATGGCACTTGTCATTGCGGTTATTAACGTTCAGCTTTGTTGTTGTTACGAACGTCTTCGGAGGTCTTAAGGGGCGAAAATATAAATATATTATAAAAGGAAGTAAACGGTCGCCGACGTTATCAAATAAACACATACGAAATAAATGTCACTCGCTGTGTATTTTCAATATCCAAAGCGATTTATTATCCAGAGTACGAAATACGAAGACGGCGAGAACTGCTTCGATTACCTTATCGCTATATAGACATATATACAGAACATTATTTAAGTACGGCCACGTCAATGGATTATCGTGGAAATGCTTCTCATCGTTGTACAATTTTTTTTTTTATTTTTTCTCACTCCTCCGGTTATCCTTTATTACGGTCAGTCTCTCCTGGTTTACGAACTTTCCGAAACTCTTCTAATCTTGCCGCCCAGGTATCTGCAACGGACATCAATTATCGTCACCTTTCCCAACTGTCGGCAGGCCTTTTCTTCGGCGCGAACACTTCCGCAACGTGTCCGAGAGACTCGTCATTTGATATCGATTCGATCGAATTAACACGTGGTAGATAACTTTTTTCCCGACTCCTGTTTGAATCTCAGTTTCCCTGCGCGCTTTTTTCGAACGTGTAATCTTCTCTGCGCATTATTTACACGGTGTGTGTGTGTGTGTGTATTTTTACGTTTACAACTAGTGGAAACTTGGAAGCTCTTGTTTTATCGGATATATCTGCTACGTCTGAAAGGAAATTAGTATTCTTTAACATTAATCTGTTCATATGTATAAAGTATTATTGGTTCAAAAAAGTGCGCAAAGCACGTAGTAAAGTAAACGTCAAGGAGCGTACTTCATTTTCCTCAGCACTTTATATACATAATGTACATTTATGTATGTATGTCTAACCTCGATATAACGAAGATTTGTCCATTCCCTTACGATAGACACCCGAAACCTTGATCCAATGACATAATAATATACATTATGCTCTAATTGCTAATTGCCTGTAAAAATTGTTCTATTTTAAACCTTTCTTTCTTTGAAAAATTTCGCTATATTTATAGTACTAATATATTTTTTTTAACATTTTAAGGAACATGATTTTGATATAACGAACTTCCCTAGAGATTCGTTATATCGAGGTTCCACTGTATAATATATATATATATGTGTGTGTATATGTATATTAGGGTGATTCGTTTGAGGGTAACTTTTTTTTCTGACCCATCGTGCCCGAAAACCTTTAGTTGGTACCCAAAAACGAAGTTTTGCGAAAGGGGGGTGTTGTCAAAAAATATTTAGAGGTCGCGAATCAAAATTGAAGGTTTCCCATTTGATTAACATTGAAAAAAATGTTTTTCTCATTATTAGTGTTACCATTCCGCGAATTTTGATATCGCGATATTTTCCAAGTGGGTTCTCATAGGAAATATGATACTTTACAATAAAGTTCATTGAGCCATGTCCGTAAATTCAACCGTTTCAGCGGTATCATTATTTCAAGTGAATATTGTATGAAAATATCTATTCAAACGGCTGTAACGCCTAAGCTATTAGATATATCAAAAAAAATTCAAATGAGAACTATGTAGGGAAAGTAATTTGCTACAAAAAAGTCTTATAAGCCGAGCCCGTAAATTCAACTCTTTCTCAGCTATAGGTGGATGAAGTAAAATAAATAGATTTGTTTTTGTTTAAAAAAAATCTATTTTACTTCATCCACCTATAGCTGAGAAAGAGTTGAATTTTCGGGCTCGGCTTATAAGACTTTTTTGTAGAAAATTACTTTCTCTACAAAGTTCTCATCTGATTTTTTTTCGATATATCTAATACCTTAGGTGTTACAGCCGTTTGAATAGATATTTTGCACAGTATTCACTTGAAATAATGATGCCGCTGACACGGTTGAATTTACGGCCATGGCTCAATAAACTTTATTGTGGAGTATCATATTTCCTATGAGAACCCACTTGGAAAATATCGCGATATCAAAATTCGCGGAATGGTAACACTAATAATGAGAAAAACATTTTTTTCAATGTTAATCAAATGGGAAACCTTCAATTTGGATTCGCGACCTCTAAATATTTTTTGACAACACCCCCCTTTCACGAAACTTCGTTTTTGGGTACCAACTAAAGGTTTTCGGGCACGATGGGTCAGAAAAAAAAGTTACCCTCAAACGAATCACCCTAATGTATATATTGGGATGTTGAATCAGTTCTCGCTGTTTTTTCGTGAAAATTAGTGCTTCATTTCAAAATCATTCCTAATGGTTTCAAACGTTTTAAAACTGTTGTGTGATGAACTCCTAATGATTCTGCAACTTCAGCTAGCGTCTGACATGAGTCTTCATGAAGTAATGCCTCCAATTCAACACATCAAAATCATCATTTTTTAAACGTCTAAACGAATCTTTGCATGTTGTTTCCGACGGAGCATGGTCGTCGTGAGTCTCAACGCGAATTTTGTGTGCTTTAGCTGCAGATTTTTTTTGAATAAAGTACTGCTGTAGAAATCCCCGCGAATATTCTTTTTTGGCACGAAATTTGACGCTATGGAAAAAAAAGTTGTTTACGCTCCGACGGAATGACATAGCACTGAATATCAAGGTTGCTTATCCTACTGCTTTAGAGATGCGTTAACGTTTTTAATTACACGCACGCAGTTCTGGTACGGCCGTCTGTTGGAAAACAGGTAGAACTTATTCAACGTCCTAACATATTTTGCAAAAAAAATGCAGAGGTCATTCGAAAGTACATTCTTCATTTCTCCCACCACTATTCATGTATATTCATTTTGAGTACTTGGCATCAAAACACGGCCTCGTATATTCATATATGTGTCCTTGTGTATGTGTGTGTACGTTCATGGGTGTGTGTGTGTGTGTGTGGTCAAATATGGATTTATACAATTTAATATAAACACACACACACACACACACACACACACACACACACACACACACATATATATATAGAAAAAGGGTTCCTTCTTATCTCTGCCACCCGAAATAACTCGGTAGTTATCGACGTCACAAAAACAATGTTCCAGACAAAAGTTGTACGGTGTGAATCAAATGCGACCAATTTTTGTTCTATTTCGGTAAAGGCACTGACGCACAGTAAAGGTCACCTCCACTTTTTTAAATGGAATGCTACCTTTTTTCAGCCATCTTGTGGAGCACCTCAAGCCGCATAAAAAAACATAAGGGGGTCAAAGTCATTCAAGGTAATTCAAGATCGGTATCGATGATACAAATCTAAATATCTCGGATCACTACCAAATATTTCGTAGTCATCCGAAATACTTAGATTTGTATTTCATTTTAATGGGTGACCTTGAATGACCTTGAACGACTTTGAGCCCCAATGTTTTTTATGTGTCTTGACGTGCTCCACAAGATGGTTAAAAAAAATGTACCATTCCATGAAAAAATGTGGAGGTGACCTTTACCGTGCGTCAGCACTTTCACCGAAATAAAAAAAAATGGTCGCATTTGATGGCCCCCTTCACACCGTACAACTTTTGTCTGGAACATTTTTTCGCGACGTCGATAATTACCGAGTTATTTCGGGTGGCAGAGATAAGAGGGACACCCTGTATATACAGGGTGGATCAATAACTATTGGCACCTTGCATATCTTGGAAACTATAAGGTTCACATAAATATTTGCTGAAATGAAATCGCACAGTACGAAAGGGGCCATCCAATGGCGATAATAGTTTTTTTGCAGGTGGAGGTACTTCGGACATTTGAAGGTCAACTCCATTTTTTTAAATGGTTCGGTGTGTTTTTTTCTGCATCATGAAAGAGGAGCTCAAAACGAGTTCAACGACCTATAACATAAGGTCATTGAAGATCATAGAAAGTACAGAAAGGCGATAAACTTACAGTTTCGGTAGTAAATAAAATTACTACGTTTATAGTAAGTGTTCGAAATGACGACCATCAGTATCAACGCAACATTGGATTCTTTTTTCGATTGATTGACTTGCAAGTTTTACAGCGTATCAACATGACGGATGTTCAGCACATTATTCATTGATTGCACGAAGGCAACTCGACGAAAAATTTCGAAATCGTTGGATTGGACGCGGCGGTCCAACTATCGTGGCCAGCTCGTTCCCCAGACCAAACACCTTTAGACTTCTTTTTATGGGAAACATTGAAAGATAAAGTGTACAAAGAAGTACCAACTACACTTGACGACATGCGACAAAGAATTATGACAGCCTGTGCATCAATAAGTTCTGACGCTGTAAAACTCGCAAGTCAATCAATCGAAAAAAGAATCCAATGTTGCATCGATACTGATGGTCGTCATTTTGAACACTTACTATAAAGGTAGTAATTTTATTTACTACCGAAACTGTAAGTATTATCACCTTTCTGTACTTTCTATGACCTTCAATGACTTTATGTTATAGGTCGTTGAACTCGTTTTAAGCTCCTCTTTCATGATGCAGAAAAAAAAACATACCGATCCATTTGAGAAAATGGATCCTTCAAATGTACGAAGTACCTCCACCTGCAAAAAAACTATTATCACTGTCGGATGGTCTCTTTCGTACTGTGCAATTTCATTTCGGCAAATATGTCTGTGAACCTTATGGCTTCGAAGATATCCAAGGTGCTAATAGTTATTGATCCACCCTGTATATCAGCAATTGGCAGATGTACAAACGCGATGAGGTTTCACGTACATCGCTAATTTATTTGAGGTAGTTTAACATAATTACAATTATTTCTATACAGCTATATCGCGCGGACGCTAAACGGTATACAGAATAATTAAAAATATAGGTGCACGTATGTGTGTGGATATATATATATATATATATATATATATATATATATATATATATATATATATATATATATATATACACACACATACATACATATACACATATATATATATATATATATATATATATATATATATATATATATATGGGTATATGTATGTATGTATGTATGTATGTATGTATGTACACACACACACACACACACACACATATAAATGATGTACTGTCAGTTGTCGTGTGATCGCACAACCGGCTAGTCGGTCCTTTCTTAGCACGTGGCTCGATGCAAAGGCACGCGCGTTACATGTATCTCTGAGGGTTGCAATGATACCTGGTAATGCTCTTGAGCCCCTTGCGCAGCAGCTGTTCCAAACACCGACGAAACGTAATGCCGCACATCGCGTAGAGTAGGAAATTAATGCTGAAGTTGGTGTAGTAGAGGAGCATGAAAAATTGCTGCAGGCACCAAAGCAACGCCGGTGCTTCCTTGCGCGCGAGCGCGAAGAAAAACACGCAGAGCCGCATCACGTAACTGCGAAAAAAATGCAATCCACGTGGGACATTTAGATCGTTCGATTTTGGGGTACTGGGAAATGGAGGAAAGTAAACGATTGGCGGAATCAATTGGTCTCGAATCTCGTCAAATATGATGCTTGGATATACGGGTGGAACTCAATAACCACGCGTGGGTGTGTGGTGGACTCGCACAATGGAAAGGAATCGTCCCGAGGAGCACGAAGGAAATAACGATATTGGGTATCAATCGGGAAAAATTCACTCGCCGAATGGAAAATCACGGAAAATATATTCACGTAATTGATCTTTTTTTGTTTATCGATTTTTTAAAATTATTATTTAATTTATCATTTTATTATCATGTGTTTTTTTGATCATTTGTTCTCTGTTTATTATTAATTTTGGTTTATTGATTTATTCATTGCGATGTTGAATGAGACTTTTGTCAAGCACTATGTTCATCACGTCTGCCCTTTGAGCATCCACACGTGCAGCTATCAAAACCGCAGCCAGTTACTTGGCACGATAACTTCCTTTTCGGAGATTAAAAAAGTGATTTTAAGAATAGAAAACGAGTGTTCGAAGAGTTTTTAAATATCGAACGTGGAAAAAATGTCAAGGATTAAAAAAAGCTGTTTGAAGATTTAGTAAAACATAATAATTGATAACAAAAAATTGGTTGGATATTTTTTTTCAAATGTTCCAAGATCAGGTAAATATTCGAACTTCACGCGCATATTTTTGAACAATAGAAAAAGTAAGGAGGAATTTTTCCATAAAATCAAATACAGTAATTGTAAAAAGGAAAAAAAGCCGTACGCAAATAAAAACTACAAAACCAAAAGCGACCCCAAATAAGGAAGACTTGAGTCGAAATATCGCGAATATGCTTTTGAATTCTTTATTCATCTTTGAGTTAAACTTGGCCGTATGCGGTACAACATTTTTTCATTTAGGCGAGCGATTTGGTTATTGGAAAGTTGACTCGGAATTGCAGGATCAATCTTTGCACAGTTATTTTTCTACGCAAGTTCTTCCGAAGGATAAAGATACTGTTATTTTCGTGTTTGGATCCAGTTGGAACAGGATTGATTGAGCAATCAAGGATGGGCTGCTCCACGTGTATGCCTTTTCAATATCCGCCCGAGACGCTGATCGCCCTTAATAATGCAAATCAAGTCACTGTTTCTTTTTTCCGAAATTCGTATAGTTGCTCGTACGTCGTTGAAGCTTTATTTCGGGATTTATCTAAGTTTTTTTTTTTATCTTAGCTAATCACATTATTGAGATACCTCGGTAAGTTGAGCAGTATGAAAACGGTGCTGATGAGGAGCAACATTTTTGTTATGGTCTGCTGATTTCTCGTTGACACGAGATTCCTCGACGAAGATCTCACATCTGAAAAATAATAATTGGACACATATTGAAACTGCCACATGGTCAGGCTCGCTTAAACTCATCTCCCGGCTTTCTTTTCAGTAATACAAATTATAAATCATAGTCACTGATAATTAATAAATTTCTCTGAAAATAATAAATGAAGAGTAATAATTATTATGCTCATTAAATATTAAGAACGTTTTATCGGCTATGATTTATTACTGAGAACAAAAATTAATAAACATTATGAATAATGGTTGTCACTATGGCAGATGTCACGATCAATTACGAACAATTATGATTGCCATGTATCATTATATTCAGGGTGTCCCAGAACTGAATGCGTTCCCTGGAATGGAGGGTTGGGGATGAAATTCTGAGTCGATTGATATAAGCATGCGTAGTTCTCAGATCAACCCCTGAATTATTACTAATTTTTAAAGGCGGGCCAATCAGGTGCGCCCGAAGAGCCGGTGTACGTCGATTTGACCTATCGGCAGTTGCAAGATTATTCATTCGTAACAGGACACCCTGTGTATACTATTTACTTAACTATTTCATCCATGCTTGATAATGATAATAACTAGCTGTTAAATATTATGAATAATATTTATCACGATTATAATGATTATTATAAATTATTGACACTTGGATTTATTTCTTTGTCTTATAATGATTAATTTATCACAATAATGATGAAGAAACAACAAATATTATGAATAATAATTACTAACGATTATCATAAATGATTTTCCGATCTCATCGACTACGATTAATAATAATACCATTATTATAACAGCTAATAATTACTAAAAATAAATGTCTCAATGTCTTACGGCTCATATACTATTTTTCTGGCTAAGGAACAAAATCAGGCTATTTTGCGACTTCCAAAGCGCCTTTTCTATTCCCTGATGAAAGAACGAGTAAGGAGTACGAGTAGGAACGAGAAATTCACTGAACAATAAATCAATGCACATTTCGCCGGGGCACTCACGTATACATCGCATTGATATATCCGGTACTTGTTGAGCATTTCTGGGTGTCGAGGATATCGGGATGGCGGACGATGCCTGGTTGCGAGAATGCGTGTTCTTCGACGTTTGGAATGATTGTTGAGAGAGTTGTCTGCGGCCACCTATAATGCCTAACGGTATATTCGCGATGCCGTTGTTGCTGCTGCTTCCACTCTGAAATCATGTTTTCGCAATTATTACGCCGCGTTACTCCCGGTCATCGGATCGTGATAGCGATTTTTTTGCAGATGCAGTTGCTTCCATCCATCCATCCATCCATACATCCATCCATCCATCTACATGTAATTTACATGTAATTTACACTACATTACAATTTTTAACCGCAGATGTACAGAAGACACTACATGTCATTCGGCACATTTCAACCAATCATGGGCATTTAGCACGTCGCAGCTCCCGCACTCTACTACACACAGTGGCAGTGGAGTTGGGGTAGCGTGTGATATCCTGCTCACTCAGACCCCTACACCCAGCAGACCCTCAACAAACATACATTTTTAAAGCATTTCCAATGCTACAAGATTGGATCTCTGTATTTGATTGCACTGAGATTTGATGATTCTGCCGGAATTTGATCAAGTCCAAGCAGACTTTCCTATTCACTTGGTCGAGGTGAAACCTTCGTCTGATCCAAATCATTGGTCCTAAAAAAAATAAACTCCCTGATGGACGACCTAAAGAAAACAAACTCCCCGATCGACAGCGTGAAAACTCTTTGCCTCGGCGACTCTTCTTATCGAACAAAATCAGGGCACTTCTGAAAGCAATTTGGATTGAAGCTTCGACGTGGGAGTAAAGATCGAATAGGGGCTTACACCCGACGTGGAAAATACCAGAGTGAGACGACTGCTGCCGTCTCGATCTTCTACGCGCGTATAAAGTCAACGATTCACCCCTGACTGTATACGCTTCACAAGCGTCAACACCACACCTTCTCAATGTGCACGTGAATGACAAGCCATGCTCAAAAAAGATGTATACCCGCGCACCTTCATATCGATTTTTCTAGGCTCGTTCGCCCCCGAATTTGGCAAAGAACGCTGAACTGCTCGTTGTCACGCATTGGCGCATTTACGCGCGAGGGCTCAATTAGGATGTATACATTTATTTTGAATTATCGATTAGGTCGTGGCGCGTTCTTAGGGACCGTCAATAGCCCGCGCCTTGTTAACGACCTCATTATCACGCGATACACACGTAATTACGTGTCATTCGGGTGTGACTAGTTTATTTTCATTATATTGGAGAGTCGGATATAGCTTTGTGTAGAATCTAATGAAAAAAAAAATAAACATTATTGTATGTTTCTTTGATTAATATACGATGAATGAATAAGTAAATAAATCAATAACGAATAAGGAGCTGGCGAACAAAACCGGACTTGTTCACACTACGTCAATTTTCTTATATTTGTCGTGTTATTCAAGCATATCTTTATTATCTCCGGAAATATTTTGAATCAAATCCAGCTCTAACACCTCAAAATTCATCAAAAACTGCCTTTTCAAGCGCAAGGACAGTTTTCAGGCACAAAAAAATCAAATAGAAAAATGTAAAAAATTAGACGTAGTGTGGGCAAGTCGGTATTTGTTCGTCAGCTCCTCGAATGACAAATAAGAAGGGGTGGATAACGGATGAATCAATTAATCAATCGCATGATCTATATAAATACTTGAAATACTGAATTAATTACTGTACATTTTCTAAGGGCTTGAATCGTTAATTTCAATTAACTATTGCCTCCCGTAGAGTCTGATGAAAATCTTGCAAAAAACGTATACAGTACTGTGCGTTTTTTCGACAGTAATTAATTACTAAACGATATGAATGAACGAATAAAGAAGTGAATTAACAATATTAGTATCGACACTGGTGGATGAGCGGTCGGGGTTCGAAAAATATTTATAGGTCGCTCAAGCCTCCCAAAATTTCAAATTTTCATTTAAAAAATCGATTTTTTTTCGTCCACTCTCATCCATGAATTTAACGCTTTACAATTTTTAAATTAACCTCGCGAAAGCTCTATCCGGCCAATGAATATTTAGTGGTAGCTCAAGAGCTACGAAATTTCCATTTTCCGCCAATTTTTTTACTCTTCTCACTCATAAATTTGAGGCTTTGTAAAATGTTCAAAACAATTTATCCTTTTTTCTTTAAAAACAGATTTTTCAAATTTACCTCACACTTCTAACCCAAGAACTATTGTTCTATGATGAGAACTTTGTTCTCATAAGATAATTCTTTAAAGCTCTTGTCCGTAAAATAAAATTATAGATCGCTTTATTCGTAAAACTGAAATGGCAGCTATTTTTCGCACATCGTAATGGTCTTGTTAGCCAAACTGCGGAGCTGTACTCTGTGACGAGCGACCCCATAATACAATAATACATAATAACGAATATCATCTAATTGGTGTTTGTTACAAATGATTATAATAAATTGTTAAGAAAATGTAACACTTCGCTTCTTATTTTGTTTTTATGCTACAAGAAAATATACTGCATGCGAGATTTATTTTTGGGCGGCAATTCTGAATTTCGAAAACCTTGAGCGACCAATAAATATTCATTGGCTGGCTAGAGCTTTCGCGAGGTTAATTTAAAAATTATAAAGCGTAAAATTCATGGGTGAGAAGTGGATGAAAAAAAATCGATTTTTTAATGAAAATTCGAATTTTTGGGAGGTTTGAGCGACCTCTCAATATTTTTTGAGCGCTGGCAGATTCCGCGACAATTTTTTTTTCTTTAAAGAAGATAATTCGATGGTGAGAAATAGAAAAAAAATTGAGCTCAAAATTGTGCCACCCTATTGTGCATGGCTGACACACGGAGCGGTGCACGCTCAGCCGTGCATATCAAAGGTTTTTTTAAATTTTGAGATTTACAATTTTTTTTGCAAAAACGGTGAAAAAACACGTTTTTTCGAAAAATATCCGCCATTTTGTAATTTTTGCATATATAAAAAATCGTATGAAATGCGCTGTAACCATTAGCATATTGAATCTAAAACCGATTGATTGTCTTGTTTTGGATGATTCATCTCTGAGATTTCATCAACTGCGCAGACCTACAATTTTTTAGGACATTTTTTATCTACCATTTTCGTCTATAAATAGTGACTTAAATAAAATAAAAATTCTCATGTATTTCGAAAGTGTATTTATTAAGTGTAACAACTTTTGTATCAATATCTATACTATAAACTTATCGAAAAATTAATGAAAATAGTCTTTTTTAGCGTCTAAAGTGAGAAGACCCCTTAAGACGGCTGTGAACGCAACGGAGCGTTAGGTAAGATTAGCGGAGTACGGGTAGGAAGTGATAGGAAAGAATTCAATTAGGAAGGGCAGGTAATACGTAAAAGCAGGCAAGGGTATACGTTGGAACTCAGAGAAACCGATATCAAGGGGCTACATCTACCTAGAGGCCCGATTAAAATGTCCACATTCCGATTTTTTTTTGTGGGAAATAGTTGGTGAAAATGAAATGCATTTTTTAACGCGACGGTACTTATATTGAGATCATTAAAAAAGTCACCAAAAATGCAGAAAAACAACAAAAATATGGCCGCCAGCAGATGATGAATTTTTTTTCACGATGTTTGGCGTTGGACATTCTCTAGCTTAAACAGTCTATTCGAAATCTAAAATCCAAACGGGATATTCAAGTTAATAATAAATACGAGTCGTTGACGATCGTCGATTTTCAAAATAATTTTTTTTTTAACAGCATGGCGACGAATTAAAACTCGAGCATACAAAATCTATGAAGAAAGTCTTGACTTTTAGGTAACGATTTAAAAATGAAGATGGATTTTTGAAAAGTGAGATCGCCAACGAAATTTGAATATTTCTCATCATATCTCCTATAAATTTGGAAATAATCCATCAAGTGGTTCTTGAGATATCATGTCCACCGACTTTGGAAAAAGTGTTTCGACAAAAACGCGTTTGAAGTTTAAAGTATTCAATTTTAGGAATATTTCAATTACATTTTCAGGAAGAACAGCTAAAGGTGATACTATCGAATAAAAATATTTTTGGAAAATTCAATTTTTTACCCACCTAGGTAGATGTAGCCCGTTAATACAAAACTAATAATAAATAATAAATAAGAAGGCACGAACAATAAATAGATAAACTGAATTAATCAATCGCTTGATCGATAAATACTTGAAATAATGAATTAATCACTTCGCGCAAATTCACAAATTTCTAAACTCGTTGCTCAAAAATTCATCAGCCCTCTCACAATTTGGCACCAGAGTAAATCTCTTTTTAAAAATGCGGAAACCAAACTCCCCCCAACAAGGAAGCGAAAGTCCATTTAATTTCGTGCGCTTAATCGATTCAGTATTGGAACCCGACACAATCGATTTTAAAATATTTGACATACTTTCTTGGGTGTATATATTATGCATGCAAACGCGTTCTGTCTCGAGTTTTTTTCGCACGAGCTACTCTGCTGTGCTGGAGGGGATAAAGAGAATAACAGGACTTCGGAGGGTTGTTTTGGTTCGTGCCTTGCACCCCCTCGCATCCACGTGCCGAAAAATACCAATTATTAACTCTCGGGTAAGCACATGTCAACAAAGATAACACAAGTTGCCACGTGTAGTCACAAACATTATCCCTTCTTCCTCAATGCAACATAACGCATCACAAATGCAAAACTTTTGTTGAAAACTTCAAGTCAGTTGAATGGATGAATTCGTTCAAGTTCGTTTATTCATTTTTGAAAATAAAAGTTCAGCTGAGAAAAGTGATAAATAGGTATTCGTCATAAGACGATTTTTGCTTTGTTTAGCTTTATTTATTCGTTTATTTAAGTGACTTTTAGACTCCCGAAATATTTTTCCACTAATGAAACCCGTTTTGGTCGAAGTAATCATTTTTCCGATATAGAAATACTGGACAGGTGAACGATTCGGCGAATAATCCCGAACGAACCCGAAATGCTCAAAGAAACCCGAACCATCATTTCGGAAGTCCGAAAGTTGCGTAGGTTGGCTTTGCGTTTTATCACCATAAAATAAAATAACAAAACAACCGTGAAACGAACGATTAATTTTATAAAGTCATTCAAAACATTCAGCCAAAAAAGAAAATGTATCATTTGTTTCAAGAAAAATAAAAAAAAGCAGTTAAATAGAGTCCGATGGTGGATACATAGAATAAAATCAATCATTCGTTTCAAGACTGCTTTTTAAATATATTTTTCGTGATAAAACGCAAAGACTTTCTTGCCAACCTAATATAATCTAATTTCAACAAAGTACATCAATTTCGCGTTTGTAAAATCTAATTTCCACAAAGTCCATCAATATCGCTTTTGAAAAATATTAATTTATTCAACTGCGATACTCCAATAAAAAAAATTGCGCAGGTAAGCTATTTCGCAAAACTTTTGTAAAAATAGACGTCGATCCGTCTATTTAAAAGCGAACATGCACGATAAATAAAAAGGGTAAAAATAAAACTGTCCATGTTTTCTGTGGCGAGCAGCTTATCTTGATGGACGAGAAACATTGCAACGACGGAATCGCGAATTATTAGCTCGTGTCACGAATTTTGAAATAGTCAAGCCACGTCCACGGTCGATGACCTCGTGTTTTTATATATAAACATATATGCACACACTATATTTATATAATACGTATCAGAATGTATATCTATGTAAATTAATACATCATAGATCACGACGCGGGTGTACCGAATTCAGAGTATGAAAATTGAATCGAAGTCGGCCGACTTTGCCGCGTCGGGATCTATTCTCGTCTCTGTCTCTCTATCTCTCTCTCTCTCTCTCTCTCTCTCTCCTCTCTCTCTCTCTCTCTCTCTCTCTCTCTCTCTCTCTCTCTCTCTCTCCTCTCTCTCTCTCTCTCTCTCGTCTCTCTCTCTCTCTCTCCTCTCTCTCTCTCTCTCCTCTCTCTCTCTCTCTCTCCTCTCTCTCTCTCACACACACACACACACACACACACACACACACACACACACACACACACACACACACACACACACACACACCCTCACTTTCTCTCTCTACCTTCCTTTAACGCATGTGCTACTTCTGCGCGACAGCTCTTTTAAGGCAGTACGAGCGCGCAATCGTGATTTCTATAGATTTTGTTCAAATTTAAACCAGACATTGTTCGTATCATTATGCATGTTTGAGTGAAATTTCAGAACAGGGGACTATTTAGATTGGGAGATAATGGGTTTTAAAATTGCAACTTTTAACACTGCGGGTCTGCATTGAAATGTAGACAGAATAACTTTCCGTAAAAAATATTTGTCCCATATAATAAGAAGACATATGGCAACACCGCATCGTTCCACGTATCCAATGACGTGAGTATGCGCAGCATATTTAAAATAATACTGCAACACAAATTTTTATTTGGAAGTAATTTTCAATCGGACAAAGTTTTTAATTATTTATGAATGAACCAACACTTTTATTTGTTAATGAAGATAACATAAACAATATAAAATATTTATATTTATAATGCAAATATTTTTTTATGACAACATTTTTTAATTTAGTATACGATAATTATTTTTTTCTCGAAATATTGAACTCTTCTGCGGTGTTGCCTTATGTCTTCTTATTATAGGGGACAATTATTTTTTACGGAAAATCATTCTGTCTAAATTTCAATGAAGACCCCGCGGTGTTAAAAGTTGCAATTTTAAAACCCATTATCTCCCAATCTAAATAGTCGACTGTTTTGAAATTTCACTCAAACATGCATAATGATATGAACAATGTCTGGTTAAAATTTGAACAAAATCTATAGAATTAAAGATTGCGCGCTCGTACTACCTTAAGCCGCTTTCACTACTATCATTATTTTGTCGTTGTCATAATTTTTATCAGGAATATTCATTGACCATCAGTACTTTTGGATAATTTTGTCAGTTCAGTGTCACCTTATGATTTTTTTATTCTCAATTTTGTTATCGTTATAAAATTGTATATACAAATATCTATTTTTTTCCTTAGCTTCTTTATCATCGTGCTTATTGTTATTTTCATTGTTATAAAATATATAATAATTATCATTATTATTGTTGTTAATATTTTTGAAATTTTAATTATGGTTATTAATACAATAATGATCGCTGCTGTGACACTGTTTCGCTATTATCATTCCACCATTATGATTATCGTATCACGGCATTGTAGCCGCTGCCTAAAAAATTCCATCGAATGATAATAAACGTAATCTAATTTAACCTGATGTTTCTTTCTCTGTCTCCCTCTCTCTCTCTCTCTCTCTCGTCCTCTTTCCTCCTCAATTTCGTATCACTGTTCTATATACGCGCAAAAACGTTAGTAGCCTGCGCAGAATAAATATTATCTTACACTTGAAAATCGTATGCGTAGAATATCGACATAACTTTGGAAGAACTGCGAGGGAATTTGCTCTGCGATTCTATAAAACGAACGAAAATATTAAGGATATTCGCGAACGGAGAGTACGGAGAAAAATAAATAAAAGATGAATGAAAAAAACGTTTTTGGAAAAGTTTCACAATATCCATCTTTGCAGTGCCATTCAAGGAACAGGAACGTGCGAGCTTACTTGCTTACTTAAAAGTTTTTTTTTTCTTCAGCGCAGCAATGGGACGCAATATGCAGCGTAAGACTCGGTGTCGAACCCCGTAGCAATAAGCAAAAAACATATATATATTGCCAGGAATTCTTTTTCAACACCGGTGCAAGCGTGACACATTGACATGCCCATGCCGTCTGCGGGCAACATTCCGATAGGGCCTTTCAGAAACCGCAAATAATGACAAGCGTAAGGTGAAGGGAAAGGGGTACAGGATCCAAAACACCGAAAGGGATTAGAGAACATTTGGAGGGGGGGGGGAGAGGCTGGAAAGCTGCAACTGGACATCGAGAGGAGAGCTGCAAGTAGACATCAAGAGACCTGCACCTGAACATCCAGAAGAGAGCTGCAACACGACATCAAGAGAGCTGCAACTGCAAATCAAGAGCTGCAATTGGACGTGAAGAAGAAGGCTGCAACTAGACACCAAGAGGGCTACAACCGGACATCAAGAGCTGCAACTAGATAGACATCAAGAGAGTTGCAACTGGACGTCAAGAAGAGAGCGGCAACTGGAAATCAAGAGAGCTGCAACTGGACATCAAGAAGAGGGCTGCAACTAGACATCGAGAGACCTGCAACTGGCCGTCAAGAAGAGAAATGCAACTAGACATCAAGAGGGCTGCGACTGGATATTAGGAGCAGCAACTGGACATCAAGAGCTGCAACGAGACGCCAAGAGGGCTGCAACTGGAAACCAAGAGGCTGCAACTGGACGTCAAGAAGAGAAATGCAACTAGACATCAAGAGAGCTGCAACTGGATATCAAGAGCAGCAACTGGACATCAAGAGCTGCAACTGGACATCAAGAGCTGCAACTGGACGTCAGGAAAAAAAACACTTGAGCAGTCAGCCGTATGGAAGTTCTAAGATCGGTAGCCCAAGCCAAAAAGAAAGCACATCAAGTACGTCGAATCGGGGAAGCTGCAGATCCCATTTTTGTGCCACACACAGATCTACATCATACTACAAACTGTCGTACGGCCATATCTTTTATCAGGGGTGCCGGAAGAATGGACCGCAACGTTCTCAAAAATATTCCACCGCGTCATCACATGCCCCTTGATACGAAAAATCGTTATGGGCACGAAATCAAAATCAGGAGAAATCAATGATCAACGAAGCGAATAGCATGGTCGAAGGCTCAGCCCCGTAGTGAGAATGTTACGCACACATGAATGAATGGAGCTTACGTAAGGAGACTGCGTTTACAAGCAATCCGAAAATACATTCGAGAGCAGTGGATCAACGATTTGGAACACTGACGGAGTATTTGCTGCATGAACAACGATCGTGGAACTTTCTGCAGTCATTGTGTACGTACACGTGTGCATATATATTAGCTTTTTCCCGCAGCTTCGCGCGCGTGTATGCCGGAAATGGATTTTATGCTTATTGTGAAAAACTTTTTTTATGTATGTCTAACGGGTCTGCATAAGCTTGAGGCCCAAAAAACAAGCCGAATTACAATTTTTTCTGATAAGATTATTTGAATAACGAGGTCGGCATTTTACACACAATTAATACATAGTCTTACGAAATTTGAGTTTTTGAAAATAAAAAAACTATTGATAAACAATGAAGTGATCATTGTGTTAGGAAAGTACCGTCGTTGCACGGCCAAGCGGTTAGGTGGCAACCAAGGCCATGTCAAGTGTAAAATAACAAAATTTACTCTTAATATAATAATAAAACTTTCGTATGAAATGAAACTTTTTTGAAATTTTGAGAATTACGAAAATGGCAAGCTGTAGGGTGTCATCGGAGTCGCGAGAGCTCGAAAGGGCATACGCGGGAACGTTGGACCCGTAGAATATTGATTCATTTGAAAGATTGAAGTGTCGTGCTGCTATTGATATTCTCGTTGGTTATTTCAATCTCAAAATATTGATCGTGGGAATTGCAATTGGTGGTGATTAAATAAAGTGTCCGTGCATATTTACATACATTGCAATGTATGCTGATTAAATAAAGGTTGTGTGTGCATATGTATATTTCCATCGTTCAACCGTTTTCTCAGTTGATATGAACACTTCAGGAGAATAACTGATGCTCTCTCTCCGAATTCCAACCTACATTATTATTATTTCAATTATTCTAATTAGGAAATCCTAGGGAATTCCTACTCCCAACATTGAACGCGAACTTTGACAGCTGAAGATAATACCCCTTGCGTTTATGGTATATGTGCATGCGTATATATATATATATATATATATATATATATATATATATATATATATATATATATATATATATATATATATATGTCCATCTACGCATCTACATTTTCGAATAATATTTGATGCAGCTCCGCATTGCACGCTGTGATAAGAGATGAAATAATCCCATTAGAATTATCATTATCAACACAGTATGCAACGTTAATGCAACGGGGTCGCAACGAGTCTAAGATTCACATGACACACGAGCCAATTCCGTGAAGCTCGGCGCATCGATGCGTCTAACAATGTTATCAAATGAACTGCAAATCCCCGTCGTGAAATAACAATGTCAATCAGCGGCACATTACGCACGTCTATGATTTCATCTGCATTTTCTAAAAACTCAATCACGTGGGTAATTGAATTATATATATATATATTTATGTGCTATATTATATTATATATATATACATATATATAAACGGAGTGACCCATTTCTCTTGAGACATCGGAATACCTCAAGAACGGGGAAGTATCGACAAACCCCGAGTCACCTATTGAATAAATATAAGCGAGGAGTGAAACGGCAAGATTTTCAGGGTCAACTTTTAAAAATATGGCAACTTTAAATCTTCATAGCGGCATCTTATGTAAAAAATGACAAAACATGTTGGAAACGATGGTCTTTTGCTTCAAAATATAAATTAATACGACGAACGAATCATTGACAAATTAAAACGAGAGTCTCTACGCGGATGCTGAGACAAGTATTTCGATTAACAGTGACCGGGGTGTTCCTTGAAAAACTGTGACTAACGTAGCCCACATCGTCAAGTACAAAATTGCTTCGTGTTTGTTGAAAACGAAACGTTTAAACAGTGTCCCGATAAAGGCGAAGAAAAAATTCGGACAATAGAAACATTCATGAACCATCGACTACAATCGCCACACCGAGACCCTTCGCATGAACGAAAAATCCGTGCATTCGAGTACAGACATTGCGTGTCATTTTTTACGAAATTTCGGGAAGAAAGACGTATAGACAAAGTTTCATCACGAGAAAGCTGAAGAAGAACGAGAAAAATGTCATCGTAACCCGAATCAAACGAACCCCACCAAACTCACCGGGATTTGATTGAGATTGATGTCGGATCTGTCGCGGCTCTGGCAATGATTGCTTCCCTCAGAAGAGTGTCTGAATCTCCGGCTGAAGTTCAAGAGATTCCTCGTGATCATGGTGTTCATCGCGACGATGAGTACAAGTGGAACGATGAGGCTGGCTATGCTGTCGACGATGCTTATTATTCTCATGACTTCCCACCACTCGTTTTTGAGCTCGCAGATCTCTTGGCCGTCCTTGCTGACGACACCCGCGGTGAGAAAGGCATAGGAATGAAGAATGAAAGCGACGACGACCAAGGCGAGGACTATAGTTTTGGCGCGCGTTATCGTGCACATGTGTGGCCGATGAAGGGGATACTGGACGGCTATGAATCTCTCAACGGTGAAGGCTACTATGAGCCAGACACTCAGCGAGCTACAGGCCGCGCTCAGGTAGACCAATATCTCGCACCAACCGTCCTTGTTGTAGACCCGCCAACCGACCACGTTGTTCAACCAGACGCAGAGCAGCGCGACCAAAAATCCAAAGTCCGCGCAAGCCAGAGCTGCAAGGTAGTAACTCGAGCTACGCATCTTCAGATGAGTATTCAGGAAGACGACGCAGGACAAGAGATTGCCGACGAAGCCCAAAAGGATTATGAAGGGAATGTAATACTCGTGAAAGAAGTCGAGCAGAAAGAAGACTGCGTTGCAACCGGATTCCTCATCGCTGCCGATCCATTCGTAAGTCAGATTCGTGTAATTGAAGGACGAATTCCCGAAAACCTGGCTCGCCGTCGGCGATCTTTTCGATCTCCTCAAAAGACTGCTCATCGAACTCAAACCGTTGTTCTCGCCGAGGCAATGCCACTTGAACGTCATCGAACGATCGCTGATCCCGATCAACAGATGTTCGTACATTCTTCCGGCAATTATTGTTCCTCTGCACTCTTTCTCTAGCTCTGTCCCTTCCTCTCTCTCTCTCTCTCCCTCTTTCTACTGTCTATTCACCAATCGAGCTATTTTTTCCCTTGCCTTCCCTTGTCGAAGATGCCAGGGTTTAGACCACCAACGATTTTTCTCCCGGTTGTTCGTGTTCTTTGAGAGATCAATGAATTTGCGGGATCGACGATGACCGAGATCCAAATCATGGCATCTCGTTACCTGCCTTGTTCTTTTGGCTTCCGGTTTTCTTCGTACGTTTTTGTTTGGGCTTGTTTCGGTTTGTTTGGGTTTGTTTGGGTTTTCTTCCTGTTTTCTTCGTACTTCTCCTTCTGCTCTGTTGTTCTTTTTCTTTGGCTTCTTCTCTTGCTTTTGATTATTTTTCTCCTCCTTCCCCTTCTCTTTCTTTTCCTCTGCTTTTTTCCGTCTTATGCTTCTTCTCAATCCTTTCCTTCGTCTTCTCCTTCTGATCCTTGTCTTTACTTCTATTCTTATTCTGCTCCTTTGTGCTCTCCTTCTCCCTCTCCTTCGCGATATTCCGCTTGTTCTTCCGAGTCAACGCGATCGAGGCATGACAATCACGGAGACACAATCACCGCACCGTTATCCATCCCGAGATCGGCTCGTTTACCGTGCATCGCAATGCTCAATGAGCCTCGAATAATCGGTATAGTCTTTTTTCTCCGACAACCGACGCATCTTCACCGACAGGGGAAAATGACCGAGGGACGAGTTCAACTCCCCTCTTAAACGATCAATTGCCAAAAGAACAAAGTATTTATCGCGGTTTTTTTATTCTCACACACACGGTGGCAAGACGAACGGAAAGTAATAAACGTTCACGCCACACGGTCGCGTGATCGATTTTCCTTCAAACCTGACGAATGATGGGGCGATCTTCGAGCTTTGCTCCCACTGTAATAATTCACAATTTCCATGACGGAAGCGCACAGTTTCTTCCCGTGTCTGAAGCGCTGTGCGTAGGGAAAAAAATATGGATCTTTACGAATGATCGAATCACGATTTTCGATCGCACCGAAAGCACCAGTTTCTGGCTGAACGACGATCACGAGGGACACCCGTTTTTGGGCCACTCCGATTGCATAAATCGGTTTCGGCTCAAACTTCCGGTTCACGATCGCGGCAAAAAATGTCAAGTGCCGAAAACTTTTCGACGATACACTACGAACTATGTTTCTCGGTTGATGTCTTTGTCCCGTAAGTTATTCTTGTCCTGGAAGTTGAAGAATAATGCTTTTTCAATGCAATAAAAAATGCACTGGAAATACAACAAAGGACAGCAAATAATTAATTGAAAATGCTCGGAAATGCATATAAAGTGCAACGAAGTGCAAATAATAATGCACTCTCGATGCAGGATAAAGCAAGAAATAAATCATTTAATATGCAACGAAATGCATTCGCAGTGCAATCAATAATTCAATAAAATGAATATAATTATGCATTTAAAGCGCACCAGAATGTAATACAAATTTGTTCGGTATTCCAAAAATGCAATCAATGATGCTTCCGACATGCAATAAATGCAATAAACAAAATTCCTTCGAAATTCAAAGAAATTCAATGCTTTTGACGTGCAAAAAATGCAATAAATAATGCATTCGAAATTTCATCGCCGCGATCATTTCCATCGCATAGCCAAAAAAGAAGAGCTGCCTACGGGAGTATCGAATGCAATGTTACGAATATTTGTTTATCGTTTTTATCTTGTCCACCACTCGACTGTTCTTTTCCACCATAAATCTATTTCACACGAATCGCAAGTCTATCGACAATTAACGTAAAATAAACGATAACTTCACTGAATAACTTCTTCTAAGTAAGGGATACAATTTTTAGATTAAGTTTTTAAATTGAATCCGATCTAGACTCGCGCTTTGATTTACCATGCTGAAAACGAATGATTTATTTCTCCTTATTTATTACCATTATTTAGGACATTATAATTATTTTGGAGGAGCTCTATTACCGAAGGAGCTTTACATGCGCATTATAGTCAATCAGACCGAATTGGAATGTACACACACATATATTTTTTTTTATCTGTTTGCTTTTTTCAATGGATGAGAATACGATCGCTTGCTTTACGGAAAACGCCGCGCACACGCGTTGTGCGGTAGAAAGAGCGCGGAATGAACTGGCAACGTGATGCTCGGATCTTCCCTACCTCTGAGAACGAAAAAGTTACGTCCGCATGCGCCCTGTCGCGCACCCTTACAGCTGTCATAGCCGATTCCCCACTCCTCTTCGTTTCAAAGTGGTCAGCAAACGCGGAACGGCTCTTTGAGAACTTTTTGAAAAGTTCGACATGTGCGGAGTAAATATGTACATATATATACATAATTTGGAACGATTTTTCTTTGTATGTCCCTTATCCCTAAATGCCCCGAGAACTACCGAATCAATAAAGTCAATATTTGACATGTAAATAGGCGAAAACCGGTGCAAAATATAGCTTACCCCTCGTCCCGAAATTCCTATTTTATTTAGGGGAGAAAATTCTAAAAAGCAATACACCGATACAATCCTCGCAATATATAAATTCGAAACGATATCGGTCTATCCGTACACTGAAAAAAAAAATTCGTTCTTCCAAACAAAATTCAGTTGGTTTAACAAAATGTATCTTTAAATACGTTCAACTTGATTTTTGATTGGCATAACAAACGTTTTGTTAATCTAACCCATAGTTTTACAGATCTGAACTGTAGTTTATTTAGCATGTCTGAGCAACTGTTAAAACAACAAAATTTCGAGACAACAAAATGCATTTTGCACATTGAACCATTTCTTTTTCTCAGTGTACGTTCGTTACTCGTGTCAATCACACTTCAATTACCGAACCAATTGAATGAACATTTCCTTTTTAACGATCTACATCACCCTAGGTGAGTAAAAAAATTGCATTTTCCAAAAACTTTTTTATTCGATAGGATCACCTTTTAGCTATATTCCCTGAAAATTTTATTGAAATATTCCTAAAATTGAATGAGCTACAGCTTCTAGCAGTCGGCCGGGCGAGCGGTAACAGCACTATACTTCTAACATGAAACGCGTTTTTTTCGAAACTCCACTTGATGGATTGTTTCCATATTTACAGGAAATACGACGAGAAACATGTAAAGGTTCTGACAATCTCACTTTTTTTAAATCGATTTTTTAAATCGTAAAAATTACGTCTTTTTCATAGATTTTGTATGCTCGAATTTCAGTTCGTCGCCACATTGTTAAGAAAATGATTTTGAAAATGGACCGTCGTCAACGATTCGTATTTATTGTTAAGTTGAATAACCCGTGCGATTTTTAGATTTCGGATGGACCGTTAAAATTTGAAAATGTCGACCACCAAGCGTGACTGAATTTTATCATCCGCAGGTGGCCATGAGTGTGTTTTCGAGTAGAAATTGTGCTAGCCTGTCTGAGTTACGACGTAGTAACTGGTTCGCCCAATTGAGCTCATACGAACTGACCAATGGTTGGCTCGCTATGAGCTAGTAATAATGTGAATGTTTTGTTATCCAGCCCTTGTCTAGTCTCTGCCCAACCGATCTTGGTCACAAATGACAAAAGGTCTCAGGACGGAAACCACGTTACGGCGTAAGCGTTCGTCTGAGATAATTTAAAATTGAACCATTAATATATTTACAGCGCAAATTTTATAACCATTTTATATTCCAATGATGTAAATAATGTGCAAAAAAAAACGAAAAAATATATATATACAGCAACAATTTTTTTTAACTGATCACCACTCAAATTTTTGTTCCCAGTCACTAGCTGAAAAAACTAGGTTATGGCTAGGTCAGAAATATTATACAGCCGTGAGATATTTCTTTCTATCTAGTACCCATCCAATTTTTCGTATTCAGTCACTAGAGAATCAAAGCGTCACAAGGCTGGGTAAACAATGGCTAAGACGACTAGCTAATGGCGATTTGGAACATAACTTACTAGCTTGTGGCTAGACGGTGATGAGTTACGTTTTCCACCCGAGTTGTTTTTCTATTTTGTCCAGTCATTTTTTTTTAATGCTCTCAGTATATGTACCTTTGTGTTAAAATTTTTTTTCACCCAGAAAATAACTCGGAGTTTGGAAAAAATTTCGGGCTTCGAGGTAGATGTAGCCCCTTAATAAATAGGCGGCCCTTTATTCCGCAATTGCCGATATTGACTTGCGGCTAGAAACATCGAAAGAGCGAGACGAAACGAATGTCGCTTCCTACTAATTGTACGGTAAATTGGGCTTTGACTGGTCACCCTGAAACTTCGAATGGTTTCGTTCGAATGTGTGGAAGGATTCACGACCAGACTTTCGAGTAGGGTTACCGTGCCGACGACGGAATAATGAGTTTCGGGGAATAAAAAAAATCGCATCGGCCGTACATTTTTCGAGGGTGAAAAAAAGATACTGACAAAAGTCGTCAACGCGTGTTTATTGTACAGGAAAGTATGGATGATACGTCTCGCGTGTGCTCGCTATCTCGAGAGGCGAGAGCCGTCATCGCCAAGGCAACGACACGTTCGTTACCTCGTTCATGCCAAGACGCAAATCTTATTCGGAATATATATTTTTTTTTTTCATCTTTTTGTCTTATGTACGGCCGAAATTTTCTCATCGTATTGATTGCAAACGCCCTCCCGCTGTACGCTCGAGGCGAATGGTGCTTATCGAAAACATTATTGAAGCGGCAATATTGCCGGCGATTTTTCTTTCCAACGCGTAACTCCGCGACGTTTAGTAGGGACGCAAGCCAGTGCGCGGTCACCCATCCGAGTACTGACCCCGGCCAACCCAGCTTGACGCTAAAAATCGTTGCGATTCTCTACAACTTATTTAAATTGAAAATTCAGGAAATAGCACGTTTGACACCTTATGAAGCGTTTGTTTCCCAAGTTGAAGGGGGGTCGACGTTATCCGGGGGTGCGTTATTGCTCACGGGTTCGAACGATTATTGCGCGGATGAGTAAGAGGGGTCGCAAAGATGATTGGACCCTGATAATGTCCTGGGAGCGTCCGCGAAGGTCGTACATTTTTTATCCTGATCATTGATCATCATTGGCGTGCAGGATAAATATTGCCTCGTGGTGATCCGACACGTGCAAGAAAAAGTGACACGTTATGCTCGTTACTCAATCGGATTAGAAAAGTTTTTCAATTGCCGAATGTTTTGAAACGGTGATTGGGAATAGTAATTAACAAATGCTGATAATTGTGATATTGGCATGTAAGGTAATTCTAATATTGACATGTAAGATAATTATAATATTGACATGTGGGATAATTGTAATATCAACATTACCTTCCTCCGACCCCATCATCAATTGAATATTTTTGTCCCCTTAAAAAATTAGTTACGGACGTGTAGCAAAGTTTTTTTTTTTAATTTATAATGCAGCCCAAGAATTCAGAGATCAAGCGCACATTTTTCAATGATTATCAGGAGATTCCATCGTGTTTCGTTATATCGAAATGTATCGATTTATTATAGGTGAATCAACCAATACGTCGACTCGAGCATGTCTGACCATACACGGGCTTATCTACTTTGCTCGTTCGAGGGCAGACGGGGATCATCTCACACTTATGTGTATCGAGTTTGTAGCGGAGTGCGGATTTTTGCTGTTATTGCGGACGTGGATAGTCCGAATGAGCGATAATAAATTGTAAACAAATTAATACTGATAGCAAGAATAATACTTAATATGAAAATAATTGACTTGCACAGCTTTTTTCCACATTGTGAAAAAAGCTGTGCAGAAAAGCTTGTACAGAAAATAGTCTAGCAAAACTCGCACATATTATTCGGAATGCACACGACAAGAGATACATTTTGTTCGGATTAAAAACTTAACCAACGTAGGCGACACATCGTTTGGCGCATCTTGAGGCAATTGACAAGTGCAGCAGTACAAAAAATAATAGTAACAATAATATCTACAGTCATAATTTTTTTGGTTTACGAAATAATAGTGAGAAGAATAATAATAACAATTGTAGAGTTAAAGCCATTGAAGAAGGAGAGAGGGACTCGTAGATGATGCAACAAGTTGTCGGACAGTTCCGAGACGAGTGGTTATTAACCCTTAGTAGCCACACTTAGCTAGAATCACGTTATAGTCATACTGGGTCCATGGGACCCAGGCGTTTTTAAATTGTTATAAATAATGAAATAATGCATTGAGCGATATGAAAAAAATAGTAAGGTATGATTTGAACCTTGGTCAATACAAGGATATTGGTTAGAACTCAAAAATTAAATTTTAAATGTCGAAAAAAAATTATGCAAAAAAAACGTGAAAAATGACTTTTTTCACAAATATTGGTGTAACTTGTAATTATTGACAAAAAATAAATAAATAAATTGTTTAATGATGTGGAAACAATGTACTTTGAAATAGACATAGCGGTTCCTGTGGACTTTTCAAAAAGTATATTTATTTCATCCAACGCAGGTGCGATTTAGAAGGAAAGAATGAAACGCTTACGAATATAAAAAAAAATGTATGTTTTATTGGAAAAAAAATTTGTACGGCATCAAAATAATTTGTTTGGGTCCCGTGGACCCAGTGTGACTATTAAGGGTTAGTGTAGACCTTTTTATAATTCGTAGTAATAACGATTTCATTATTTTTCTTCGCCTGTACCAATCAGCCATTTTATATGAAAAGAAACGATATCGTTGAAAAATAAAAGGATTATCATAATATATGTAAAAAAATATTTTAAAAACAAACTTTTATTTAATGTACTAAAAAGTCGAAAATAATTGTTTTACCAAGTCACCTATATGTGGCTAAAAACAAAAGCTTGGGACGCTCAACTTTAAAAATGTTTAATAAGTTTTATTAATTCAGTTTCATTAACCGTATTTAATTTGGCACAATAGTAATTGAAGAAATTATTATCACGCTTTTATACTGAGTTTCGGGATTTTTATTTAAGAAATCTAAAATTGTTTACTGTAAATTAAATACAGTTGATGTGTCAACGGATTTATGTAAATTAAAGATCATATGTCTAAACTTTGAGCGCCCCAAGCTTTTATTTATAGTCACAGATAGGTGACTTGGTAAAAAAAAATCAGTTTCTACTTTTTAGTACATTAAATAAAAGATAGTTTTTTTAATATTTTTTTTTACACATAAATTATTTTCAACCTTTTGGTCTTTAATTGATTCTACTAGTTGGTTGTGACTAGTAGTTTACTAGCTTACGAGTTTGTAGGTTAGGACCATGGAATGCTACAAAGGAATAACAAAGAGAAAGAAGTTGATATGCAGCAATTAGTCGTAAGTTCAATCCCCATTACAGGCATTAAACTTACGACTGCTTGCTGCATATCAACTTTTCACATACAAACGCAGTCGGCTACGAATTTGTTGGTATGTGTTAGTGAGATTTTTTATGGATGATGAGATGTCGCCAATTTAATATGAAAAGTTGAACATTTGATGGATATTTTCTTTTTATAGTTGAATCATGCATTGACACCTTTTAGATGCATGTTAGCAAAATTTCAGGCCTCTAAGTAGTCGGGAAGTGGATGAAATATCGATTTTCCGTTTTGCATCTCACAAAAAATCAAGTTGAGTAAAAACTTGTAAAAAGAGACAATCGTACGCACGTGAATTTCAAGTTCTGTCTACGTCTCGCAACTCGCTTTGCTGCATCTTCTTTTGAACCCAACGGATTACGATACGTATTTGGTCGGTAAACGACGCGTTTGATTATTTTTACCGAGACATTCGACGCTTTAACAAAAAGAATAGCACTGTTCCATTTGCTCAAACTGTCGCAGGGCTCTGATAAGAATGCTGGAAGACCCTCTTTTTTTCCCGCAATGTCAACTGTCCATAAAAAAATATAGCGAAATAAAATTTCAGTTGTCTCGCACTGACACATCGCTCTCGGAATTCCTCAGACTTCGGTAAAATCGAGTCGCGAGATAGGTTGGAAAAAAAATCTATCCGAAGGTTACTCTTCCCCTTTTTACTTCTTTTATTTTTTATTAATTGTCGTTTTTACTTTCATCCGCGGGGCTACGTTGAGTTTACGTTGTTTCTTTTGCTTTTCCAATATTCGCTTCGCAAATTGCTATTTGTGAGAGTTGCACTGATTGATTATGATTTTTATAAGTTATTTCCTGATGTCCATTTGTATGCGCTAGCGGGCTTTTTACAGTTTCAACCCTTTCATTGAGACTAGATAGCGTGTCTCATTAGTGACGTCGGAGTTTTGCAGGACAGATAGATCTTGCAATTCTGAAGAGAAAAGTCCTCTGGCGATTTTCGCCGCGACGCACCGTTGCTTGAATATTGATCAATCCGAAATAGCCAATCCGACGCACGAGCCCGGTGAGAGGTGGGGGGCAGGCCCCGCCCCGTCTTCGCCGATTGGCTAGGGTAGCGCGATAGCTGAGCGTTAGTCAGCTCAGCCGACTGGCTACCATTGATCAATGAATATCTGAATAGGGAAGCATCGGAGAGAAATGTGCATACAGACTTTTCGCTTCAGAATTTCACAATCTATCCACCCTGAAGAGATCCGACGCCGGTTGCAAGATGCAAAGTAATTATTTGGGAAAATCCGTATCATCACAGTTGCGCGTTTCTCTTACAGTGCTATCAGGTATTGAGAAACGCATGCACGAAACTGAAAGGTCAGGCACAACCAAACGGTAAGCCATTCACCGAAGTTCACACCTTCGTGCTCAATCCAAAATCCGTAACAATGGGCCAACTCTACGGTGAATACGATCTGGATACTCACGAATGGTCAGTAATGATGAACTTCATGAATGTGTACCGTTTTTATATTCTCCAAGCATAAATAAAGACAAGCAATCGTAACATTTTCCTCGAATATAAAAAAGCTGATTACCAGATGGGAAAAAGTTTTCCACCAACGACATTTCGTTTCGAAAATTCATATTTCGGGTTTTCAGTAATATGCATATATTTGTTATTTTGTAAAAATGCTACAGGCAAGCTATAAAAATAAATTAGGAGATTCTTCTAACAATGTGAAAACGGTGATTTAAAGGCTGTATTTAAAAAAATTGAAATGTTATCAAGAATAATAATAATAACAATAACAATAACAGTATTATGGTTATTTATAATTCATTTGAGAAATAATTAATCAGCAAAATAATGATTATGACTGCAACATCAGTTAACAACAACAATAATAATAATAACAGGAATTGATCGTAATAAGAATAATAACAACAATAACAGTAACAACAAAAATAAGAATATTTTCATTAATAACAATTTCTGTTGTACGAAATTTCCGACTTACCTTCCCACACAAAATTCACGAGTGGCAATGAAAATTTCAAATTTTCGTATGACAGCTGCGAAATTATAACCGACGGAATGATTGAAATTATGTTTCTGTAACGTGATCTGTGACGGGCAGGACCGACGGGATTCTCTCAACTCTAATACGTGCAGGAACATCCGCCACAGACAGTGACAAGCGCTGGTACATTTTCGACGGTCCCGTTGACGCTGTCTGGATCGAAAACATGAATACTGTTCTCGATGACAACAAGAAGCTCTGTCTAACGTCGGGCGAAATTATGAAATTAACGCCGGGTCAAACGATGATGTTCGAAGTTGCTGATCTGAGGGTCGCATCACCCGCGACCGTCTCGAGGTACAAAATTGCACGCGCGATCCTATTCGTATACTGTGCATAACATATATTCCGCAGGATTAAAAAAGTACGTTAAACCCAACACTTTTGATTGCATCAAAGATACCGAGGGTAAGTATTCATGAGCATGTCCGGTCATTGAGCTTTTTTAATATTCAACTCGCTCACCATGGTCAGCCGCTCCGTAAAGAAAAAAAAAGGCCGAAGAAAACTAAGATTAAATTTAAGAAAAAGTTCTTGCGGATTTCCCCGTTGACAAACATGTTTTAAAAATAAATATCGACATCCTTTTTCACATAATTGCCAATAAAGATGCGGCATGGTTTATCTCGAGCCCGAGGGACTTGGACTTGAGCCTCTGATCGATTGCTGGCTGAAAACGATACCGCAGGTAATAACACCAGTCGCGCGTATCACAAGCACAATATAGCTCAATATATCCAAATACGTATGTCGTATTCTTTCGAAATTCACGCTTCGTGAACAAAATCTCATTGTTATTAACGTTTCGTCATAGGACGAGGCATAGTAATGATAACGACAACAGCAATTGCAATGGCAGCAGTAGTAGCAGTGGCAATTACCATATCAATATAAATAACAATAGCTATACTACTATTATAGTTATAGGAATAGTTGTAGCAATAGTTATGGTAATCGTTACAGTTATAGTTACAGGAATTGTCACACGAACAGTTTATAGTAATAGTTACAGTCATAGTTATAATAACAGTTACAGTAATTATTGCAGCAAGAGTTATAGTATTAGTTACAGTAACGGTTACAGTAATAATGATGGTGATAGTTGCACTTATATGTATAACGATAGTTACGGTTGTAACTACAGCCATATTTATAATAATAGTTATAGCAATGATTGCAGCAATGGTTATAGTAATAGTTATAGTATCAGTTATAGTAATAACGATAGCGATAGTTACAGTTATATTTCAAGTAATAGTCACAGCGACAGTTATAGTAATAATTATAGCCATAGTTAGAGTAATAGTTATAGCAATGATTGTAGCAATAGTTGTAGTAATAGTTATAGTAACAGGTATAGTAATAGTTGTAGCAACAGTTATACTGATAGTTACACGTACAGTTATATTAATGTTTATCGTTTTTAATAATTGCAGCAATAGTTATAGCAATAATAATAGTAATAGTTACAGTTATAATAATAATAATAGTTACAGCAACAGTGATAGTAATATTCGTAGTTATAATTATAATAATATCTATCGTAATAGTTGCAGGCATAGTTGCACGAATATCACGAATAGTAATAGCAGAACTAATAGTGATTATTCGTCATACCTCGTCATACCTCGTTACACTTACAGTTATATTAATGTTTATCATTTTTAATAATTTCAACGATAGTTATAGCAATAATGATAGTAATAGTTGCAGTTATAGTAATAATAATAGTTACAGCAACAGCGATAGTAATATTCATAGTAATAATTATAATAATATCTATCGTAATAGTTGCAGGCATAGTTGCACGAATAGCACGAATAGTAATGGCACAACTAATAGTGATTATTCGTCATACCTCGTCACACTACTATACCAATCCAGCTCTGTGTACCGTGCAGAACATGGGCGAGCACACAGAAAGGATTGCCAGTCTCACTTACCAATTGATCCCGGAAGGGCTCAAGTTACTGAGGAAACATTTGCGCGAAATAGTCGTCACCGTGGACGCATCGATTGTCAGAGCTTACCTAAATTTGATGGACTTTCGCGTACTGCCCATGTCCGGAAGGGATGGAAAATCACCGCCGAGCTTCGCAGTTCAAAGACTCATTCGTAAGAGATATTTCCTTAAAATTAAACACATTTCCCTTTAAAATATATACATCAAGCGAAATAAAAAAAAATATCAATCAAAATAAAAATCTCAATCAAAAATAAAAATAAGACTATAAGATAGTTTCTATTTTTTTTTTCGCATCTCGTCGCCTCGTATCATCCCCCGTTGCCGAGACAGCCGATTTATTAGCACCTTGGACATCATTCGCAATCGTCTGGAGCCTCGGCGGAAGTTGCGATCACGCTGGACGTCGAATGTTCGACGAATGGTTGCGAAACAAGCACAAGCTCACCGAGCATCCCATGCCGTTTCCCGATGACGGATTGGTCTACGATTACAGGTGATTTGCGGGAAAAAAGCGACCTTTTGTCGTAATTTCTTCGTGTCAAACGAACGATTAATCGATCGTACGAGGTTCGATTGGGTTGCAGATTACACGACGGTGGATTTACCGATAAGATCGAGGAAGGCGAACCCCTTAAGCCCGTTTGGCGGAAATGGCACGTGGATATTTCGAGCGTTAAGATAACACCGGAAACTAAATTCGCAGGTAGAAGTCTTTGGAGAGAGGGGAAAAGGCTTCGCGACACTTCTAAACACGAATATTTTTTTTAAACTTATACATATATATATATATATATATATATATATATATATATATATATATATATATATATATATATATATATATACCAACTTAACAAATGCAGTTTTGAGATAAACGCTGCACAGCCGCCATTTTGAAACTAATCGCTTAAAAAAAATATTGTTTACAGTCACTGATATGTATGATGAACACCCTTTTTTGTAATCTCGATTTTTTTGTATTTATTCTGAAAAAAAATCCCCAAAAAGCCTATTTTTTCGGCCTCTAGAGTGGCCTAACCCCTTAATATATCGAAAAAAATATCGAAAAAAAATACTTTATAAAAAATATATATATATATATATATATATATATATATATATATATATATATATATATATAAATGTATATTTTTTATAAAGTATTTTTTTCGATATTTTTTTGATATATTAAGGGGTTAGGGCACTCTAGAGGCCGAAAAAATAGGCTTTTTGGGGATTTTTTTTCAGAATAAATACAAAAAAATCGAGATTACAAAAAAGGGTGTTCATCATACATATCAGTGACTGTAAACAATATTTTTTAAAGCGATTGGTTTCAAAATGGCGGCTGTGCAGCGTTTATCTCAAAACTGCATTTGTTAAGTTGGCCGGAAACATAACTCAGACAATTTTCAACCGATTTACTTGAAATGTTGTATATATCTTGAAAAATACATTGGCAGTGACATTAGCAGACATTATTGAAAAGTGAAAAATTTGCCTAAAAAATCGTCAGATAATTGTTAATAACAAATGAACTATGCAATATTAAAACGCAATTAAAACAAGATATATTTAACATATCAAGTGAATTGGTTGAAAATTGTCTCAGTTATGTTTCCGGCCAACTTAAAAAATGCAGTTTCGAGGTTACTACTGCACAGTCGCCATTTTTAAATTAATCGCTTCAAAAAAATTATTGTATACAGTTACTGATATGTACGATGGTGCACCCTTTTTGTAATCTCGATTTATTTTGTAGTTTTTTTGAAAAAAAAATCCCCAAAAAGCCTATTTTTTCGGCCTCTAGAGTGGCCAAAGGCCTTAAATGTGTCAATATTCACATTTACAAGAATTTTATTTTTAAATTAATTTCATAAATTTTTCTAATAACATAATAGTAATATATATAGTCAGTATGCATATATATGTAGATATTATGAGTATAATAATATTATTAATTATGGACATATATATTTCTCGTAAACATTGACAAATAAAACAAACGTTAAACTTTCCGCACATTCCGAACATCGAATTTCCAGCATGGACGTTTAAAAATGTTGCAAATTCCCTTATAAACATTTCATTTCGTTGAAAACAAACAAAAAAAATGCTCCAAATTCCAGACATCGAAGTGCCAACTATGGACAACGTTAGAAATTCCGAGCTGATCGGTAATTTGTTATTAAACGAGAGCAACGTTCTGTGCGTCGGTCCAACCGGAAGTGGCAAAACCCTCACGGTTACCGCTAAACTCTCGAGGAACATGACGAAAAAGTATATCTGTGATTTGATCACGTTCTCCGCGAGAACCACGGCCAATCAGACGCAGGTTCGTTGATCTTACATTCGCCTCCAGCGGATCTTTCCTCTTCCCGTATAGCTCGATGACCCTTGACAGCTAGACGAAAGAACATTGAGTACATTACACGGGTCCGCTCGAACCTTGGATGAAAAGTAATTTCAACTGATCGTTCTTCGTTGTGTTTTCTTCGACACGCTCTACGCAGGATCTGATCGACTCGAAAATGGAAAAGAGACGCAAAGGGATTTATGGACCGCCCGTTCTCAAGAAGCAAATCTTCTTCATCGACGACTTCAATATGCCGGCCCTTGAGATTTACGGGGCTCAGCCACCGGTAGAATTAATTCGTCAGTTTATGGACTTCAAAGGTGACTCGGGAAAAACGCTCTCTCACCCACAATTCAAGACGATCACTTTTCCGATACCTTTTCTAATTTTCGGGACTGCGGAATTGAGTCCGCACGAAAAATATTTTTGATGAAGAAAAAATAATAAATAAATTATTATTTACTGTTATTAAATCTCGAAAAAATTCCATTTCAAAATATGTTTTTTTTTTTATTCAAATTTCGAAGGGCATCGCAGAAAAATTCACCCAGATAAACTCTTTGAATCTCGTGCGAAAAATCTCCAAATAAATTCCTTTTTTAGGCTGGTACGACAGAAAGGACATCGGCACGTACAGAAACATCGAGGACGTGAATTTCGTGTGCGCCATGGGTCCACCAGGTGGAGGAAGAAATCCCGTCACAGCAAGAATTCTGCGTCACTTTCATTTCGTCTCTTTTCCCGACATGGAGTACGACGCCAAGGTAAGCGCGTACTCCGAAATACCATTATTTTCCAACAATCGCCTCCGTAACGTGACGTTTCGCACGCATCGCAATTTTTGCAATTTACAAAGAAAAAGAAACGCACCCTTACACCTTTGACAATTTTAACGTGGCTCGAAAATTTCGTCCGCAATACATTAAAATGCATTCTTTCATTCTGGGCATCGAACCATTTCACGATATGTTCAAAATTTTCCACGTTATACATTTATTCTTTTCTTTTTGTATTTTATTCTCTTTCTTTACACGTCTTTATTATTCCTTGCGCTTCTCCTTTTCTTCTTTTATACCGTCGTCTGAACTCCGTCTCGGGTTTTATTCCATTCGATCGAGTCCGCACCTATCAAAGGTAATTAGGGAAACCACCCCTCTGCCACATAGAAACGTAAACTTGCGCCCTCATATCCTTTTTCTTTTACAATTTTTTTAATCGCACGAAATAATTCGGCAAAATTTTTTCCGATTTTTTGGACTCCATTTGTTATTTGCTAATATATACACACACACACCATATTTATATGTGTGTTTACAATCATGTAGATGTATTTTTTTTTAATTATGTTTTTTTATTAAGAAAGTTTTATATAATCAATAATTGCGAGGCATTCAATAAAATGCTACGAAGAAACGAATTATCGATAATGAAAATCGAAATTCATTGGAAAAATAATATATTATGCTTCTATTAAAATATTGATTATTATGATTTTTGCGTGGGTAAATATATTTGACTTCGAACGAGCCACAAGGCTGCGAAAATGTCACGATGATATGCGATATTAAAAATAACAGCTGTTAATATACGAGCTCGTAGGTATTACAGCTATCATGTACATCATGTTATATAGAAGCGCACCAATGCTCTCTAGCTCTATCCTTCTCTCTCTTCCTCTCGCTCCTCTTTCTCTCTCTACCCCGAGATCAATTATGCCTCATAACTCGCGTGCAACCAGCAATAGTCCGCAATTTTCTTCCCCCTTTTTCCCACCCTCCGAGACTGGAATTCTCGTCCTCGATTCGTCGCATCGTGCCCTTAAGACGATTATACGCGACCGCAAAGTACACTCGCCTTTAAGGTCGAACATGAGACGGACACGACGAATTAACGCACACACACAGGCGCGCGTATACATAAATACAAACGTTCATTAGAGTCCCGTCTTTGCATAGACGTGTGACGAATTAATCGATAGTGTTAGAAATTCATAGTGCGTACAACTCGGTAAATACACGAACACAACTTTACGCTTGCGAGCCCCTGATAAGAGCACATAAAGATTTACGTTCCCTTGCTTCGACTTGTCCTAGCGAAATAATGCTCGAGTTACGATGTACTTATCTACGTTTTATTGGTATATCTTGGGAAGGGACCCGTGTACAGGATGTTGCAGAAGTCTCGTCAGATGTTCTCAAGCAAGGTAAATCGCGACTTTCCGAAAAGAAAAGTTCTCACTCGTTTTGTTCTAGCATGCACCGTTACCCAGATATAAATTACGTAACGATAGCCCATCTGGTGCGTCGGACCAGCTTTCCTATACGCTGACGTCGTGCCGATGCGTCAAGAAGGGGCGGAGCGCGCCCCCTTCCTGTCGGCTTGCCACTCCCACTCGGCACGTTCTGTCGGGCCGGCGCACCGGATTGGCTGTCACTTATCAATTAACATCTAAGCAACGGTGCGTCAGAGAGCAAAATTAATGAGGAACTTCTCGACCCGAATTTCACGATCTATCCGTATGCCGTAAAATTCGGCCGCAAATTTTCCAACACCCTGTATATGTGAATATAGTACGCCAGGTTTTTTTCCGACCGTGTGATTTGATCGTAACGTATCTAGCGCGACCTTGTTACTGAAACTCTTATACACTCCATAAAAACTATGACCCACTTCGCAACACAAATTCTTCGCTGGGCAACGCGAGTTTCGAGGTATGGTTACAATACCTCTAACTTAATTTATCCTCCAAATTTATCCCACGATAAAACCTTTGCCTGAAGGCAGGCTACCGAACAATAAACCTCTCCGCGGAAATACCAAAATTGAAACACGCGATTTTTCGTAATAATGCCAGAAAAAAAAGCCATCATTGCAATATCTGATTTGCCGTAATAATCCGCAGAAAAGTATCTTCGGTACTATTCTTCTCTCGTGGATATTGCGAACTCCGCACTTTGACAATGCCATTTCCGATAAAATGGTGGAGTCGACCCTGGATGTTTTTTCCACGATATGTCGCGATCTACTACCCACCCCGGACAAGTCTCATTACACGTTCAATCTTCGTGATCTCAGCAAAGTGTTTCAGGGAATATTGATGGCAGAACCGACGAGAATTGACGTGAGTCTCGCTATATGTACTTACCCGTATATATTTTTGCATATAGTAATAATAATATATTACTGTAATAAGTTAATCAATTCACAATAATACATAATAATAAATTTAATCGACACTGGTGGATGGGCTATCGGGGTTCGGCGCTGGTGGTACTTGGAGTTAAGCTGCGCGTTATGCATGGCCGATACTCGGAGCGATGACCGTTTAGCCGTGCACCGGCTGGCGCGTCAACCAGTGAGCAAAAGGCCATTTTTTCTGATACCTTGGTGTAGCCTGTGCACCAGAGAATCCGAAGAATATGGGGTCGCTTATATCGTTCCAGGTTTTCCACAGTTTCCCCGTACCCTGGGCAAAATGCGGTATAGTGTTGCTTAAGGGGGGAGATACCTTTCAGTGATGAAAAAATTGCTGATTTTCATGATTTTTTTGTTAAAAAATTTCTTCACCATTTTTTAGACTTACGGTATGTATTATTACTACTTTTGGCTGCTGCATGCTATTTTTTTCCATTAATCTTTAAAAATGGCCGAGGTAAGCTGAAAAAAAAAACAACAAAGATTTTCCTTTTATTAACACTTATACGCAGAATATGAACCAAGAAAAAGAGAGAAATGTTGAAAAGCAATAAAATGGTACGCTTTGAATAAAAAAGATTGAATTACCCGAAAAAATGGCTACATTATGCAATCAAAAAACACGTCTTTTTTTATTTTCGTAAACATTTAGGCTCATGTTTTATACAATAATGTTAGAAAGATTTATACAAAATTACATCAGAATCGGTCGATTAGTTTGTTAGCTACACGTCACGCCAGTTATGAAAATGCAGTTTAGAAGACTGTGCCATACTTCGGCCATTTTCAAAGATTAATAAAAAAGACTATCTAACAGCGAAAAGTAGTGGTAAAAGATACTTTGAGCCTCATAAAAGGTGAAAAAATCTTTCCTAAAAAAAACAGAAATTTTTTCCTCGCCTAACGTATCTCCCCCCTTGTGACGGTTGTGGGTGAACAGAACTTAGGTTACATTAGCTAAGTGCGGTTGGGGAGTGATAGGAAAGGGTTCGATTGGGAAGGTGAATACGGGAAAATCCGCAAGGGTATACGTTGGAACTCGAGAAATACATTTTTTTTACAAATAATTATATATATAAATAAGGTTGTATATTATTGTTTTAAGGATATTCGACAAAATTTCATTGACCGATTCTACAACAGGAAAAATGTATTCTTCCCAAAAAAAATTCACAGTCACCGGAGAAATTGTTCTCACTGTGGTATCACGAGAATTTGAGAGTGTTCAGTGATCGTCTCGTGAACGACGTCGATCGTGACTGGTTTGACGATTTCTTGCACAAGATCGTGAACGAAAAATTTGAAAATTCATTTGCCGGGCAGACCTCTCCCACTCACGGCAAATCTCTGTTCTATGCCAGTTTTTGCGGAACCAGCGGACAATACGATCGCATCTCTGATCTCCGAAAGGTTCGACGAATTTCATAATTGTTCTATGACGCTTTTAAATAGTATAGTGGCCTCTTCACTATAATAGTGATAATAACAATAGTTATTATTATGATCATTGTTATAATGATCGCTCTCGTTGTCATTATTGCTAACACTAATTTCTTTTTTTTTAAATAAATATGAATACACAATATTTACGAATTTCGACAATTTCGTGCGAAAACATGTGCGCCCGTCATTTGGGAATAATCGCACAGTTGGAACAAGTACTAATGGAATATCTCGAGGATTACAACGGCTCGACAACGTCGCCTATGAAGCTTGTCCTCTTCGAGGATGCCATGAGCCACGTTTGTAGGATCGCCCGAATTCTGCGCCAGCCCCGCGGCAATGCTCTTCTACTCGGAATGGGAGGATCCGGTGAGTGTCGACAATTCAACGCAAATATATTTCTTAAGGGGTCTTCTCACTTTAGACGTCAAAAAAAGTCTTTTTTTATGCATTTTTTTGATAGGTTTATATTTAGATAATGATATCGAAGTTGATACACTGAATAAATACACTTTCGAAATACATTTGAAAAAAGAAATGTATTCAAGTCACTATTTATAGACGATAATGGTAGTTAAAAAAACGTCCTAAAAAATTGTAGATCTGCGCTGTTGATGAAATCTCGGAGATGGATCATCCGAAACAAAAATATCAAACGGTTTTAGATTTAAAATGGCGGACATTTTTCGAAAAACAAAAAGAGTTTTTTCGCTGTTTTTGGCGAAGAAAAAAATAGTAAATATCAAAACGTAAGAAAATCCTTGATATGCGCTATAGCTATAGTTGTAAAGAATATGTGGTTAAAATTTCATAAGGATCGGTTCAGTAGTTTCGAAGATTTTATCAATAAGTCGTCGAAAAACGTTTTTTCGAGAAAAGCGCGTTTAAAGTTTGTTTGGGTTATATAAATACATTTTAAAAAAATCAAATGTATTTCGAAAGTGCATTTATTAAGTAAACAACTTTCATATTAATATCTATAATATAAACCTATCAAAAAAATTCATGAAAATAGCCTTTTTTAGCGTCAAAGTGAGAAGACCCCTTAATTAAGCTGCAAAATCTTGTATTTTTCAAAATACGTGCACATATAGATAAACGTTATGTGTAAATATATAAATAAAAGATTTGTAATTAATCAAGTGAACGTATTAACAATAAATGAATCAGTTGAAATATGTCACCCTTTTTGATGGTGGGCAATTAAATATATATTTATCGCCAAGATGGATTATTATTATTTTTTTTTATGTGTTCCTCAGAGGAAACATATTTTAACTATACAAAAGTTATTTAACTGAAATGAACAATTCACATAATACGTCAACTATATAAGTCTTTTTATTAAGTCATTAATTCCCTTGTAATTATTCAATATAAAAGACAACACATGCATTTTATCGTTCTTTTGCCGAATAATCAGCTATAACGCTACCCTTATTTCGCTTCACTCAAGCGGCTAATTAATTATATTTCAGGGCGTCGCAGTTTGACGAAACTCTCCGCCCACATCGAGGGCTATCTGTGCTTTCAGGTGGAGCTCAGCAAAGCTTATTCGAATCACGACTGGCGAGAGGACATCAAGGGCATTATGTTGGACGCGGGCTTACAGAATCGTCAGATAGTATTTCTTTTCTCGGATACACAGGTATGTGAACACAATGGAGCCATATTGGATAGCACGTGAAGTTGCCTCATCGTTACAATCTTTCGGCCAATTTTTTTAATATCGAAAAATAAGGAAGAAAAACAAGTTCTCACATTTTGAAGGAAAAATATATTATTTTTGCAGATCGTTGTATTTCGGTAAATATGCATTTTTTTTGTAGAGACGTTTTTTTGTATCCAATGATCCTTATTTTGTGGCCCAAAATTTATTTGTTAAGAAAAACAAAAATTCAGTGCCCAAACGTCGGTTCAAAGTGGGAGGCACGTTGATAAATACTCACTTGCATGAGAAAGATCATGATTTGTTTTCAAAATATAAAAAAAATTATTTGAGGTTTTTAAAGAAGAGGGTTTGTAGATACGAAAAAGTCGCGCTGCGGCAGAATAAGTTACCCCGTTTTGCGATACAGCAAGTTGAAAAAAAAACATGGTTTTAAAACGACCCAGTGTGCAGTTGAAGGGTTAAAATAATATTTATGAATAATTCGTAGATTTATTTCAAAAATTATTAAATCATTTATTTGAAACGAAGCGTTCGGTCGATCGAGAAAAATTGGCTATCCCCGACTCGTCTGTTGCACTCTTCGAATAAAAAAAAAAATAACTCTCGTCCTCGACTCGCTTTTTTCCTTCCTCGTATCGGCCTGACAAATTCCAAATTTTGCGCAGATAAAGAACGACTCGTTTCTCGAGGATCTGAATAATATTCTCAATAGCGGGGACGTGCCGAATATTTATCAAGCCGACGAACTCGACAGGATTTATCAGCTGATGAGGCCTGCGGTTCAAGAGGCCGGCTTGCCGATCAATCGTGGCAACTTGTTCGCCGCGTATCAAAAATTCGTTCGCAGCAATCTTCACACCGTCGTCACCATGAGGTCGTTGTTGTGCATTTTTCCCCCTCCATTACATCATCGTCCATTATTCATTTCTCTCGCACACCTTCACCGCCTGTGACATAACGCCTGGAACTTTGAAAACGAAGGAGCCCACCAATAACTCTTGACATCGATAATCACGCAGACGGCGAGGGCGATAGACACAGAGATGTAGTGCACTGCGACACCCCCGAGACAAGTCTAACCGAGCTACGAACATATTTGAGAAGGAAAAAATGGTTGGATTTTTCTTTTTTTTTTCTGAGTCCATATCGATGTACTTTTACCCCCAGAACACGAATTCATCATTTATTTCTTCGGATAAGGTTCCGAAACCCCCCGTCCGATCGAGCTGAAATTTTGCACAAACCTTCCTTTTAATATTTTAAGGGGTCTTCTCACTTTAGACGCTAAAAAACAGACTATTTTCATGCATTTTTTCGTGGGTTTATATCATAGATATTGATACAGAAGTTGTTACACTTAATAAATACACTTTCGGAATAAATTTTAAAAAAATTATTTATTCAAGTTACTATTTGTAGACGAAAATGGTAGTTAAAAAAATTTCCCAAAAAAATTGTAGGTCTGCGCTGTTGATGAAATCTCGGAGATGAATCGTCCGAAACAAAAAAATCAAACGGTTTTAGATTCATTGTCAGTATGTTAATGACTATAGCGCATATTATACGATTTTTTATATATGCAAAAATAACAAAATGGCGGACATTTTTTGAGAATACAAAAAAAAACGTCTTTTTCACCGTTTTTGGCAAAAAAAAAACATAAATATCAACATTTGAAGAAATCCTTGATAAGCGCTGTAGCTATAGTTGTAAAAAATATGAGGTTAAAATTCTACAAGGATCGGTTCAGTAGTTTCGGAGATTTTATCAACAAGCCGTCGAAAAACGTTGTTTCTAGAAAAACGCGTTTAAAGCTTGTTTGGGTTACATAAATACATTTTTTTTTTCAAATTATTTCGAAATTGTATTTATTAAGTGTAACAACTTCTATATCAATATCTATAATATAAACCTTTCAAAAATTCATGAAAATAGGCTTTTTAGTGTCTAGAATCAGAAGACCCCTGAAGGGATTTTTAGCGACTCGCAATAGTTTTCGAGATAACGTTTACAAGAAGAATGAGCGTGGAGCGAAGTTGTCAATCGAAACCGAAAAAAATGACCGGCAATTCTGTAAGGCCGAAACGTAAACATCCCGTATTTCTATTCCGACTTTGGAATAACCTTGACTGGCCGGATCGAAGCCGAATCCTCGAAGACTACCAATTCTGTAAGGCTACACATTTTTAGCCGAAATACAAAAAAACATCGGACATTTTTTTTGTAAGTTTATATCTATGTATTTTTATCCTCTGAATACGAATTTATTCCCTCCAAACCCCTCACCTTTCATTGAAAATCGACGAAAATGTATAGAAACGGGTTTTTCGCACTGACTCGACATCATTTTAACTACACGTACAGTACAATAAAAATTTTGAATCATTCTGGATAATTGTGAAATTATATTAGAATAATATAATTCAGTTTATAGACCGATATGGTATTTTCATAAAATACGAAGTGAAAGTATTATATTATTCGGAATTATATTATGCTTATATAATTTTGCAATTATCCAAAATGGTCGAAAACTTTTGACCGGCACGATATATATATATATATATATATATATATATATTTCAATACGAAAAAAACGAATGTGTGTTGCCGCGTCGATCGGACAACACAGACTAATCTTTTCGTGTCTTTCAGTATCTCGGCGTGTCCCAGTGCACTACATCTCCAATCAAAATTATCATCGATTCAGTCGCAATTGAGTTCCTTGTTCTCTTTTTCCTACATACCTCAAAGGCAATTACTTTTACTCCTTTCCCCGCACAAATTTATGTCGAAATGAAAAATACTTGCTCGCGTGATGAGAAAAGTTTCAAGTGCGTTGTTCAATCCAGCACACTCTTTAGGAATAATTCAATTTTCGCTCTTGTTTCGCTCTTGGCCATAATTGAAAATTAATCGTTATTTTGAGCCTCCCTTTTGTCGAACAGCCCCATAGGCGAAGTGTTTCGGGCACGGATCAGGCAATTTCCTGCTCTCGTAAATTGCTGCACGATAGATTGGTTCAGTCCATGGCCGGATACTGCACTTCAGGTACTTGCATATTTTATTGAATATTCAATACAGAAATGTGAATTTAATCAATCAATGAATGTGGCTATAATATTTAACAATTTGCAAAGAATTATATATAAATTTTATATAAATTTTAAAGAATAATACATACACGTAACTATTTACACACATATATTTATATATGTATATATGTATATATATATGTGTGTGTATGTTAAGGAGGAGAGAGTTCAAGTATAAAGCCCCTTACCGAATTATATATATATATATATATAATTCGGTAAGGGGCTTTATATTTGAACTCTCTCCTCCTTAACATACACATACACACACACACACACACACACACACACACACACACACACACACACACACACACACACACACACACACACACACACACACACACACACACACATATACAAGTTAAGGGGCTTAATACTTGAATCCTCTCCTCCTTTCCATAATATGTAGTTTACGGTGGGTTAAAAAATTCTTCATTTCGGTCTTCTACTTCCGATAACGATTGGAAATATTTCCCCCATGCTTTTCATAATAGAGTGACCCGGCAAAAGATGTTACCGGGTACCTCGATAGACGAAAAGGCGGACATAATGAGGCACCCTTTAGCGATCAGATGAAGATATTTTTTTACAGGGGAACCAATTTTCAATTGTAATGAAAAGTCGGAGACGCGAAAAAAATATTTAAAAAATTTAATAAGCCCTATATATATATTTTTTTTTCTTCCATCTTAAGAGCGTGGCGAAGCAATTCCTATCGGAGATCGATGATCCAACGATCGTCGGCTCGGTGCTCGATTCGATCGTCGTAACTTGTCAATTCATGCACTCGAGCGTCGTCGAAGCGAGCGAGAAATTCTTCGCGGCAAGTATTTCGTGCAACTGTTTTTTCTTTAATAAAAAAAAATAACATTCAAAGTAATTGAATTCTATTAAGGATGTATGGCAGCTACTGCAGAGTCGTTACAGAACTGATTATGCAATTTGCAAAAATCGCATTTAAAGACTAAATAAAATAATTGTAGTATTCATTGAAGCTAAAAAGGAGATTTACCATAGCTCAAAGTAAAACATGCGGTACAGAAAGAAGAATTTTCAATTTTTAACTGCAAATTTAGTTGCTGATTTGATGTACGTTTTCCCTGACGTTGTCGTGGTTACGACATACGAGCTAAAGAAATACGAAAACGGTCCCATTTAACTCGCAATATCTCGCAAAATATATGGGCACATGTCGATTTTTTTTTTTAACGTATCATGCATATTACAGCGATACCGCACAAAAGTTTTTTTTACAAAAGAGTACTCCGGAAATACCTTTTTTGCCAATGTAAAGGGAATTTTGGACGTACAGTCCTATGTTCCCCGTGTTAAATGACCCAACTTTGAATTCGTTTATCTCAGCATTCACGTGGGCAAATTTTGTTTTTTTAATCTCAAAAAGTTCTCGATATTTTCCTTTACAATATCAGTGAGTTTCAATTCGAACAGTAGTAAATAACTTAGTTGCCATACATCCTTAAGTTCTCTAAATCGCAGTCTGCTAGCGAGGGAGAGGGACATGTGACAAAGAAGGCAGGAGGTGATGTACGAAGATCGATATAAAAATATAAAGTCCAAAAAAGTTCGGGATGATCAATCCCAGGTGTATTCTTCCCCGCTCGTTTTTTATATTTTTCAAACTGCCCTCGCAATTGCCCGCCTATTCAAAGTGTCAAATCAAATTTCCCCGATCTGCACCTGGTCTTGATTGACGCTAAATTTACACTCGCCGATTCTCCGGACGCGAAAACGAAGGGAAAAATCCCTATCGGTTTTAAAGAGCAACGGGGAGTGAAAAAAGGCAAACAGTGGCGAACAAGTGGCGCACTGGGGCAGCCTCTTTAAAAATAAAAGCTCCTGCCATACGAACACGCGATTTATTCTCCATCACTCTCTATCTATCTCTCTCCCTCGTACGGTGGGCGTGAGTAAAATTTTTATCGAGTCTTCCCACGCGATACTCCGTGAGCAACAATAACCATTAGAATTTACGTTCCTTTCCACGAGTCGAAATTTACATTGAAAAACCCGACCAAATTTATATATACTCGTGAATCTTTTTTTTATGCGAGATCACAAATCCTCGATATTTTCGTCTGCTATATACGTAAAAACAGGAAGATATTCATATGCCGTGATACATATTATTTGTATCGGTGAATTATCATTTTGCGACAAAAATATTTCACAATTCGCATGTATTTTCGCGTCTACTAAAATAGCGTATGTTTTATCAGAGCCATCTTATTTTGAGATACGAGTGGCGTTTATCGATAATGTCATCAGTAACTTAACAGTAGTAATAATCGTCATTAGTAACTTAATTGAGTTCTATATTATCAGGAACTAAGTAAGATTAATCATTATTATTATTGTTTTTATTCTTTCTAGGCACGATGACTAATATTATTAATTATTAAAATAAATAAATCGAGATTACGGGATTATATATAACAACAATATAGGATTATTATTATTATTATTATTAATGGAAGCAATAGATAGAACATGAAATAAAGTGTGCTAATTTGTACAACACTCTACAAATCGAATGAATAGACTGGTATGTGTTTAGGCTTTGAATCGACACAATTACGTGACTCCCACGTCCTACCTCGAATTACTATCGAGCTACGGCGATCTCCTCGCAAAGAAGAAGGAGGAATTGACGCTTGGAATAACGCGCTTGACTATGGGTATTTCGGAAATTTTCTTTCATTTTTACACACCAGTGTGCATTATCTGCAGCGTAAAGAACATTTTTGCAGCGATTTGATCGTCGAGTACGTGCTCGTAATACCTCAAGGGATAACACCACTCTAGCGGTTGAAAATAAGGCTTAACTTTGACAATTTATTTTAGGAGTATGAAAAAAAGAATAGGATCTCTTTTGAGGGTTCATTTGACACATATCAAAGTATTTAAAAAAATGTTATTATAATTTTCATACAAAGTGTTTTTTTTACAAATAGCTTCACGGGAGGACGGTTTTCTCGTAAAGTATAAGACCTGGAAAAAAACCAAAAAAATTATAATCTATATTATTAGCTATGGGACTACGTAGGAATTTTTTTAATCAAATTGCGAAAACGTGGCGCGCTTTGAAAGGAATAAATCGATTTTTTGCCCAAAGAATAAGCAGTAAATTGTTTATAGAAAAATGTTGATATTTAATCAAAAAACGGCTACGTTTATAGAGAATGTAATTGTCAAGCTACTATCAAAATGTCAGATCGATCCATGCAAAGGTGTTCGAGTATTCCGCCCTCCCAGTTTGAAAAGAGGGGTTTCGAAAAAAACGCGTTTAAAGTTGTACGAGGCGCCTGACAGGTCCGAGGCACCGCGGCCAAATAGATAATTGAACCTGAAAAAAAATCGCTACAGGACCAATTGCATATTGTTTTTATGACCCCGAAGTATTTTTTAAGCCAAAAAAAAACGATTTTTTCAAAATTCTAGACGGGAGTTATCCCTTAAGTACGAGATCTAGCATGGGAGGCTAGCTTCCTCTATGGAGCTTGGACTCCTGTATGTAGCCTCTATGGATACGGCTTTGAGGGCTTGCACCAAGTTGAAATTTTCGAAAATATCGATTTCTGGTTTTCGACGGATTTTCCAAATATAAAAATATTCTCTGAAAATTTCAAGTTGATCAAAACTGAGGGAAGTAAGGGCGTTCGTAGGTAGATTCCGCGAGCCGGCGAAATTCAAACGCGTTTTTCTCTAAATGGCTTTTTCAATATTGGTGACCACGATATCTCAAAAATCACTGCATCGATCGACTTCAAATTTGACAAGCTTCTGTCACTATTCTTTTTCCATGCATAGTTTTATTTTTTATCAACGAAATTGGAGCGTCTTTTAACCAAAAATCGATACTTTCACTTTGGACTGCGACCATTTTTTCAAAAATTCTTTATTAAATCGTTTTTTCAAAAATTTAATTAAGTCCTCCGTCCAATCACTAGATAATTTCATGCACAAACTAAATACTTCGCATGATTTGCTTCCGAGCAGCAGCAGTCACCGCGAACGACGTTTTTCAAACGGCGGTCTGTACAAACAATTGTATTTACCACATTTATCAATATTATTCAAAACAGAAATTGGAGAAAGACACTTATAACCATAACTGCAACTATTTCATGGCATTGAAAATTTAATCAGACTTTTCGGGTAATAAAAAAAACAGGAACATGTAAATAATATGAGTTGGTATTAATTATTAAAAAAAAATATATTGATACATTAAGGTATAAAATTTCGTTTGTTTGGGTTTGTTTGTATAATAATTGTTACATAATTTTTGTAATATATTTGTCTTATTAATTGTAATATCATTATTTAATTAATAACAAGATTAAAATTGGGTGGGGAGAGGGCATTTTTCAACCAATCACAGCCATTCAGCATGTCGCAGCTCCCCCCACTCTCCTACAATACAGTGGCAGTGAAGTGGGAGTAGCGTTACTTTCGTGTGACGTCCAGCTAACTGAGACCCCTATTAGTCCAGTAAAAATTTCAAAAGCAAGCTTTTTTTTAACATAAATACGCACAATTTATCTAAGGGTAATTAAATAATGCTGAATCAAATGGCGATAATAATTTTGCAATCGCTTCCCGCTAAAATGTTTAAAATTGTTTAAAAATCTTTAAAATCATTTAATTCGGAACCTAATAGTTTTATCAAAAAATATGTCAAGCAAAAATTGTTTAGGACATAAAAGTACTTAAAAAAGTATTGAACGTTCGTTTTCGTATCTTCAAAAATGAGGGAGAAAAAGACGAATGAAAATTTGTTTGCAATGCAAAATCGCTTTGCAGCCGAAGCATCACGGGGAGTGCGAAGGACGCAAGATACTCATTGGAGCGCGCATGCGCATATAGCCATAGCCATATAGTGCGCCTCTTTCTGACAGTGATCCTCCACCAGTTATTTTGTTGATGTTCAGTCGTCACTTTTGAATACTTATACAATAAATACAAATAAAAAAATCTCAAGAAAGTTAGATTAACTCTTACTAAAGCAGTATGTAACAAAAAAACTCGAGATGTTTACAAATTTGTTATATTTTTTGAAGCTTGGAGGTTTTTGTCCCCCAATTGAATGGTTTTTCGTTTTTTTCTCCCTTATTTTTGAAGATACGAAGATGAACGTTTAATACTTTTTTACGTACTTTTATGACCCAAACAACTTTTGTTTGACTTATTCTTCGATAAAATTATTAGGTTCCTCATTAAACGGTTTTAAAACATTTTTTAACATTTGTAAACATTTTCTCGGGGGTTGATTGCAAAATTATTATCGCCATTCGATTAAGCGACATCCAATCTCCCTTAGATCAATTTTGCGTATTTATCTCTAAAAAGTGCTTACTTTCATGCTTATTTCCGGGACTACATACCCAGCCTACCTCAACAAACATACACAGTTTAAAGGGGTCTTCTCACTTTAGACGCTAAAAAAGCTCTATTTGCATGAATTTTTTTGATAGGTTTATATTATAGATATTGATATAAAAGTTGTTACACTTAATAAATACACTTTCGAAATACATTAAAATTTTTTATTCATTCATTTAAGTCACTATTTATAGACGAAAATGGTAGTTAAAAAAATATCCTAAAAAAATTGTAGGTCTGCGCTGTTGATGAAATCTCGGAGATTAATCATCCGAAACAAAAAAATCAAACGGTTTTAGATTCAGTATGTTAATGGCAAAAATATATGCAAAAATAACAAAATGGCGGACATTTTTCGAAAAAGACCAAAGAAACGTATTTTTTCACCGTTTTTGGCAAAAAAAATAGTAAATATCAAAATTTAAAAAATCCTTGACATGCGCTATAGCAATAGTTTTAAAGAATAAGTAGTTAAAATTTCATAAGGATCGGTTCAGTAGTTTCGAAGATTTTATCAACAAGCCGTCGAAAAACGTTGTTTCGAGAAAAACGCGTTTAAAGTTTGTTTGGGTTACATAAATACATTAAAAAAGATTTTTTATTTATTTCGAATGTGTATTTATTAAGTGTAACAACTTTTATATCAATATCTATAATATAAACCTATCAAAACATTAATAAAAATAGCCTTTTTAGCGTCTAAAGTGAAAAGACCCCTTAAAAGCATTTTCAATACTGAAAACAAATTGAAAGCCTCCACACGTTTTCCCAACAAAAAAATCACGAAAATTTCTCTTTTTTCGGGCCACGAAGTACACTGAAAAAAAAATTCGTTCATCCATCCACAATTCAGTTGGTTTAACAAAATGTATCTTTAAATACGTTCAACTTGATTTTCGGGTGGCATAAAACACGTTTTGTCAATCTAACTGATAGACAAAATTGCTCAGACTTATATAGCATGTCTGAGCAATTGTTAAAACAAAAAAATTTCGAGACAACAAAATGCATTTTGCACATTCAACGATTTTCTTTTCGCAGTGTAGGTGCAACCCGTTGAGGGATGCAAACTTTTGCAATACGCAATTCTTGTGCACTTATTCGTACGTGTACATGCATACGTATTGATATAGAGATCGATCGACGGAACTCTTCTGTTCTTTCCGCTACGCGTCCTTTCCCAACCGCTTAATCCAATCAAATAACGTCTGGCCCAATTGTGTCCCTTTGCTATGCGGGTATTAATCAGACTCCCACCGCAGCGGGCGTTGCCACTACCGGCTACGCTTTTACGGCCATTGTCATTTGTTATAAGAAGGGACTCCAGAGAACGCTCAATCGTGATAACGCACAAAAACACATACGCGCTGTCTCGAGTGCGTCACATTAGGGCCACAACGACAAATAATTTTTCACCTGCCCTCCGGGAAATTTGCCGGATCTCGGGATCTTTCGAAACCGCGAATGTAAATCTTCATTTTTTCGACTTCCCCGAATATTCTGCAGAGCCGCGTTGACTCGGGTCAATACTCGGATGGGGGACCGCGCGATGGCTTGCCAACCAACTCACCAGCAGGAATATTTTTTTTATTATCGCTGCAGCAGATTATGATGGTATACTGTAAAAAGAAAAAAAATTCTCCCTTCAAGGTGCCCGATCTAGGTCCATTTTAGGGGGGCAATTAATTTCTCACTGTTTTCACCGTTTTTGTTGGAAATCGTGCATTTCTTTACGGGTCGGATAAGAGAATAGTTAGAAAGTGGGTTGTTAAATATTACCATGCGACGAGTCTCATTGGCAAACCCAAAAATACATTTTCTTCGTTGGACAACATTTTTTATTTGCTTTTATCGAACCTAAGCGCTCGACTCCAATCGGAAAAATCAATCGATTTATTTGTCCGAGGAAAATCATATTTCTAGACGCTTTGAGGACATATTTTGTAAATATTATTTTTATTTTAGATGCGAAATACGATGATTTTCAGCTGGTATTATGAAGATGCCTGAAACTGATTTGCACCACTCTTCAGAATGATCATATAGGACTTACTTTAGTTAAGGATTTTTTTCGTATATAATAGCTTGTTTTGTTTGGTCCGAAAATAAAATATCAATTCTTTTCGAATCACCCCAATAGCGTCTCCTTCTTCGCCCCTGGTGTCTCCGTGAAATCTTTTTATTATTCGAAAATTTGATGGTAATATATTCCAATTATTCGAAAAATTAGCAACCAAGACATACGGGAAAAATATCCGAAAAAATCGATAATCAACTTAATCACTGATGAATTTCATTCATATCATGATGAATCATTTTTAATTCCATAATCTGACGATTGACTCTTATTTTTTAAATTACTACCGATTTATTAATAAGAAACATAAGTCATCATGATTTTCCATAGTTACGATTGATGACGAAATATCAATGACAAACTTGAATAAAATCAACTGATAATTGATAATCAATCAAAAGTTTGTATTCGGCATATTGATTCCCGATTTTTAAAATTTATAATGCGTTAACACGAATGTAATTAGCGTTGTTGATTAATACGTATATGTAAAAAAAATAGCTCGTGCGGAGAACGAAAACGACATTTTTTTCTTCAGAGCATATAAACTTTCTTTTTTACATAGTAAAAAATACATGTATTAAGAAAAATTAAATATATATAAATTTATATTGAAGAAAATGAATTTATAAAAATATGTGGTCACAAGCAAACTCGTTATATGTAATTTACTTTTAATTTGGATACTAATTGATAATTGCCCTATAGAGGTGTCATCTCAACGACTTTTTTCTCCCTTTCCCTCTCGCTCCCACTCCTTGCGGCCCTCTTTGTAATCACGAAAACCCGTAGCCAAGCAATTTCGTTCCTCCAGTCTCGGTTAATTACCAAAAACTTTTGATCTGCCCCCCGTGCGTGTATAATTAGTTGCCTTAAATGAACCTGGCCCCTGTCGGTGTCGCAGACATTTCATTACCAAGTCAAACTTTCATTCACGCACGCGTTCATTCACTCGAGCACAAAACTTTCCATGTTACTTTTTCACACGCCAGTTTGAATTTCGTTTTATTTTACTTTTTTTTGACGTGTAAGCGAGCGTGCTGCACGAGATTGGGCTGAGATTTTCTTGTCGGTGTAGCGAAGAAAATTGAAAAATAATTTTTTTGTCGCCCCGTCACAATTCGATATAACGATCGGTATGGCTTCCGGTTGGGACAGAGCAGGTTCTAGACGCGTTGTGACAACCGGTGGTTATATTCGAGCAAATTGTGGGTGAAAGTAGTGAGGAAAACGAAACCAGTGGTGAGAATGAGGTAGTGAGGTGGTAGTTTTCGTGAGGAGATAATAGGAAAGGAGGAAAAAGAGGTGCAATAGGGAAAAGAGGAGATTTAGTGGCGTCGAAAAAAAGTGAGGTTATGTGGAAAGAGATGGAAGAGGAGGGCGCAGGCGGAAACGGAGAGGAACAGCAGCGCCGGGACGAGCAGCAACAGCTAGGTGACGAGTTTGAGAACCCGGATGACAAGGAGGTCGGTACGGCAGGGTCGGGTATCCAAGGAGCAGTGAAGAAGAGGCGCGGGCGTCCCACCGCAAAGAAGAAAGAAGAGGGAAACAGAGACGTTAGGGAGTTCTTCGACGGTGGGGTGGCAGCAGTGAGAGCGAAGGTGCTGCACTCGCCACCGACACCACCAGCACCCCCAGCGTTGAGGAAGCGCTACTGTGAGATGTCAGCCAGAAGGGAGGAGGAGAACATCGAAGAGGAGGGGACGGGTGTGAAGTGTAGCGAGGACGAGGACGATCCGGGCGAGGTGGAGGCAGAGGAGAGTGAGGGGGAAGCGCGGTGGTCGAAGGAAAGCGGGCAAGAAATGTCGAAGACGAGAGAGCAAGGGGACGCGGATCTCAGAGGACATGATACGGTTGTATCGACGATTATGAGGGAGATGAAGAAATCGGAGGAAAGATGGAAAGAATGTTGGGAAATCATGACAGGAAACATCAGGAAAGAAATCTCTCCGCTACCGTGTAGGTGCGAGAGGATGGGAGAAATAATAAAGGGACTGTTGGCGGAGGCAGAGGAATGGCGATTCCTACGATATAAGGACAAGGCGCTGTGGGACGAGGAAAAGGAGCAGCTGAAGGGGGAGCTGATAGCTCTGCGACAGAAAGCAGGTACCGAAGCGGACATGAACAACAACGAGAGCGGGGATGCAGGGGAACGCGAAGTGATAGCCGAAAAACACATGGCGGAAAAAAACGGGAAGTACAAACGAGGTAAGAAGGGGAAAGCCAGGAATGACAACAGAGGCGCATCGATGGTTTGGGGGCAGCACCAACCCGCCGTCAATCGGGATACGGGCCACGGGCAGGCGCGTCACCAACAAGGAGACGAAGCACTCAGACCCGGAGACGGAGGGGCAGCGAGGAGTGGAGCAGCGATGCGGTCGCGTTCGCCTTCGCGCGAGACGGGCCCGCCGAGTAGGAGGGAGCCGAGCCGCTCAAGCAGCGAGACGGAGGGGGAAGGATGGACGCGCCAGAGGGCGCGACGACCCATTAACAGAAGGCAGCGAACACCAGAGGCAATCGGAGAGAACGAGTGGCACTGGGAAGCGCGAGAGAGAGCGAAAAGAAAGCGCAACATTATTGTAAAGGGGATTAATACGGGTAGGAACGTGGGGAGAATGGCGCGGGAAATAGGCCAAATAATAAGGGAGAAAACGGGAATCTCGCCAAAGATTGTGAGGGTCATGCGTACGGGGGCAGGCACAGTTGTAACGCTGGCCTCAATTGAGAATAAAATCAGTATTATGAGAAGGAGAGGGGGGCTGAGGGGTACAGGAGTGGGGATAGGGGATGACCTCACCGCCCGAGAGGTCGAAGTAACGGAATATTTAAGAAGGGAAGTGAACTCGAAGAGGCGAGAGGGGAAAATAGCAAGTCTAGGATACTTGAAAATGTGCGTAAACGGGATCTGGTGGTACTGGGTAGAGAGGGAAGGGAAAATGGAGAGGGTGCCATTTCGAAACGAGCGGGGGCGATAACACAACAGAGGCGAGCGAAACGACAAAAGTGGTAACATGGAACGTGGCAGGGGCAGGGAAACTGTGGGAAGCGCGCGACTTTATCGGGCAATGGGACATCGTATTGGCGCAAGAAACATGGGTGGAAAGTAAAAACGAGAAGAGGATCACGCAACGTTTGGACAAGGCGTTCAAGTGGTGGGCGAAAGCGGCGGTGCGCGACAAATCAAGGGGAAGAGCGGCAGGCGGGCATTTAATAGGCATTAAAAAGAATATATGTGAAAAATGTAGAGTGGTGGAGTGGAAGCATGGAATGATCGTCAAAATGAAGAGGGAAAGTAGCGGCAAGGAATTGTGGATAATAGGAGCGTACATAAACGGAGGCTTTAAGAGAGCGGAAGAGGCGCTACGACAGTGTGTGGAGGAAGCGGCGAAAAAAGGGGCGGCGGTCGTAATTGCGGGCGATCTCAACGCAAGAATAGGGGAGGAACAAGGAATCACTGACGGCGAGAGGGATGGGGGGGAGGAAGGATTAAGGCGCTCGCAGGATAAGGTAGTAAATGCAGAGGGAAGGAAGCTCCTCGGCTTCTGTGAAAGCCAAGGGTTGGTAGTACTAAACGGGAGAACGAAAGGGGACGAAGAGGGGAGAATAACGTACGTGGGAGGAGGAGGGGCATGCTCAGTCCTGGACCTAATTATCAGGCTAGAAGATGAGGAGGAGGGGATCGTCAGAAAAATAGAGGTGAGGCAGAGGACGGAGTCGGATCACTTACCAGTGGTATTTGAACTCGCGGGCGGGGAGAGGAGAAGGAGGAGGGGGGAAGGGCGAGGAAGAGACGCGGCAAAGGAGACGAGGTTGGCATGGAAGGTGGAGGGGGCAGAAGAGTTTGGAAAAGAACTGGAGAAAGTATGGCAAATAGACGAAGGCAAGGGGGGGGGCTGGGGAACTCTGAAAAAGGCCATTTGGACTGCGGCGGGGAACGCAGGAATGGTAAAGACGGTAGGAAGGGGCGGGACGGAAAGGAGCTGGTATGATAAGGAGTGCAAGGAACAAAAATCGCGGCTATGGGAAGCACTCAGGAAACTGCTTATCAGCAAGGAAAGGGGGAAGAGGACGGGTGACTCAAGCGAAACGGAAAAAGGCGAACTAGCGAAGGAAAGGAAAAAGATGAAGGAACTCTGCCTCAGGAAAAAAAAGGGAATGGTTCGAGGAGAGGTGGAAAAACGTGAGAGAAAGTAAAAACATGGAGCAGTGGTGGGCTGCGGTCGGGAAATTTCGAATTAGAAGAAAAAGGGCGGGGGGAGGTGTCACCAAAGATCAGTGGGTCACACATTTTGAAAAACTTCTAGGGGGGAAAGGGGGTGAGGGAAACGCGGACAGGCAAGCCGAGCAGGTGAGGGTAGGAGTGGGGGAGGAAGAAGGGGACGCGAAACTGGAGGAGGATATAGGTAGGTTAGAATTGAGAAAGGCGATAAAGGCACTGAAAAACAAGAAAGCAGCAGGCGAGGACGGAATAACGGCGGAATTCATTAAGGGAATCTGGGGAAAGGGGGAACAGGGGCTGAGAGATATACTGAACAGGATATGGAACGAGGGGAAGATACCGGAGGGATGGGACTTGGCGAGAATATACCCAACCCACAAGGCGGGGGATGAGGAGGTAGCGAGCAATTACAGAGGGGTATCGTTACTCGACGTTGGATACAAACTATTAGCGAGTATCATGACTAAGCGGTTGAATGGGTGGGTCGAAAGACGGGAGATACTCAGGGAAAGCCAGGCGGGGTTTCGAGCGGGAAGAGGCACCAGAGATCATGTATTCGTACTGAATTCTCTGATAAACCATAGGTTGAGAATCAAAGGAGGAAAGCTATATGTAGCGTTTGTAGACTTCAGGGCGGCATTCGATATGATCAACCGGGACATGCTGTTCGAGAAAGTACAAAAAAAGGGGGTGGGGGGGAAAATGCTAAGAATGCTGAGAGGAATCTACAGGAGGACACGGAATCAGGTGATCACGGAGAATGGGGTGACGAAGAGCTTCGAAACGGGACAGGGGGTGAGACAGGGCTGCCCGCTCAGCCCGACTCTATTTAACATTGCGCTGGATGACGTGGACAACGTGTGGGAAAGTGAAGGAGTGGGAGGAACGGTTATGGGTGGGGTAAAGTTCTACGCGCTGAAATATGCGGACGACATTGCGATACTCGCGGAGGAAGCGGAAAGTTTAAGGAAAATGATAGGGCGACTGGAGAAATTTGTGGAGGGAGCAAAGATGGAGGTAAATGCGAAAAAGACAAAAATTATGGTGTTTAGGAATGGTGGCGGGAGGAAAAAAGGGGAGCAATGGAGTTACAGGGGGGAAAAGATTGAAGTGGTCAGCGAATTTAAATATCTCGGGTATTGGTTTTCGACGCGAAACACGGGAGGGGTACATATAAGAAAGTTGGTGGCAGGAGCGCAAAAAGCGGCGAATGCGGTATGGGGGGTAATGAAAAGGGCAAAGGTAAATGGCTTGAAGGAACGGCTACAGCTGTTTGATTCACTGGTCAAAGCGGGAGCGCTTTACGGAGTCGAGATTTGGGGATGGAAGAGAAGGGAAGAGATAGAGAAACTGCAGGGAAAATTGGTAAAAATGGCGCTGGGAGTGGCAAAAAATACGCCCAGCTATCTCTGGAAGTTGGAAGCAGGCAGGAGGAGCGTGGAAGTGGAGGCACGGAGAAGGGCGGGAGATTATTTGATCCAAATTTTGAAAATGAAAGACGGGAGGTGGCCAAAGATTTGCCTCAGAGAGGAAATAAGGAATGTCCTGAATGGGCACCCATCAAGGTGGGGGAAGGAGCTGAAGAAGGCGATGGGGGAGGTGGGAGATGGAAGGGTGATAGACGGGATATGGTCAAGCGCAGGAAGCTGGGAAAGGATAGGGAAATGGCTAAAGGAGGGGACAGAAAGGAAAAGGGAACAGGACATGCAGGGAGACTGGGTTAAAGCGGATTGTTCCTCCTTCTGCCCATGGTACAAGGAGATAAAGGTGGGGTGCGAGCGAGCAGAGTATTGGAATGATAAAGAAACGGGGGGAGAAGTGAAGGAGCAGTGGGCAAGACTGAGATGCGGAAATGTGGGGAAAGTTGGAAAAAGAGGGTTCGGTAACTGGACCTGTGAAATTTGCTTGGAGGAGGAGGAAGGTCTGGAACATATCTGGAAGTGTGAAACAGCGAGAAACGGGATGAAGGAAGTCTGGGTGAGGGGGGTGGATGATTGGAGGGGAGGGAGAGTGGGCGAGGAGTTGGAGCAATGGACAAAGGATACGCTGAGGGGAAAACCGAGAACGGTACTCTGCGAATACCTAAGGGCATTCGCAAAATTAAAAAAGGCAAAAGCCGAGGAGCACCGAGAAGGGGAGGAAGGGGACAGTGAGGAGGTGTTGTGCGAGGAATAAGGGAAAGGAGAAGAACGTAGCAGAGTTAATATATCGCGTAGCCTTTAGGTTTAGGTTAAGTTTAAGTTTAAGAATTGTGATTTAGATATAAGAATTAGAAGATAAGGCGAGAGTCGGGAGGATGTAAAAAAGCAAAAAGCTGTACAAGAGGAATAAACTACTACTACTACTACTATAACGATCGGTATCTGCCGCGCCAATTTTCGCGTCGATCGGCGAATATTTCAGAGTCTTTCGTTCCGTATCGCAGGCCTGGACAAGCTCGCCGGGACGGAAGCGGAAGTCAAGGAAATGCAGATCGTCCTGACCAACATGAAGCCGGAACTGGAGAAGGCGGCGATCGCGACTGCCCGAATGATAGATCGAATCACGGCTGACACCGTGAGTCATATTCCCTCATGAAATATCGAACTTTGCATCATTGGAGTGCAACGACAATTTTTTTTCTCAATCGCTCAAAGGGGGTAGCCGGTTAAGGGGGGTCTGACGGCCCCCACCGAGTTTGATCGAATCGACCCAAAAACCTGAAAGAGGGCTGAAAAACAAAATTTTAGAGATATTTTTTAACCCCCTAAACCCTTATGAAAACACCATAATCGCAAAAAATGCGTTTTTTTTATGTTTAATTTTTTTTCGAGCTTTCAAATGCATTTTAAAGCGGTTTTAACACAACCAAAATTTTGTTTCAGATGTGTAGACATGCCCTGAATTTTTCCAGATTTTTTCGTAAAGTTAAATCATGTGCAACATAATTTTAATGGCATAAAAACCGTAAAAAATCGTCATTTTTTGTATTTAATGCTATGGTTTTTATTGACGTATTAATGGTAAAAAATCGTGCACCATAGCATAGAAAGCTACTATCTTCCTCTACAAAATGACGCTAATTGGGCTCAATTCGGTCGTCTCTAGCGTCCGAAAATCAAACTTGAATAAATTCCGTTTTTATAATTTGAGCATTTTCAGTTACGAAAATGACACAAAATCATATTTTTCAATTATTTTACTTAATAAAAGTACATTTTGGGGTTTCTGAGGTCGCCGATTACAAATTTGATGTCAAACAGCTAACAAAAAAAAAAATTACACATGTCATCAAATGAAAATGGTATTTGCTATTTCGGTTTTTTCAATAATTAAAAGTCATTGTATTTTAAAAAATCTATTTATTTATAATAATATTACATACATTCTTCTAATATATACATTAAACAGACACAAGTAATACATACATTGCAACATGATTGTTATGTTGTTAATCTTCGTCACTGTGTTCTTCAATAACAGGTTCGACATTATCAACGTGAAATAGATTCGTTAGAATTTGAGCTGGGCGGATGATTTTGGACAAATACCGTGCATGACTTAAAAAGTAAATGATTGTTGCAACGTGGGCACAGCAACCAACAGTTCTTAGCCCATTTGCACAATCACATACGTAGTTTTTTATACCGTTATATCCAATACTGTTAGGGTCGTACTGAACGTAACATCTGTATACTTTCTTGTTTATATGTCTTGATTTAACTTCACATTTCAAAATGGTATCGTCCTCCAACAAGTATTGCATATTCAAAAGTCCTTCTTCGGTATACATTTCAGCTAAGTATGAAACAGTTTGCGATAACTGGTACGAGCCAGTGAAAAGGATCTTCAAATCTTGCTCTGTCATTTCCGGAAAGTCTAATACGTCATTTGATGTTAACGGTTTGAAGATCCTTTTCTTCCTATTCCAGTTTTGTTCTTCCACAACTTTCGCTAAAGAATTGTCAACGTCTTTTCTTTTCAACATTTGCTCGGCAATTTGATCTTGTAAATCGGTATCGCAATTCAGTCTTTTTCCAAACTCATTAACCAAAAAATTCGCTACTTTGCAATAAAGCATCGCTGAATCCAACATGTTGTTGTTAAACTGATTATGCAAGAGTTTGAATTTACTACCGATTATACCGTGGACAGCCTCTACCACCCACCTCAATTTCGTAACAAATCGACTTTCGTTTGCTTAATTTGTTGGAAGTTGCTTTCTTTTGCCTTTCAACGCTGGCATCAACACAACGAACCCTTGAGATTCTAACCAATCTTTGACGTCTCTGAACCCCCTGTCAAGTATAAAAACATCCCCTTTTTTGAGGATTGATCTCAAGCCGTTCGGATCACTTAGTACATGTTGTAAGATTTTCGCATCATTCACAATTGCTTCGTACGGTCCGTAAACATCTATTACATATCCATCTGTGGCACAAACTGTGAAGGGTTTACAGAGTGGACACTTTTTCTGACCAGAGAAAGATTTTTTTTGGTAACAATTATTACTACTTTTTTGGTGTCGAAGGTATGAACCATCAGCAATCAAGAGCAGGCGATCTTCAAATCCGTGTAATTTTTTTACGTAAGGCGACGTGTGATTAGCAATTAAATCTTCGCGAGAACATGCCCGAGCTCCGAAACGAAGTGGAAAGACGTCTTTCGCGAATGAATCCAAAACCGATTTGCAATAAGCAGATACTAGTTGTTCAGATTTGATATCGAAAATTGACGCAGTGATTGTGTTGGAATTTCCAGTTCTTAATTTAAAAAGGAATATTAAAAGAGCTTGATTAATACTGCGATTTTGAGAATTTCGCAAAGTGACCAACATGTTTTTTAGAGTCTTGATTTCTGCAACTGTGTATCCAGTTAGCGATTTTATGCGCTCTGCCGATAAATTGTAATCATCTACTCTGTCTAAAATACTGTTGTCGCATTTTTTGGACAGTGCATCCAAAAATAATGCCAACTCTTGAGAACTGATAGTACAAGTATTCGAAAATATTTTCAAGTTTGAAATTTCGTCAACGTACATACGTTCACTGATAAGATGTACAGGACAACAGCGATTGCCTTTTGGAATGAAAATTCGTGAACTTATAAATACCTGTAACCTCGCTTTAAACGGAACAACCGGAGATGTCGTAATTGGAGTAAGACATACGCAACAACATTTGTGAGTCGCGGTAACTCTGTTGAAAGGCATCTCGATCATTTCATAGTCCGGTTCTCTTGGACGAAGAACGTTAGGAGGGTCCTTAGAAGATTGTGATGACTGCCCTGTGGAAGATCCAGACTCCGATCGTGACAATTGTTGCGAAGACTGTTCCGAAGATTGTTCTGTGTCATCTGATACTGTCAAATTGGAGAGTGTTGATGAATGTCTCTCTACAGGATCGACAGAATTTTGTTCGCGATCAACATCTGGCAGAGGATTTTCCTCGGGATTGACGTTTGGCAGAGGATTTTCTTCGGGATTAAAATCCAACTGAAGATTTTCTTCAGGATCAGAATCACTGCTCGTCGATGGTGAAACCGTTCGGGATTTAGCGATTGCGGAACGACACAGATGACATAAAACGTCACCTTTCTCTACTCGTTTACCTAGTAGTTTAGTATATAAGTGTACGTCATCATCTGAAGAAATAGACTTCTGTTTTCCGGTATCATAACCCAACAATCTGTTGCATCTTATGCACCTTTCACCAGCCGTACATTTTCGTTTTTTCGGTGGCATCGCACAGTTTTTCCTAAAGAAAAAAAAAGAACATTGTTATTTTTTTTATTATGATTAACAAATTATTTTTTTTTTTTTTGAAAAAAATGAAAAAAGTAACTGAAACCCGGAATAAAAAAAAACCATAATTAAAAAAACAAATAGAACAAAAGTAACGAAAATCGAAAGTACATTAAAAATTGTAAATCAAAACAAAAAAAATGTTGAAAACATCGGTAAACAAAACAGAAATAAATTATTGTATTCCAAATCATTTTTTTATTGAAATATCGTTTCGTCTTAGTTTTGTTTTTTTTTTTGCTTTTTTTTAATTCTTTTCATGTGAGTGAACTAAACAACTTGAAGTTGACGGCCACCTTCTGTACGATTTCAAGTCGACTATGAGGCAAACGATTGTAGATTGAGGTTATGATTATAAATCAATTTTTATGTTGATTGATATTTAAATTGATATTCAAACTCACCTTAGAATACTGCTTCAATCACTTCGTGTTGAGATAGGCAGGTTAAACGATAAATTAAAAAAACGCTGTTAACAAAACAAATAGATTTGTTTAACGGAGCAGAGCGCGTCGCATGACGTGTGTACTGGACGGCGGCTGAACACAGAGAGAAAGAGAGACCGCGTGGAGCGGGGTTCTCGATGCGTCAGTGCGTAGTGGGCATGCGCAGTACCGTGCGGAGGGGCATACGAGCCTAAGGCCCACGTGGGTACAGTGGCCTTAGGCACTCGGGTACGTGGCTTAATAAGGTACAAGTTGGGATTTTCTCCGCCAGGTGACAGTTTAGTCGGGGAATTCCAAATTTTTTTTCTGAATAATACGTAATTTTTTGTTTGTTAATATAACTATTGACAGCTGTTACGATTAAAAATTCGTGTATAAGAATGAATTTATAATCAGCGACCTAAAAAATCCTTATTAATATCGTTCCCATAGCTTTTTTAAAAAATTTCAAAAATTAAAATATTTTTTCTTCGTTTTGACAGCTGTCATGTGACAAAACTAATTTTTGACATCAAATTTGTAATCGGCGACCTCAGAAACCCCAAAATGTACTTTTATTAAAAAAAATAATTGAAAAATATGATTTTGTGTCATTTTCGTAACTGAAAATGCTCAAATTATAAAAACGGAATTTATTCAAGTTTGATTTTCGGACGCTAGAGACGACCGAATTGAGCCCAATTAGCGTCATTTTGTAGAGGAAGATAGTAGCTTTCTATGCTATGGTGCACGATTTTTTACCATTAATACGTCAATAAAAACCATAGCATTAAATACAAAAAATGACGATTTTTTACGGTTTTTTTGCCATTAAAATTATGTTGCACATGATTTAACTTTACGAAAAAATCTGGAAAAATTCAGGGCATGTCTACACATCTGAAACAAAATTTTGGTTGTGTTAAAACCGCTTTAAAATGCATTTGAAAGCTCAAAAAAAAATTAAACATCAAAAAAACGCATTTTTTGCGATTATGGTGTTTTCATAAGGGTTTAGGGGGTTAAAAAATATCTCTAAAATTTTGTTTTTCAGCCCTCTTTCAGGTTTTTGGGTCGATTCGATCAAACTCGGTGGGGGCCGTCAGACCCCCCTTAACCGGCTACCCCCTTTCCTTTAGCTACGAAGATCTATCGATAGTTTTTCAAGTTACTCGTTCGGTCATCAACTATCTGAATATGCCAAAAAAATGGTTGAATAATACAAATAAAGAAATAAAAATATGAACGCGAATTGTCGTTGAATTTTGACGATGCATACTTCAACAGCATATTTCGTGTACGATGAAAATGATAAAACAAGTGCGGTACTCGCGAGAGACGGCCATTGGGGAAATTATTAAGTGCAGCTTCGCTCGTGCAGATCGAAGCTGAAAAAACTAGGGCTGAGGCGATCCTTCAAGAAAACGAGGCTGCCAAACTGAAACGTGACAATGAAGCGATCAAAAACGAGGCTGAGGCCGATCTAGGTACCCATACCCCCCACGCTTTTTTTTCTTTTATTTTATCTCTATTTTTATTATATTTATTTTTTATTGTATATCTATCGGTTGTTTTATACTTAAATTATATTATATTGCTATATATTAATTATTATTGTTAATCAAATTTTTATTATTTACCATTCTTAACTGTTATTATTGTTATAAATTGTATTTAAGGGGTTAGGCCACTCCAGAGGCCGAAAAAATAGGCTTTTTGGAGATTTTTTTCAGAAAAACCATATAAGAAATCGAGATTACAAAAAAGGGTGTTTATCATACATATCAGTGACTGTATACAATAATGTTTTTGAAGCGATTTATTGTATACGGTCACTGATATGCATGTTAAACACCCTTTTTGTAATCGCGATTTATTTTATAGTTTTTCTGAAAAAAAAAATCCCCAAAAAGCCTACTTTTTCAGCCTCTAGAGTGGCCTAAGGCCTTAATTATAATTTATAATTATATATATATATATATATATATATATATATATATATATATATATATATATATATATGACTTATGTTATGTCTATATTTTCAACGAGCCTTCAGCCTTCAATGGCCGCTGACTAGTCAGCCGATCAATAATGAACAATACCGATTTTGCACCCTCACGAGACAAGCTCCTTCCTCAATTTCTCGTTCGAGGTATTTGAGGAAGAAAATTATTTTTCTGCCTCCGATGCAAATATGACGACAATAATCCTGGAAATCGAACTCCCGGACGCGGTTAGGTGAAGCAAGACCGATGCTCGAGGCTGCGGAATCGAGTCTTAAATCCCTGAACAAGAACGATCTGACGGAGGTGAAAGCCATGAAGAGACCGCCGGTCGGCGTCACATTGGTGATCGAGGCAATGTGCATCGTCAGAGATGTCAAACCTCTGAAGGTGAGGAAATGGAAGAAAAGGGGAAATAACGAGCGCGGAAAAAAAACACAGTTTTCTAGCTTTCATCATTCGAGATCTTACAGTCCCGCAACTTTCTTCTTCCCCAGCTTCCGGGTCAACTTCCCGGTGAAAAGATTCTCGATTATTGGACACCGGGAAGTCAGATGCTCGCTGATCCCGGGCACTTCTTACACGAGCTCGAAAACTTCGACAAGAAAAACATCACCGCCGAGATGATTAACAAACTCAAGATATACATCGAAAATCCAGCTTTCCAACCGGGCAAAGTATACGCGTCTTTGCTTCCTCGAGTCTCCGTGCAATCTTTCTTTTTTGTTCGGAAAATTTAATCGAAATATATTCGAATTGTTTCGAAAGTCAGTAACAAGACATTCGGGAAAAATATCCGACATAATCGATGATCAACTTAAACTATCCATTATGAATTTAATTGATATTATTATGAATTATTTTCAACGATTCCCTATTCTGGCTATTCACCTTCGTTTTTTTTGATTACTTACGATTTATCGATTAGGACTATGAGATTAAGAATTACGATTGATGACGAAACTCGAATGGCACACTTGATTAACGATGAATTCAATTGACCATTGATAAGCAATCATGAGTTTGTATTCTGGATATTTATTCCCGACTTTTTAAATTAATAATGCATGAACATCAATCTAATTAACGTTGTTGATCAATAATCAAGCCTTATTAATTAATCATGAATGATCGATAGCAAAATAATCTAAAATTATTCATTAGTAACACAATTGATCATGATTTTAATTCATAAAGAATTGAATTAATAGTCAATGACTAACTATAATTAATTGCGATATACTATGATAATATAGAAAAAATAAGACTATGATTATTAACGAAAGCAATTAACATATCGACGATGATGCCTAACGACCAAGCAAATTCATTCCAATTTATGTCAATGAATGAAAAAGGTTCTGCAAGTTTCGAAAGCCTGCCACTCTCTCTGCCTGTGGATACACGCGATGTACAATTATTACTTCGTCAATCTGAAAGTCGAGCCGAAAATGGCCGCGCTCCAAGGGGCCGAAAAAGCTCTCGCCGAGACCGAGAAAACGCTGGCCGAGGCGATGAACCGTTTGCGCGAAGTCGAGGATGGAATCGAGAGCTTGCAATCGCTCCTTCGTGCCGAGGAGAGTAACAAGGCTGAGCTTGAGAGGCAGAAACAGCTGTGCGAGGACAGAATGTCGAGAGCAGTGAGACTCGTGGCGGGCCTCGCCGAAGAGCAAAAACGATGGTTCGTCACGGTCAACGACACGAAGGTGTTGCTCGACAATGTGATCGGTGATATACTTCTATCTTCCGGTAAGATGCTCAAATGTTGATGTGTGGATAAGATCATGTACTTACAATCGATGCATATAATCATGTACTCATAATTAACTGGATGCCATGTATCGTCTAAGCATTATATGTACAGCGTGTCTTCAAAGTAGCGTCGAACCTTTGCGGGCAGATAGATCGTGAAAATCCGATGACAAAAGTCCTTATGCATTTTTCTCTCCGACGCATACTTGCTTGGATATCGATAAATAATCGGCCGGTCAATTGAGCCAATCCGCTGCGCCGACCTCCCACTACAAGAGGCGTGGCCGGCGCGGCCGCCCTCATCCCATTGGCTATCGGTTATCGACTCGTAACTAGACAACGACGCACCGTACGAAAAAATGGAAAAGGACTTTTATATTTAGAATTTCACGATCTACCCGCTCTGCGGAGATCTCACACGCGACTTTTGAAATACTTGGTGGATACCGTTTGTGTGTTTTACTTTGAAGGCGCGATAGCCTATCTAACTCCATTTACGGACACTTATCGCGAGAACCTTTTGGCCTCGTGGCACGTGATCCTCGGTACCGGAGTGCCTCACACGCAGGCCTGTAATCCTGTCTCGGTGCTCGGCGATCCTGTGGAGATCCGAAAGTGGCAAATTGATGGCTTACCACGGGACTCACTCTCCGTTGAAAATGCCGTGCTGGTGAAAAATTCGGCCAGATGGCCGTTATTTATCGATCCTCAGGGACAGGCCAACAAGTGGATAAAAAATATGGTTCGTGCATTTCATTCATGCTTCGAGCGATATATCTTTCCGTTACAAAGCACATTGAAATGCTTTTTCATATATCTATATATGAGAAAGACCTCTGCCGAGAAAATGTTTTAACGTTATTGCCGCGCAATATGAAAATGAAAGGAAATAAATAATGTTAACAATTCGAAAATGTTGGATATCGCGTCGGATAAATTTTTTAGCAAAAAAATACAACCACCATGATATCGCACACAGGGTAAAATCGGCGGATTGTCAATCGCGAAAATAACCGACAAGGATTTGTTACGCGTAGTCGAGAATTGCGCACGGTTTGGTAAATGGTGTCTGATCGAGAATATCGGCCTTGAGCTTGAGCCCTCCCTCGACGGGATTCTCATGCGCGCTCTGTTCAAGCACGCCGGTCAATTGAGCGTGAAGATTGGGGAAAATGTTGTCCCTTACAATCAGGACTTCCGGCTTTACATTACAACGAAAATCTCGAATCCGCACTACAGTCCCGAAGTCGCTGTCAAAGTGCTGCTCGTCAATTTCGCCCTTACGGTCAGGTGAAGGAAAACAATATTCTTTTTGAATGTAGAACACACCCATTTTTTTTTATCATTTCGATAATTAATTACAATGATTTTGCATGCTTGGAGCCGAAAAACAGGTAGTTGTAAAAAAAAAATTATGTTTAGAGTATCACGATGACGGGGTCGGGATTTTACATACACGATCAATACATAGGCTTGTCAAGACTATGACGTTATAGTGAATTAGTGCCCTAAATTAGTGACGCACTGAATTTTAGTGACGATTTTTGGAATGTTTTCAAAATCTTCGTTGCAAATTAAAGTTCAGACCCTCGACTATAAAAGTATGTAACAAAAAATCGTATTCTCGGAATTTCACCTCATGCGGACTTTTTAAGAATAAATAAGAAGAAAATAAATAGAAAAATAGGACAAAGAGCTACTCTTTAAGGGGGGAGATACCCTTAGGCAAGGAAAAAATAGGTCGTTTACACCATTTTTTTCTTGAATGGAAAGATTTATTCACCCTTTTTGAGCCTTATGGTAGTACTTTTGGCTGTTACATAGTATATTTATTTTTTATTAATCTTTAAAAATGACGGAGGTATGACACGGTCTTCTAAACGGGTTGCGGCAGATCTTGTCAGACGGCGGGATTAATGTAAAAAAAACCAACGAAGATTTTTATTTCCTTAACACTTATGCGCCGGATATGAACCAAGAAAAAGTGAGAAATGTTGAGAATCAACGAAATTATACGCTCGGAAACAAAAAGATTAAATTTTCCGAAAAAGATAGCTACATTTTGCAATAGAAAATACTTCTTTTTTAATTTTCAAAAACATTTAGGGTTGTGTTTTAGACAATAAGGTTACAAAGATTTATACCAAATTCCATCAGAATCGATCGATTAGTTTTTTACCTATACGTCACGCCATTTTTAAAAATGCAGTTTAGAAGACCGTGCCCTACCGCCGCCATTTTTGAACATTAATAAAAAAAATACCATATAACAGCCAAAAGTAGCAACAAAACACCCAAAGTCTCGAAAATAGTGAAGAAATTTGTCATTAAGGAAAAAAAACCACAAAGAAAAGCAATTTTTCTTCCTCGCCTAAAGGTATCTTCCCCCTTAATGGAGACGCTGCCCGAGTTGGTAAATACGCGTGACCGCAATTTGATCTCTCCCTCGAAGCGGACTGCTCGATCAAATGTTGTCGCTCGTCGTAACGCACGAGAGGCCCGATCTCGAGGAGACTCGAAGCGCACTGATAATATCGAACGCCCAGATGAAGAAGGATCTGAAGGACATCGAGGATCGAATATTGCAGAAGCTCTCGTCGTCCGAGGGCTCGGCGGTAGACGATACTGACTTGATTCTCACCTTGGAGGCTTCGAGAGTCAAGAGCGAGGAAATCAAGGTGATCACGTTGACCCCGCTCGTTATCGATTCTCCACAGTCACCGGAAGTGAAAATGACCCCTGTCCCCAGCTTCCGGTCTACTTATACTTAAAAACATTTTACTTTTCCAACCCGTGAACTTCACTTGGCAACTGCTACGACAAAATCTCAGTGACTCGTTGATGGCTATCTAGAATACATTTAAAAAATCGATAAGCCGAAAAAAAATTTACCGTGAGCCAAATATATCTTTCGAAGATCAAAGTTTCATCGGCGGAAACGACGCGAGCGGATATCGACGTCACGAGGTCCCTCTACATACCAGTGGCCAATAGAGCGCAGATCCTTTTCTTCTGCCTGTCCGATTTGCAATTCGTCGATACTATGTACCAATACTCCCTCGAGTGGTTCGTTAATATATTCGTATCGAGTATTCTCAGCGCCGAGAAGTTTCGTGAGTACATTCCATCTCGACACAATTAATCAATGCCCGGAAGAGCTCGACGCGTAGTTTATTCGTGCAAAATTACTTCTTTAATGTAACTTTATTGTGATGTAATTTTTTATAAACGTAAAATTAATCAAAGAATATGATGCATTGTTTTTTAATTGATAGAATGCTTTTCGTTTTAGTACTTTTTAAAATTGTTTTAGCGAATCTTTAAACATTTCGTTCAAATTTGTATATTTCATTGTAGTCGAAACGAAACCAAATTCTGCTGTAATCATAATCTTCGATTTCGGTCTGAATTAAAAAGAAATTAAAGAATGCAAGCACAATATTTGAGTAATCACTAAAACACTGATTAAGAAACCTAAATAAAAAGCAATGAATTCTTGAAAAAAAAAACATCAATTCTTTTATTGACGCTCCGCGCTGCGACTGGAACAGGAAATTTGTAGAAAATTTCAAGAAAACATTTTTTCGCTCGCACTCTTTCGCTTTTTCACATGCACAGCGCCCCTCTATCACTCTCTCTCTTCTTTCGTCAGCCGAAATAACGAAGAGGGTCCAAAGCGTGAACGATTACTTCACGTTTTCCTTGTTCTCTAACGTATGCCGAAGTCTATTCGAAAGGCACAAACAACACTTTGCATTCCTCGTGTGCGCCCGTATAAGAATCAACGAGGGTCTCATAGATTCGGCGGAATGGCGATATTTACTCTCCAGCACCGTGCCCAAACAGGTAAATCACTTAGTTGGATGGTAAAACAAACGCTTCGTCCCCCCTCTTCACCGTCGAGAATCGATTCGTGATATATTTACGAGACTACCCTCCGAAGGATCGAGTTTTGGTCATTCGGACACGTGTAATCGAACTCTCCCAGCGATATCGCGTGAAACAGAGCTATATATATATATATATATATATATATATATATATATATATATATATATATATATATATATATATATATATATATATATATATATATATATATATATATATATATATATATATAGATATATAATATTAGGGTGGCATATATAATATTGCGTCAAATTTGAATTTCCAAAGTCCCCTTGTAGAAACATAATCAAGATATATTTTTTAAAATTACGTGCATAGTTTTAAGGCGCTCGGCAAATTTTTAATGCTGTCTGTGAGGGTCTGAATTTTCAATACAAAAATACATGAGTTTTGCCAAGTTATTTCTCATGCTTAGGATATTGGTGGGAAAATCTGAAATTTGGCATGCATATTGTGCACATTATAAGGTACATGACTAAATTTGTACAGATTTTTCCAGTAATTGTTGTCATTATTACTAGCTTTGCAATGACAACCTCGATATCATTTTCTGAGTATCTGCCATCAAAGACTATTTATTGATGTTTTAATGCAGTTGTCGATTTGACTATAGACTGCATGCGTAACGAAAAAGTTCCATTTGTATAAAAACATTTTATACAATCGTTTTGACAGCTCCATCCGCAAATGCTGCTCCCGATCATGATTTGAATGTTTTTAAACAAATATATGTTTACCGGAAAATAAGTTCCCTTGTGAGCAAAGTTGGTTTCAAAAAAATATCGAATCATCTTTGGTATTGGAACGCCGAAAGTGCTGCATGGCATTTTTTGACGAAGGCATTCCCGCTGATATTAAAAGAAAAAGTGGCAGAAAAAGTACGAACGAGTTGCCTGAATACGAAAATCAAACCGAAATTCCTATACGATATGAAATTTCTCAATCGGACGTTGCTTATTTGATGGGTGAAAACGTTGACTTTCTCATAAGCCCCCAATCGAAAACGTTTTCCAGAATATTCCAGATCGATTGTAGCTTCCTAAATAACGACGTGTCCGAGTGGCATTTGGACAAAAATTGTCCGTTGGGTTCGCAAATTGTCAACAAATTAAGGGTCATTAATCACAATTTTAAAAAATCGCACAGTCGCCTACAGAGCTGATTGTTTTTATTTATGCATGACCGACGATTCGTTCGAACATTCGTTTACCTTTCATCCCCATGTGGAATTCTCCAAATCCTTACCCCAGGGATTTCCATCGCGTTTTTCTCTTCTTGTTTCCGAATGACAAGGGTCAGAGACGATCCGTTTGTTTGGCTTCATTGAGTACGAAGTTGTTAGTAATTTATACGGCTAGTTAGCCGGAATAGATTGGGGTACGATGGATTGCGATCTACATATTGAACCTGCTTTTCTTTTGGGTTGTCTTTGAAGACATCGCCGAATCCATCCCCGGAATGGATATCTTCGAGATGCTGGAAAGAGATTCAGGCACTGGAGGCGCTTCCCAAATTTCAGGGTTTCGTCGAGTCCTTCTCGAGGAAGCTTCGCGATTTCAAGGAAATATTTGACTCCCCTCAGCCCCAGATGTAAGTGATTCGTTGAGAAAAATGAGATGGGCCGAAATGTAGCATACCGGGTGCGCCAGACAAATTGACGCAACGAAATATCTCGAGAAGGGTGCATTTTAGGGAAAAATGTTTCGAACAAACGTTGCATAGTTTTGGGAAACAAAAATGATGGTGTTATATATATTTTTTTGGTCGCTATTTTCAACGCTTTTTCAAGGTCAACTTTAGTCTTTCAGTAAGGAATTAACATTTTTTGTTTTCAAATCATTTTTTGCGAAACGAAATAGGTAACTTTTGTCTCAAATTTATTTTCTTTTCACCTTATTGTTTTAATATATTTTAAGGCGCAGTAGAAGGTCTACCACGTGACATATGAGTGCGAGAGAGATAGCTGTAATTTTTCGAACAGAGATTTCTCAGAGATTAATAATATTTAGAGCAAAAGGAAATCATGAAGCTCTGCGTCAGGAAATTCTTCAGAGCCTAATGCTTTGCTTTTCCTAAAGAAAATTAACCATCTATGAGAAAATTGGGTTGGAAAATTTGTGAGGTTATGTTGACCTTGAACATGCCCTTAAATATAAGCAAACCATTTTGTCAATGTTAGACTAATTTGTTGTGTACCTATTGCATTGTATATGGAAAACCTCTCAAAAAATTGCACTCCAATAGACTTTAAGTTCCAGTCAAAAGTAAGCTGTATCGTGACGCAAAAAATGACTCCAAAATAAAAAATCTATTGATTGCCATTAAAAAACTAAAGTTGATCTTGAAATAAGCTTGAATATTGCAGCAAAATGAAAATAACCAACAACGTTGTTTTTGATCCCTAAAACCATGCAACTTTAGTTCGAAATTTTCTTTTCCGACAATGCATCCCTCTCGGGATATTTCCTCGTGCCAGCTGAAACGATGGACCCTGCGTAGGCGGAATTTTATCAGACTGGCTATTGCCCTTGACCCTTCTTTACTTTTCTCAATTCTCCCGACGCGATGAAATCGACTCGATCTACAGCGAAAAATATCCGGAGCCCTGGAACTCTAGTCTGAGCGACTTTCATCGCATGATCGTGCTCAAGTGTCTGCGTCCCGACAAAGTTACGAACGCGATGCAACTTTATCTGGTACGTTATCTCGGGCAACGCTTCGTCGAGCCGCAAACCTCCGATCTTGGGTCAATATACGCGGAGTCATCCGCGACGACACCCCTCGTGTTCGTTTTATCGAGCGGCACTGATCCGGCCGCGGAGCTCTACAGGTTCGCCGAAAAGTTGAAAATGGGGAAGAAACTTTGCACGATATCGCTCGGGCAGGGACAGGGACCGCGAGCCGAGCTGATGATGAAGAGCTCCATCGAGGCTGGCAATTGGGTGTTCTTTCAGGTACTTTGAAATTTTAATATTTCCCGAAGTTTCGACTGGAGAGTGAGAGAGAGAGAGAGAGCGATAAACTGTTCGTCGTGGCTTTTTATGATGCTTGGTAGGTCACTAATGTAAGTGCCTGACAAATGAGAGCTGCGTGGACGAAAACCTTCTCAACGGTCTCTCCAAACTTTTCATCCATTAAAACAATGCGCGAGAACTCTTCCCCTTTTCTTTTCCTTCTCTTATTTCTCGTCGAGCCCATTAATCTCAATATTTTCGTCGAAGGTGTCGAGAAATTACCTGCTGAATTCCATCGTATTTTTTTTTACGTCTTTTACGTTCGAAAAAGTTAAGGGATCATCACAGTGTCACCGCCCGAAAAATAGTCGATTTTCGCGATTTTTTTAGGTAGATGGGATGAGCTTTTCGGCCTAATTTTTTTTACAAATCGAAGCACTGATAAAGAATACAAAATGATTTTTGAAAAATTTCTTCATTTATTGTTTAACATTGTTTTCATTTGCGGAAAATTGCGTGGAAAAAAATGGTGTCTCATGGTGGCCAGGATTGCGGCCGTAAATTTTATCAGAAACAAAAATTTCAAAATAATTATTAAGCTGTAGGAAAGCCGCTATGATCCTGTGGAGGTTTTTTTAGTGAAATTTGAAAAAACGGCGGCGATTTGAACAAAAGGTATCAAATTTAGATTTTTTCGCCATTTTTTCGTAAAAAAATAGGAAGATTGAAAAAAAAGCTTCCATAGCAACATAAGGAGTGACGTGGAAGAATGTTCCGTTAAAATTTCAAACGTATAGCTTGAAAAATCTTCATTTAAGCGTGGCGACCGTTTTGAAAAACACCATTCCGAGAAAAACGCGTTTAAGGGGAGATATACACCTAAGAGCCGGAAAAAAGGTCATTTTTGTGAATTTTTTCAAGGAAAACTATCTGAAATTTCGGATTGGGGTTTTAATTATCTAAAAGTATATTCATTCAAAAATATGTTTAATTTTCTTTATTTAAAAATATCGAAAATATACAAGGATATTATATGATCCTTGGAGCGTCGTAAAAAAATCTGCGTATACGGTACCAACTGGCGTTTCTTCAAAAATCATCTGAAAAAAAACCAAAAAGATTATTAATTTAGATACTATAATCTAGTATTTGTCATAGCCGATTTTAAAAATATCGATTTATGACAAATTGGCGAACGTTTGAACATAAATAGTGATTTTTGGGCCAAAAATTAGTTATTATTTTGCCTATAAAACAAAAACTAAGTAACGGAAAAAAAAATCCTATGACAAGTACTAGATAATGGTGTATAGAATAACCACAAAAAACCTCAAGGCAATCGGTTCATTGGTTTTCGAGAAATTTTGGGTACCGATTTGAAAAACGTGGTTTTGAGAAAAACGCGTTTGAAAATTTGGGAATGAATAAATCATGAAATTTGTCAACTGACATGGAATCATCGATACCAGGCCCATAGTGTAGGTCTTCTACGGTCGACGGAATGTTCATAGCTTCTAAATCCTCGACCTCGACCATCTAGGTGTATATCTTCCCTTAAAGTGCGCAGTGCGGGGCTCATGCCCCAATCACTTTTTCTAAGAAAGGTTGTAGCGACCGAACTAATTCGAATTTCGATCTAAAAATTGGACAGAACGTTTATAACCGTATATGCTATCGGATAATGCAAAAAATAGATTTTTTGAAAATTTTACACTGTGATGATCCCTTAAATTGGGAATTGACGATGCTGATGGACTTTGCATCGTTGGAATACAACGAACATTCTTCTTGATTCTTTTAGTTCCCTGTTATTAATGAAAAAAATCTTTTTTGCAAGTTAAGGTTATAGATATCCGATTAAACAAATCGAAAAATAGTTGAGGGTTTTTCGTAGCTAAGATTCGCCAAAAGAAATTGGAGTCAATAGAAAATCATCATTTTCACTGCATTCCGACAATGCAAACTTCACCATCGTAAGTAACGTCAGTTGTGATTCATCACGGAGGAACATTAGAAAAAACATATAAGCAATTTTTAATACTATATATTTTAATAGTGAAAGAAAAAAACTGAAAATAGAATAGAATGATCTGTCAAAATTTTACGCTAAAATATATTTTAAAAATAAAACATCAAACAATAAGAACCATAAATGTACAAATAAAAATCACTTCATCTTCTAAACCCCCTTTTTAGAAAAATCTCACAATTATTATTTCAAACGGAGTGTCTCCCCGTCCGGATATCGGACGCATAAGCATATGTTATTCGTCCGGATAGCGGCTCAGTTCACGCCGTATTTCCACTAGACGTACATATTATTGTGATTCATCTCAGCTAGTATCCGGACGAATAACATATATATAATCGTATATAATGTGTTGAATTGTTAAACAATCTATCTGGACGAATAATTTACACGTATTCGTCCGATTAAAATCTTTATAATTTTGTTTGGTTTTGGGTTTGTTTGTTTGGATTTGTTTGGCTGGGCGTTATGCACCGTGAACTGAGCCGCTATCCGGACGAATAACACGCTTATTCGTCTGATAACCGGACGGCTAGCCGCAGCGTATTTTAAGGGGGGATTGTCTTTTTTTTTCGCAAAATTTACCGCTTTTTGGGAATTTTTTTGTGAAGAAAGTATACAACGGAAAACTTGTGAAACTTGGCATATAGTTTTATTGATCTGTTTACTACATACAAAAAAATTTTTAAACAATTTCATCAAAAAATCCGCCTCCCACCCCCCTCGACGCGCGATGGTCCTTTTTTGATGGTGTGCACGATTACAGCCTTCACGTTCATCCTGCAACAAAAACCCAAAAAGCACTTTACTTTAGACACATATAGCTATCGTTCGATGAAGGGAAAAAAAATTGACGATTTGGTGACGTTTTGAACTTGAAGTATCGATTTTTCGAAAAAAATTGATCGATTTTTTGTTATAAATAAAAAACTATTAAACGTATTGCTTTTTTGCTTCATCAAACGATAAAAGGATGTCAGCTGAGCATTCTGTCCAAATTTGAAGGCAATCGGTTGAATAGTTTTTGAGAAATCGTGCACACCATCAAAAAAGGACCATCGCGCGTCGAGGGGTTGGGAGGCGGACTTTTTGATGAAATTGTTTAAAAATTTTTTTGTATGTAGTAAACAGATCAATAAAACTATATGCCAAGTTTCACAAGTTTTCCGTTGTATACTTTCTTCACAAAAAAAATTCCAAAAAGCGGTAAATTTTGCGAAAAAAAAGACAATCCCCCCTTAAATCGATCTCGCAACCGAGCTAGATCCGCCCCCCATAGAGAAGCCTTCATTTTCTCAATTCAATTTCCTGTCTCTTTTTCGGGCAATCGCTCGTACCCATCGAGAAATAATGTCTACGTATTCATCGGTTCTTCCGTTGAACGCGATTGATTCGCGAAAAATGACGACGGTGCTCGTACGTCGAGTGTTCTCTAGTTTCGTCGGTGAGTGTCTGTGCAAACACTCTTCGACGACACGATAGTGGGATTCACGTAGATTGGAGTGATGAAAATGATACGGTTCAGTGCCATGGTCGAGCTGTCCGTTTATCCGGTGTCTCTGTTAAGTGATGATAGATGGCTCGATTGATTGTATCGGGGAACAGAGAAAATCGTTCCGTTTCCGTTCGCCGTCGCTGATACCATTCAACGGGCTAATGGTTAAACAAAAAAAGATATTCGTTGAACGAACCGAATTTCTATTCGAGTATTAGCGAATAAATGTTTAATTAGAATAACAATGTATTTTGTATTTGACATATACATTCAAAAAAGTATCTTGAAAATATTAAATGTTCAAGTTGTTAAAAAAAGATATTTAAAAAAATGTTTACAATTTTCCAGCTATTTCGGTTTTCAAGATAAAAATCAACTGCTTTTGGTTTTTCCCATGCCATTTCTACAAATGACCTTTTCGACCCGTTTTTTAAAAATACTCTTGGTTATTTGTTGTATTTAGAAAAGTCTTCATTTAACCTTAAGAAAAACCTATCGCCGGGTTTCAATCCATAGGATTTTTACAATGTTTTTTGAGCTTACTCAATATATTAACAATCGTCTCTGTAAAATTTCAGGGTCAGTTATCAACCTAACTGCAGAGAAAACAATTATGAAAATTGCGTGTTTTGTGAAGGTATTCCGAGACGACATAAAAAAACCCAATTTCAGGTAGCTACAAAAGTGTATATAATAGTGGGAATCCGTGAGATTCTTAAAAATAGTCAGATTTACATACGTAACACTTGTAGTAATCCAATGCTCTCAGAGAAAATTACGCTTATCGACATAATTTTTTTGTAATATTAAGTTTAATTTGAACTTCCGGTATTGGATTTATTACCACTTGCTACGATAAAGAGACGCGACAGCAAGGCAACAGCTGACTGTAGTCCTAACCTCATCTCACTTATTCGAATTTCCACACATGATTTTTAACCGACATATTTCGCCGACACAAATTTTCCACGCTTTTTACCAGTGGACCGAATACAATTCTTTATATTTCCCGCACCTGACATTGTTTTGACAGATCGACGTTGTAAAGCATGGAGGTTAAACTCGCCTGGTTGAGTAAAAAGAGACGGAGATAGAACCGATGTTGCCAATCATCAAACCTAGAAATACTGCGCGAATCGTTGGAATAACTATTTTTCATTTTTCTAATTAAATGTGAACATTCATTAAACAGTTTACACATGGGAAATTTTAGTTTTTTTTTTGCATATGTTGAAAATATAAATTGTACAAGTCTTAAGTATGATCAGTGGTATGGCTAGTGTGAAGCGGATTATCGGATCGGTATGAAGTAGGATTATCTTAAATGTTAAGGAAACTTTACGAAAAAACGATCTTGTGCAGATTTATCATACAAACAAATTCGAACATCTGACTTTCGATTAGTTACGGTGTCAAAAAAATGTACTACGCATATCGTGACTTTCAAAAGTTGCTTAGTTATTGTCAATTAATATCATTTGTAGATATGGCATGCGAAAAACCAAAAGCAGATGATTAAAAAAAATAACATAAAGCCCAAAATCTTGACAACCGTGGGACTTTTGCTAAACTGAAATTCCAGCATATAGTAGGACATGATCTGACCTATCGACAGTTGCAGGATTATCCATTCATAACAGGATACCCCTATATATATCGCTGCTGAATGTTTTATTTGCAGAATTGTCATTTAGCACCGAGTTGGATGCCAAAACTTGAAGTGCTGGTAGATACTCTTTCACCGGAAGTCGTACATCGTGAATTTCGTCTATGGCTCACGTCAACGCCGTCTCCTGATTTTCCGGCGAGTATACTGCAGAACGGATGCAAAATGACCGTGGAACCACCACGCGGAGTCAAGGTAAGATGAATAATGAGGTCATTTTACTTAATGTATTTGATTTTTATTAAATAAGAGAAAATTCTATTAATCCATGACTTTTATTTCCAGTTAAGACTGGCGGAGTGCTAAATGAGATATGGTTTAATTCATTTAATTGATTTTCATTCAACAAAATACACTTTTATCCATTTGAATATCCATTCATTTAAACTTTAATGCATTCGAGATTGATTAAAAAATCTGACCTTCGTAAAATTTAATCTCATTGAAATATTAATTCCAACGTGTCACTTGAATTCAAACTCGTTTAAAATGTTACCATTTACTTTACCTTTTCAACGAGTGTCAGCCTTCGATCATTTCCGATTGAAATGCAATTGAATACGCGTATTTCAATCGGAAATGCAATTTGTTCAAATGTTGATCCATTGAAATTACTGTACATTCATTTTTCATCCGCAAGATCAGATAAATTATTCTATAATTATGTACGTAACAGGCGAACATGCTGAGAGCGTATCTAACGCAAGTCTCAGAGATGCAGGAATTCTTGCATTCCGAACATCCCATGGCCGCTACGTTTAAGCACTTGCTGTTCTCCTTGTGCATGTTTCACGCTGTACTACTCGAAAGACGAAAATTCGGACCACTGGGTTTCAATATACCCTACGATTTCACAGACGGCGACTTGACGATATGCATATCGCAATTGCACATGTTTCTCACCGAATACACGACGGTGCCATTCAAAGTACGTTTTTCTCTGTTCCAACAATCGTGCAATATAATTTGAGCATGGATCGTTGGAATGGAATGACATGTTTTTTCATTCTTATTATTTTTAGGATCCTTATCAGAGAGCTCGAATCTTAAGCTGAAACGAAGGATAATAACTATAATAAAAACCAACATAATATTTAAAAGAACAATAAAAACAAAATGCCATAATACCACCAAAAAATATACGTCATAACAAATAAATTAATAAATTAATATTTATGGGATAAAATATTGAAACTAAAGAGAAAAAAACAGAATAACAATAAAAATCGTCAACGATTATGCTAGTAGATATAGTTTAGAATAAAAATAATAAATCAATTATTATTATTATTGTATTGTGTTAAAAACAACTATACGAAAGGAACTAGAAAAAATTAATTGCATCCCAACGATCCAAACGTCGATACCATTTAGCCCTCTCGGAAGAAGAGACGCCGAAAAAAAAAACAAATCGAGACCGATATAACGTCATTCGTTTCCTCCCACAATTATTGTACTCCCACGAAATTGTCACAATTTATCAAACGTTGCCAAAGCCTTGGTCGCTTCGTCTCTCAATTACGAATGACCGAATGATGCCCCGATAGTTCGAACGAGACGAGACGAAACAATAAAAATTCCAAGAGCCGCGAACAGACCAACGCGATTATACAAGACTCTAGGTCAAATAATTTCTGACCCTCGAACTTTTTTCCCCCCTAGAACCTTCCGACCAGTAGGAATTTAATATACATACTGAAAAAAAAGGATGATAACGCAATGCGCATCTCGCGAGTGTTCCTGTGGAAATTTTCCTCCCGAACAAACTCGATGAAAGAAAAGGGCTCGGGCGTTTCGTTTCATTCTTTTTCCCTCTTTCCTTGATTCCAAGCTTATAAAGATCATAAGACGGTAATCAAAGTAAAAATTAAAATCTTTACGCTGTCAATATTACTTACCGTTTTTATAATCTCGCCATTTTGAAATTATTATTAAGGATTAAATTAAGAATTTAATCCTTAAATTAAGATAAGGGTTAAGGATTATTATTAAGGCGTTACCCCTACTTGTAGCGCAAAAAAAGGCCTTTTTCATGAATTATTTTAAAGAAAACTACAAAACTTTTTTAATCGATCAATATACCATCTTAAAGAACACATCTTGAAGAACTTACAGTATTTTTTTTATTGAAAAAAATTACATTGTTTAGTGGCAAATGGCCGTCAATGAAATAATGTTTTTGTATACACGGTTTGCGGTGACCAACATTGCGGCGAAGTGGATCATCTGAAAAAAAATGCGGATGGATTTAGTCAAATATAAGTATAAACTAGTCTTTAATCGAAGGATTTTAAAAAATATTCATTTTTCACAAAATGGCGGACAGTCAAAGTTAATGGTTCGATTTTAACGAAAAAAATCGAACGATTAAAGACTACATTTTTATGTATTAAATAAGCCTGCAAAATTTCAAGAAGATCGGTTCATTAGTGTTCGAGTAATGTTGGTCACCGACTTCAGAAATGCCATTTTGAGAAAAACGCGTTTAAAGTTTCAATTTCAGTTTACACGAAGAAAATATTTTTTTTTGTAAACTTACATAGAGTCATCTATTCCGGGCTCATACAGAAGTTCTTCTCAGATACTTTTACTTCAAAAAAATGCAATAAAAAAAATCGATTTTTTCAAAATCGCAAGTGGGGGTAACCCCTTAAGGAGTAAATCATTGAGGATGCCCCGTACGTTTCTGACAATTTTATACATTTTTCATTTCAACCGAATTTTCGAAGATCCAAGATTAAAGTCATAATAATTGATGACGAACATAAATTATAAAATAAAACGAAAAAATCTTGACCTTAAGTTTTTCGGACAATTTTATACAATTACGAACTGACCAAAGCTGTCAAAATAAATATAAAAAAATGATGACAATAAAAAAACGCCATTGTACTTCGTCCAACAATTCTGTAAATAATCGATACGTAAATGCAAAACAAAAAAATTGTTCAGTTGGATATGTACACACTTCATATATCTACGAACTACAATACCCAACAAAGAACTGTTATTAATATCAAAATTATGAATTAAGGTCCTCATCTACACCGCCGGGCACATCAATTACGGTGGTAGAATAACCGACGATTGGGATCGTCGTACCGTTCTCACGATTCTTCAAGATTTTTACAAAGACGAAGTTTCCACCCCCACGTATAAGTTTGACCCCGAAGGTTTTTACCATCAGGCAAGTTTTATACACGATCATTGTGATGTGTCGTTTTTATAAAAAAAAAAAAGAAAGAAAAAAAAGTCATGTTCGCATATATATACGATTGTATAGGTTTATGTACCGAGTGAGCCACTAGAAATTGGATACTCGTGAACTTTCATAAATGTTCATTTTATAGAAGAAAAAGGAACAGACAAAATCTGAATGGTTCATCAAGGTCTGCATTTCGGTTGCCAGTTTTTTTCCAAGTTGCCGTTGAAATGATTTCAAGGTCAGCTCCGTTTTTTTAAATGGCTTTGACTTTGAACCCCCACGTCCAATTATTTTTCCCGAAATAGAACCAATGACCTATCATGGCCAGGGAGTGACTTTGACATGGGAAAACATTGAAAAAAGGAGATAAAAAAATTAATCGCCTCACGGCAACTAATGATCCCAGTATTTTCGCAATCAAATAATAATTTTTATACGGTGACTCTCGAAAGATGTTCCGCATTGATCGCATTACGTTTTTCTATACGATTGCTGATGCGCGGAGCGTTTGGAGCCTTCTCGGGTATCTAATTTCTAGTGACTCACCCTGTAAATGTATATAATCGTTACAACTGCCAACGACACAGTTACCGACGACTACGACGTTCCAAGAGTACGTATCGTACATAAAAAGTCTGCCGCTGAACGATCACCCGAGTTTGTTCGGTCTTCACGCTAACGCGGACATTAGCTGCGCCCAGGCCGAAACTTACGCCTGTCTGGAGACTTTGCTAGCGTTACAGCCGAGAGAAATGATCGCCGGAGCGGCGGCGGCAGTTAGCGTTGAAGATATTACCGGCCAGCTTGCTCGAGACATTCTCGAGGACGTACCGAAGCCCTTTGATCTCGCGAGCATTCAGGAGCAGTAAGTCTACCTCCGATATTCGAAGTTCACCGAAAAAAGGGAAGCTTTCCAGAGCCTTCAAAATTTAAAACTGACGCAATGCAGACTTCGCGTATTCCCGAAGATACTCATATTTCAATGTTCGTCTTGGAAATGTTGCAAAACTCTCCTGCTGCTCGCTTACATTACATTTCTTCCTGGCCCCCGATTAGAATTTTCCATGAATCATAAATCGATAGGTATCCCGTTCTCTACGAGGAATCACTGAATACGGTTTTGCACCAGGAATCGAAACGTTATAACGCCCTGTTACGCGAGATAGTCTCGAGCCTGAACGACTTGCTGAAAGCCCTCAAAGGCCTGGTGGTAATGTCGGAAACACTGGAGGCCATGTCGAATAGTCTCTTCAACAATAAAGTGCCGAAAATCTGGCAGGATAAGGCCTACGCCTCGTTGAAGCCATTGGGTTCGTTGGAAACCTCCAATTGTTTTTGCCCTTAATTTTTCACAAATTATTCCCTCAGCTGGATTCTCGGGAAAATGTACTTTTTGTCTAGATTTGTCATGTCCTTTTACCTGGACCACAATTTTTTCCTGACCCAAAATTTAGTAAAAATATCATTTCTATTTCTAATTAGCAATATTTTATCCCTAAGCCAGAGTCTAGGGAAAATACAATTGTTCCATCGATTTTTCGAATACTTTTCTCCGGAATTCATAGTGTATTTTTTTCCCGGATGTTTCGAATCGTTTTCCTTGAAAAAAAATAATTTTGGGGCCTTGACCCTAGTTTGGGGGAAAACTTCTAGGAAGCCTTTTTTTGGTCGACTCGATAAGAGTTATTTCCCTAGAATTGTTCTAGGCTCTTTACGACAAAGGACCCTTTGCCCTAGATTTCCAAGTCTTTTTCCTGGACTACAGAGCCTGAAAACTTCTCTATAGTCTACTCAAGGATCAACAAAAATGTTTGAATACTTTTTCCTTGAACTTTTCAGACGTTTCCCTAGACTGAAGTCTAGGGAAATAAGACAGTTTTTCTAGATTTTTCAAATCCACACTCCAGTCTAAGGACTTGCCCAGAGCTTAGTTTACGCACAAACTTCTGCAGATGTCTTTTATGTACACCTTCTGCAAGTATTTTTCCCTAGACTCTAGTTTATGAAATAAAGATTAGCGTGGAATATAACGAAATATACGTTATTGACTGCATCACCTGATCAAAAGAGATGAGAAAGATAATTGTGCGCCGACACCTCATCCATACAGGAGCATGGGTGATGGATCTGAAGGAGCGAATTGGTTTCATCTCTGAGTGGCGTAACACGGGAATCCCATCAGCTTTCTGGATATCAGGGTTCTACTTTCCGCAGGCTTTTCTCACAGGAACACTGCAGAACTTCGCGCGAAAGCACGTGCTGTCCATAGACACGATCGATTTCAGCTTTCGCGTAAGTACAAGACGAAAGCAGAAACCACGTCAACTCTCGTCAGTGGTTACACCTATCGGCATAATAATTTTAAGGTGGCCAAACTGGGTCAAAGAAACTCAGTCAGAATCATCACCAAAAATCACCCAATAACGAAATAAAATCTTTCTTTCTCCTTCCAATATATTTTAGGTACTCCGCGACAGGCCCGGTACACGGCCGAGAGACGGCTGCGTCGTGTACGGACTTTTTCTCGAAGGATGTCGTTGGGGTGAAAGTGCCCTGGCTGAGTCGTATCCCAAAGAGCTCTACACGGGTACGATCAGCATTTTTCGTCAAGTGTCATTCGAATGGCCCCAATTGACCCTGCCATATGAATGCCATTTGATTGGCCGTTTTATTTGACGTGTTCCCGTATTAATTTTCTCCTCCCCCCGCCTTACGCGATTGCGTCTCGCGTCATCAGAAATGCCACCGATCCTCCTCCTACCGGAAGTAAATCACAAAATCGCCCCGAGCGGAATTTACGACTGTCCCGTTTACAAAACGATCAAGCGCGCCGGAACCCTCAGTACTACCGGCCACTCGACGAATTTCGTTCTCAGCATGGAAATTCCCACTGATAAGCTACAAACACACTGGATCAAGCGAGGCGTGGCGCTATTGTGCGCTCTCGATTATTGAATCCACTTTTCAGCAATTGATCGAGTCTCCAATATAAAATACTCCTGTCCCACCCTCCCTAACGAAAAGAAAAATTAAATGCACACACGAGTCGACATCGTAAATCGATCGGATTGTAGAATCCGTTGAATTTCTTATTCGTCTGAGATCGTCTTCTGTGCGATCGATTTTTTGTATAGGCGGAATCTCATTTTTGGAGCTGAAACGCACACTGGAAAAATCGTTTTTTTGTTGTTTTTTCTAGCTTGCAAACGGATCGAGATACGAACGAATTTCAAATGGCAATAATTTTTCATTTTTAAGTTACTATGAACTCGTGATGAACACGATGAAACTAACAATTAGACTGGGAAGTTTGTGACCACCATATGATTTTGCATCGAATAAGAGCCTGGCTAATCCATTTGAGCAAGGTATAAAAAATGGTACTCTTCGAGGTCTTGAGTCCCATCGATTAGGCCGAATTTGGAACTCAGTCCATTTCCACAAAAATGATTCTACTCAGAGAATTTTTCTTTCGGTCTTTTTTCCAACGTCAATTACTTCTATTGAAAATTATAGTGTAATATTTATATATCCTGTAACTGAAAATTCGAGGAATCGACATCCAAAAAATAATTTTTTCTAATCCCTTTGGTACAATAACAATTACGGAAGTCGTGAGGATTTGTTTTTTTTATTCAAAAGAAAATATACACGAACAACTTGAATTACACACGTGTTTGTCTGATTAGTCGATCCATCGACCGATTTTTTTTCCGTGGAACAGTTCAAATTCATTCAGTTATACTCGTGGAACGAGCCATATCAAGCGCAAATATCCTAGCATGAACACAAATTACACCGTAAGGGTACAGAGGCAGTTCTTTTCAATCTATATGTATATCTATAAATATATACATATATATATACACATGAAATAGGGAACCTTGATGCGTTCGGAAATTGATGTTTGCGCTGCGTAATAAACAGAAGCGTACATGTCACAAATGGATCGGTGTACGTGAAGAATTGGCGGGCGAGGAGGCAGCGCGAGCGATAAAGACGATGATGCCTGTAATAGGTCGACCGCACCCCCGTTGAGGTAAACGATTGACCTCATATCTTCAACAAGTTTAGCAGACTGGGGAAAATATGCGGCAGGGGAAACGCGAGAAAACAAGCGACGATAATAAAGCCGAGGTATGATATATTTTCCCGGTAAATATGCGAGAGCGTGTGCGAGAGGAGGGAAACTTTTATTTTTTGTCAATGGCAACAACGAAAGTGCGTATTAGGACGATAACAATAATAACCGTGCACATTTTTCATCATTGGAGGAAAGGGACAATTTTTACCGAAAACTACTATGGCTCACATAACTTTAATTTTATGTGATCGAAAGTGAAAAGCGTAACGAGCTGCAATTTTTTAAACAAAATTCTGAAACTACGGAGACCATTTTTTTTAAGTGCTTCGATCATTCATCCGGAACCATGCTCGATTTTATCGTTTGTCGTCGAGCGTTGCTCGGTTGCAATCGCTCCGATATCTCCTTCGAGTGTCGATATGTGTCGGAAAAGCTTTTAGCCCGAAAGAGCTAAACTTCTATTTATTGGATATTCCGTCCATGAGAGGAAAAGGGAACGCGTTGATCCGATTTTGAAAAAACCTCGGGCGCAGATATCGTCCCGCGGACCTCTTTGAAGAAACGCATATGACGTGGATGGGTTCTTGCTCGAAGGTACTTTTTGCGGAGACTCTCTCTCTCTCTCTCGCTTTCTCTGACCCAGAACGCGACCCTCATTCGTCGTTCTCGAAATCCTTGGGATTTTTTCGCGACAACTGCTCGTGCTTCGAGACAGTCCAGTAATAAGTCCCGGCTCCCATGAGGAAACCTGAAAAGCGATTTTTCACACGTATACATGTGATTCATCTACGGACTTTTGCTCGCGCGCATGTCGGAAATTTTCGTTCGTGTGTACGTCGAGAAAGGATTTTACGAGGTCCCGCGATATTTCGCGAGATGAATATGCGTACCCGGGGCAACCGTTGGAAGAGCGCGGAAAAAGCGTCTCGCCATATTCGGCAGACCGGATGAGATCGAGTTGGCCCAGGATCGCTGCTCGTGTGGCGACATAGCGTAATAGACCACCCGACGAATGCGCACACCCAGCGCACCGAATTCTATACCCATGATTCAGTGATTATCTATTTCGCAAAGCTCGTCAATTCCTCCGAGTGACAGCGCAATTTTGTCTTCGCGCACGATCAACGCTCTTCTGTTCTCTTCGTGCTGCCGTCTACTTTCTTCGTCGGACCAATAATTAATGGAGGCTCTCCGGTCGACAGCTTGAAGTCGCTCTTGAGCGCTGAGTATCCCAGAAACGAGAGGATAATTCTCACGTTTTTACGGCATATTCGATGTTCGAGAACACTTTACGGACAAACTTACGTAAAGTATTTTCCTGAATATGAAAACGCCATTTTTGAGCGAAAAAAAAGATAGTGGTCCGGTGGGAAATCAACGAACTGGCCCATTCAAAGTATTGCCAGGCCAATCTATCTTTCTGCCATCTTTCTACAATCTGATTCCACGAAGGAAAAATTCGGGTTCTCACAAGGGGAGGCTGTCAATTGTCAAATTCAGATTCGATTCATACTGCGTGTAATAAAAGCTCATGGCCAGAGGTGTTATGTGGCTAAGCAGTAAGATGCAATTCTTCGCCGTTGTCGAGGAAATCGGCATTGAAATATTCCGTTGCGCTCAAATACTTTCTACGTAAAGGAAATTTCAAAGAGCACGCTGTGCAAGCTCTCTGCTTCATAAGCCCGTCGCCCCGTTCGAAACTCGCTGCTGGACACTATTCTTGTTTTGTTTTATTAAGATGTGTATTGATATTACGAAACGAAGATAAGTCGATTTAGCGAAAGTGATGTTGAGGCTAAGTTCTTTTCAATCGACCCCCGTATATAACCCGTACGTCCGCTCGGAAGTTTCGAACTTCGCTCAGGTAGTTTCGTTTCCACAGAAAAAGATCGTCTCGTTCTATGAAAATACTATCACGCTAACGAGAAACGCAGGTGAAATTTCGTTCCTTCAATAACTTCCAAAAAGTCGTGCGTTTGAAATTTGCTACGCCTGCGTCATCATTAACAGCGTGCAGTTTTTGCAATGTGGGCAATTCTTTGTTCACACGAAATTAAGAGCATTTTCTCCGAATTGCGCTTCTGTCAAATTCATCGACTAATTGGTTGCTGGAAATACGATGCTTTTTCTTAGTGACGATGTTACGGTGCCAGTGCTCTTGTACTGCAGCAACATATTTTTTCACTACATATCCCAAATCTAGTCTTTTTTGATAGTATGAAATGTGCCTTTTTTCGTTATGCCAGGGTTCTCGACCCTGGCGCGAAATTGATTTACATCGATTTACATCGGAAGCGAAATTGATTTACAAATAATACAACGTAAAAATCAGAAACAGTACAGTCATAATGTTTCTGTACATTCAATTACCTGGCCTTTTTTATTTCTTTTAGTTTGAGATAAGGTGGGTACTTCCTCGCCCGTATTAAAATATATCTCAAGCCGCTCCGCACTTCGTAACGACTGATCCTCGAATGTGTAAAATTAAGGGATAAGATTAAAACATTTTTTAATCATTTTTTTCGTAATCCGATAGTATATACGGTTATAAACATGGACCTGGCATCGCCGATTGATCGTGGCTAGACAATTCATATGAAAATTCTGCACTCGAAACTTTAAACGTGTTTTTCTCGAAATGTCGTTTGTCAAAACGGTGTACACTCTCAAAGAAAGAGTTTTCAAGCTATCCGTCTCAAATCCCGACACAACATTCTTTACGCCATTCTTTATCTGCGATTTAAAAAAAACCTCCATAGCAAGATAGCGGTTATCATACTGATTAATAATATTTTCACAAATTTTGTTCCAGATAATATTTACGGCTACAACCGTGTACACCATGAGGACTCCTTTTTTTCGAAGACATTCTCAACCGTAAAAAAATGTTTTATAAAAATAAAGTGAACGTTTGAAAAATTATTTTTTGTTCTTAATGAGTGCTTTTCTTTGACACAAAAAATCAGACTGATTAGCGTATTTTAACCATAAAAAATTTCGAAAAACAACTATTTTTTTATCGTTACACTGTGATGATCCCTTAACCGTTGGGTTCAAGGGCCTGGGACTCCTTGTTAGCCCGATCTGGGCAGAGCCCGTTTATCAACGTGGAGATGGTAAAACAGGGCGGCGTATTATACGGGATCTGACCGTAACGGATGAATTTAGGTTCTATATTCTATATATACAGTTTCGTTCGACAATTTTTTTCACACGGCTCACATTTTTATGAACTAATATTTATTATTATACACGAAACCAAATAATTACACCTGTATATACAATAGTGAAATTAATTCTGGTACGTCGAAATGATATTGTAATGAATAATACAGCCCCTTGATGTTTATGGCTTCCGTGTATGGAAAAACTTCGTCAAACACTTTTCTGACGCAGTAATATTATACAACTACGACGTCAATCTGCACTTGAGAGACAATATTGTTAAGTTACAATCTCTTACACACAACCAGTTCTCTTTTCCACTGTTTACAAGCCTTTTCAAATATGCGTGGTACAAACGCGGTCACGAAGAAGAAAGACCACCAAACTTGGAAAAGCCGGTGGAGTTTTGTTTTTCGCAAAATGCAGACATGCGATATATGCGGCGAAGCAGCTATTAGGTGTAGTAACAAGAAACCTATTATTTTTGCAATAGATAACTTTAGTAATCTGTATCTCGCGTTGTATAAGTGCGATCGGATTACGCTAGATGGTGTTAGAAAGATAAGATTTCGTACTGAAATTAACATCTTAGATCGTTTTGTGATTGCTTGACTCAATATTGTTTGAACGCGCGTCAAAGATGGCCACCAGCAAAGTGAAAATACGCCATATTTTACAGTTTTTTTTCGATAAAGGCGAAAACGCAAGCCAGGCGGCTGAAAATGTGAATAGTGTTTATGGTCCTGATACTGTAACAGCCAATCACGCGCCATTTTGGTTTCGTCGATTCCGTTCCGGGAATTTTGATGTGAAAGATGCACCACGCTGTGGAAGGCCAATCGTCGAAAATGTCGATAAAATAATCGAAATCGTCGAGTCCGACCGTCATGTAAGCACTGTTTCGAATGCCCGAGAGCTAAACATTGCACAAAAAAACGTTTAGAACCACTTGAATAAGGCTGGATACAAAAAGAAGCTCGATGTATGGGTGCCATACGAGTTAACGCAGAAAAACTTCATGGATCGAATAGCCATCTGCGAATCGCTGCTGAATCGCGATAAAATCGACCCATTTCTGAAGCGGATGGTGACTGATGATGAAAAGTGGGTCACTTACGCCAACGTCAAGCGAAAACGGTCTCGGTCGAATCGCGGTGAGCCGGCGCGAACGGTGGCCAAGCCAGGATTGATGGTCAGGAAGATTTTGCTGTCTGTTTGGTGGGATAGGCGGGGAATCATCTTCTATGAGCTGCTCCCCTACGGCCAAACTCTTAATTTAGACCTCTACTGTCAATAATTGAACCGTCTGAAGGAAGCAATCACCGAGAAGTGGCCAGCTTTGGCCAATAGGAGAAGAATTACGAGGGTGGGGTGAAAAGTTTCCGGCCTGACCAAGAAAATCGATATTTAAAAATTTTTCTTTGCTTTATTTTTCAACATAATCTCCATCAACACTGATACATTTCTCATAACTCTCGCATCCCAAAAAACAGTAGCCATAACCTTGTTTGCCGATAAAATTGTTTTTGCCTTCTTTGGGGTTGGTTCCCCTTTTCCAACCCACTGTTTTGACTGTTCTTTACTTTCAGGAGTGTAGTGGTGGACTCATGTCTCATCAACAGTTATGAATCGACGCAAAAATTCGTTTGGATTACGTCTATACAGCGCCAAATTGTCGGTTGCGTCGAGCGTTAGCAAACGCTCGATTGGTCGAGCGTTAGCAAACGCGGCACCCACCTTGCACGCAGCTTTTCCATGTTCAAATGGTTGTGCAAAATATTTCGCACACGTTCAGCTGACATCCTACAGGTCTCAGCTATCTCATGCACTTTCAACCTGCGGTCTTCCAACACTATTTTATGGATTTTTTCAATCATTTCTGAAGTTGTGACTTCAACGGGCCGTCCTGAGCGAAGCTCGTCAGAGGTACTCACACGACCAATTTTAAATTCAGAAACCCACTGATTAATAGTTGAATATGATGGGGAGGAGTCTCCTAGTGCTGAATCCATCTCTTCTTTTATTTGTTTTGGTGTAAAACCTTTCAAATGGAAGTATTTGATGACAGCACGTTTTTCCAATTTTTTCATTTTTACGAAAACAACGGAAGCGTCTCGCGCAATGTGCTCTCAAACGCAAACTAACGTAGCGATTGGGCTGAAACTGTACATACAAGCTCGGTAGGAATGGTACTGTAAGATGCCGCTCCAAAACTAGACTATAGTCTAGCTTATAGTCCGGATCTGGCACCAAGTGATTACCACCTGTTTCTGTCTATGGCGAATAATTTTGCTGGTGAAAAATTCGCCTCAAGAAAAGCTTGTGAAAATCGACTGTCCCAGTTTTTTGCCATTAGGGACGAGGATTTCTATGAGAAAGGCATAATGAAATTACCTTCAAAATGGCAACAAGTTATCAATCAAAACGGTGCATGTTTGACCTAAATCGGATCATTCTAACTATGCTAAATACAGCCTTTAATTTCATGAAAAAATAATGGATTTCTTTTTACTACAACTTATATTGACACTTGGGCATGGTGTAAGAAATCCTATTTGTTTCGAACACTTTTATCATGACTATCATTATTGTAATAGGTATAATCCATAAAAGAATATATAGATTAATCGTTTCCTAAATAGGTAAGCGTGAAAACTTTTTTCCGATTATATTGTAATCTTCAAAGGCACTACGTGTCGGGGGAGAATTTCTTCGAAAATATGCAATTGTAATTCAGTCGCTTCCCGAAGCACGAAGTCAGTCCGTGATTGCGAGCCTTGCCTGCACCCATATTAGCGGAAGACTGAAGAGTGATTTTTCACCAGTTATTCACGAATTATTGTAATAAACAACACGCCATTTATTGCTGTACTCATCATTATCATCATGGACGTCTAGTAGTCGAAGAATACATTTTTTCCCTTCAAACTCCATTTTTATTTCGGCCCGTTCAAAAGTTATCGAAAAAACAATGTTTTTAAGGCCTTATATATACTTGTGATGGTCGGAAAAATGGAAAAAATGTTGATTGCATATTCTTTAAGGTCTTATATACGCGATTTCGCCGTTTTTCGAAGGTACTTTTCTAGACGAGGTTTAAAAAAAGAGACGCATATATTGACAAAATTTTTTTACAGATCATTTATGCACATGATTAAGTATGTGTAAAAAAATCAGAAATATTAACAAATGGCGGAAATATAACTTAATAAAGCAATGTATTTTTTTCGTGCGCGCATTGATGGTGAAAGTTCTCGGCATCGATGTGGGTGTCTGAAAAAAAAATGAACATATTTATAATTGCATAATGAATGTATTATTTTTTAAAAATTATTATAATAAAATTTTGAACCTTAAAATTTTTTTACTCAATTTTCTTTCGGTATTTTATTTTTTATATTTTTTTGTCATTGAAATTTTTGTTCCTGTGGTTCACACGATAGGTGATAATCCTAAGAATTTGTTGTAAACATTTCAAAGCGATCTGAACCTTCCTTCAAGAGTAAGAACTTTCACAAGGTTTAAAAAAGTGAATCGTGGAAAAACGGCTTTGAAGTTGGCGGTCGGGCGCGCCGCGCGGTATCTATTATAAATGCAATATTATCTTGTTTAATAGCATCCTGCGCTATATGTGGGGCCTTCCTCGGCATCTAAAACGTCTCCAGCATGTTTTTTGTCGTTTCTGGCGGCAATCCTTGCTTCCTTTGTTGCCTTTTCAGATTGAATTCCAGTGGCAGTAAGGCGTAATTCGTCCAGATGTTCGCAAGTCTCCATCGCGTTCGGCCCAATCGTAATACCAAGGTTTTTCATAATTCGGAGAAAGACGACTGTTCCGTCGTTAAAAGTGCTAGCCGAAATATATGCGGCGATTTCAACAATCGTTAAACCACTCCATGAATTTTTCGGAGCAATTTTCCAAATCTTAGAATTCAAACACTCGTTATTATTTTGTGTGGAGCCTCCTAAACATCTCTCCAGTAACTCGTCGTTACTAAGTGCTTCATACACTGGTTTGATCGCTTCTGCCACAGTTTTATCGAGTGCAGGCTTAGGGGTACTGAGTCGAGCGTGCTTGCGGCTTCGGCTTGTCACCTCGTGCACCAACTTCCTTTGCCAGAAGGATAGTTGTGATGCTGAGGATTTTCATCGGTTGAGCACTTGTGATAATATATTTCCCAGATTCCTTTCTTCATGTCATCGATAGATGTGCAATTATTTCTCACCGCCAATCCATAAAACACTGTCAATTCGTGAATCAATTTTGCAGTCAATTTGCCTCTTCCTCCGAGACATTTTGTTTGTTTCTTGACGTTACGGAGTCTGCTGCCCATTAGTTTCTGAACATGACCACTGCATTCCCGTTTACGTATCATAATGTTCTCTCTATACGGGTGGTCTTTTGTTATGCTCTTGAATGTTTTTGCATCGCCATCTCCAACATAATACAAATATTTTGTATCGTGTAAATCTTCAGATCTGCTGAACGTTTCAACCATTCCATCTACCTCTATCTTTCCAGAACTTCCTTCGTGCTTACTTGTGCATTCATCTTCATGTTCTGCGTACCATTCTTCATATTCTTGTTCCCTTTTTACACTCCACGATTGGCAGGCCTTACAAAATGACGACTTGACGATAATGCCGACAACTTTCCCAGACAAAATTCCGATAAGTGTCGCAACACCCTGCAGCAACGAAAACCCTCTTTTTCTCCAAGAACCATCCCCGGAGACGGCGATTCCAATAGCGTCTTTGGTGTTCTCGTTTTCTGCCGTTATTTTTTTTTTCTTCATCAGCTGCCATTCGCATAGTCGAATCTGCAACTTCTTTGGCTGCATCTCGTATTTGTTTGGTAATTTTGTCGTAGAGCGTTTGACTGAAGCATTATGGGAGATTCATAATACCGCAGAAAATATTCGTTTCCGTCAATCCAACGCCTAATATTCGCATTGCCAACGTGAAGCTGCGATTGATTTCGTAACACTAACTTTTGGGCGAAGGACTCGAACTTATCTCCTTTTGCTCGCACTTCTCGCACTTGATAACTAGGGTAAATCCCAATCCTCTAACTCGTGTTTCAGAGAACTTGATGTCCCTGTTCCAAGTTTTGCACTTTACGAGAGAAGCAGTTGCAGTGAACACGGATAGAAAATTTACGATTACGTAGCCATGTGCGGGGTCAATATCTGCACCGAGTGCTGTCGACACTTTCAATTTTTTTGCAGACGTACTTGTGTTTAATTCGGCTTCCGATTTTTTCGTATAGTGATTGTCGTGAAAAAGACGTTTTTTACGAATGCCTGTGCGTCCTCCCATGAATCGTAAACCCTTCCTATCTAAACTAGTATGGGTTTCTTCACAATCACGCATGTTAAAATATAACTGTCACCGCTCGCAATTTTGTCTTGCCTCTACAATGTCTCAATTCGGACTAAATAATTTTACTTCCTCCTCCTAGTTTTATGCTTGTGCCGAATTGAAAAAAAACCGCTACTTTTATCATAGACCAAACCGACAAAACCCGTTACATTTACCGTTGCACGATTCTATGTAGGGATAATAAGTGAACAATAGAAAAGGGTAGTTGCCGATCTAGCGCATCCGTCTCCGTATAGCGTGGCCGGTTACCGCCGCTACCTGCCTGCTTCCAAGAAAATAAAAGTTTTTACGCTCTAAATGCTGTAACTACACAATTTTTGGAATTTTTCCATTCTGAATTTTTCCAATGGAATAAAAAATAATTAAAAAGTAAATAATTTTCAAATTTTTCGCGTATATAAGGCCTTAAGTACAATATCTCAAGAATATTCTCACCAAATTTCATAAAGATCAGAGCATTAGATTCGCAGTTATAGGTATTTGAACCGCACGACCGTCCGGCGCGATGAGTGCCGAATTTGTTCACTCCAATAGATTTTAACCGGCGAACCTGCACCAAAAAACCCGAAGACCGTGCCATCGGCCGAAAAGGTGATGGCCACCGTTTTTGGGATTCGCAAAGTGTGATCCTTATCGACTACTTGAAGAAGGAAAAAACGATCACCGTGCTCTAACATGCTGACCTATTAGGCCGTTTCGACGCAGAATTGAAGTAAAAAACGGCCTCATTTGGCGAAAGAGTGCTCTTCCACTACGACGACGCACCGGTTCACACCTTAGCAGTCGCCAATGCCAAATTGGTCGATTAGCACTACGAATTGCTCCAGATTCAATTCGTTGCCACTATGGTAAAAAAAAAAAGATTTAAAAAATCGACGACTGTAAACGACTCAAATTTATTGTTAACTTGAATAATCTCTTTGGTTTTTATATTTCAGATGGACCGTTTAAGCTGGCGCCACCATTGCAAAATGCCGTGAAAAAAATTTCATCATCTTCCGGTGGTCATGTTTTTGTTGGTTTTCTGTATTTTTTTGGTGGTTTTTTTTTTCAGAGGCTCTCAATATGTTTAATTGAGAGAATATTTAAAGAAAATGCTTTTCCTTTTCAACAACCGTCACCCATAATTTTGTTCTCGCAATTTGGCCATTATTTCCGGCCTCAGGTAGATGTAGCCGCCCAAAAAAGTAAATGACTTATAACTAGGATCGTTATTATTGTAATTCTTGTTACAATTACATGCCAAAAGTTCGAAAATCTCAATTTTTCAGCTTATATCAACAAACATAGATTGGATCTTAGAACATCGCTGCGTATCTAAGCGTCGTTTCTACCCACAAATGTGTACGAAGACCTTGGCGAAACTAGTCGAAGATTCGCATGTGCTCCAAGATTTTGCCAGGGACGCGAAACTTTTCGGGATCCAGTTCGAGCAAGCAAGCGAGTAATTTGGGCACGGATAGTACAGTGCCACTGATAACAGCCGGGAAGTCTCTCCCGTTCGGTGTCTGATAGGCGAGGAGTAGACGTTCACTGAGGTATGTACCGCACATCGAGACGTGTCCGACCTCGACGTATTCGCGCAAATGCGGCGACCAGAGCTCGTACGAGATCCTGAGGCTTTCGCTGGCTCTTAACTCTTTGGCGGAGCGTAAAACGGTGCGATAGTGAATTTCGAGACTGTCGTAGAGTCGAGTGACGAGCTCGACGAGTCTCTCGAATTCCTCGGTGTACAGAGGACCCTCGGACTCCTTGACGACCACGAAAGCGTGAACGACGGACGCCTGTGAGATCCCCAGGAGTCCCGGGCCACGCTCCCCCTCAGTCTGCGGCACGTACTCGCGTCCGCTCGCGAAATACCTCAACGGAAAATGATTCGGATTTACGAGCTGTTTGGCGTGCATAGCGAGAAAGGACGCGAGCGTCGCACCACCGACGAGATGAAGACGATTGGAGCTTTGACAATCGATGCCCTCGTTGTTGCGGAGCACGAAGGAAGCCGAGGGATCCTCGTGGTTGACACCCGAAGCTTCGAGTACGAGACTACGCGCGAAATCCGTGCCGGCGATTCTCGTCATACCTGACGCGGCGAACATATCGCTCGTGTGACTCAACGCGGCGAGCTCGAAAAGTGCGGCTTCGTCGCACAGATAACACGTGAGGGGATTCCTGTAATCGATGAGACCGAGAGAAGTACCGATCTCCAGGTGGCTGGGCATCTCCGCGTCCTTGGACTCTTCGAGCCTCGCACCACGGCTGCTCAAAATCACCGGACTCACGTGGGGCGTTCGCTCGTGCAACACGTTCGGCAAACTCAACACCCTTGGGATCACGTCCTCCTCCATTTCCCAGAGCGATTCCTTGATCGTTCTCACCTGCAGGGGGTGTTTCAAAAGTTTTTGCGTGTACAAAAATTTCGCATGGACACATTACCATTTAAATCACTCAAAAAAAATGACTTTCACAGAAACAAAGTATTCCCTTCGCGAAAAGAAAAACGCGTCGTTTCTCACCTCCCGCTTGAGGAGTTTTCCCTGCGTCATCAGTCTGGCCATCTCGTTCTCCACCTCATTGCCTGGCCGTTCCTTCTTGTTGAGGCGTTTCACGGCTTCCGCGATCTCTCGCCTTTTCAGCTCCAGGGCCCTCCTGTTGGCTCTGACGTACTTGTAGAATCGCCAAGTTTCGGCGAGTCCCTCCGCGTCTATGTCCGAGCCGCGCAGCTCCAGTTCGCGTCTCAGCTTGGCGGGATCTCTTAGGCGCTCCTCCGGATCAAGATGAGGGGTAAACAGGGAAAACGTCTCGGAGGCTTTGTCGCCAGGAATGAAGAGAGCCGAGGCGTAAGTTCTGACCGCTCGGATCTCCGCTCCACCCCTGGCGACTCTCCGCAGCAGAGCGCGCGCATTTGACATGACTGCTCGGCTCTTTTCCTCTCGACGTCCACGTCTACTGTTCCACGAGCACCGGTCGCCCGACGTCCGTCGCTTCCTGACCTGGTTCCACGTTATCCTCTGACCGGAGAGTCGTGATCTTACGTCGCTTGGCGACTTGCCAATTGCCGTGGCCGGCGGCGAGTTCCGACTCCTCGACTGTGTAGGGCTCAAGCTCGAGGGCTTTGAGCCTGCGCTTGTGGACCTTCGTCGCAAAATGGTCATCCAATGCACGACGATTGATGAAGTATCGCCTTGAGGACGGAAGGAAGGAAAGAGGGAGCCGTTGAGTCGTAAAGTTACATAACATTGTGTTTAACTCTTGGTTAAATGAAGGTCTACCAAGTCAGACAAAGCAAGATCGATTTGCTCGTAGTAAATTCAACCAAGGTCAATTTGCTCCGAGCTAGTCAAATTAAGGTCGACAAAGCTACAAGCAAGTTGAAGTCCATGTCAACTTACTCTAAGTGAGTCAACTTGATATCAATTATGAGCAAATTGGAATCGAGGTCAGTTTACTCTAAGTAAATTAAATTAAGGTCGACGCAATTTCAGCAAATTGCGAGAAGATCCATTTATTTGGCAGGCGTTAAATGGAGGACAATTCATTCCACGCAGGTTAAATTAAGGTCAACTTATGTCTAGTCACCTTGATGGGAGCTTAATATACGAATAATTGAGGACAGCTTTGGTTGGGTTTGTCAAATTAAGGTCGATGTACCATAAGTTAAGTCCAGATGGAAGAAGCGCTGTGACAAATGGAGGTTATGTCTGGGACTATTTAACTCACCCTGGATCAGTTGAATTAGGTTGGATCAAGGAGTATTCAACTTTGGAGGCTCAATTTAGGAAAATCTGACTTAAGGTATTTGATTTAAGCGAAACAAAGTTATTCCACATTTAGACGAAACGAAGTTTTTATTGGCTCGACCAGTGAGGTTAGGTTCGTTGGGTTATTCAGTTTTCTCTCTGATGAGGACAATGAATAAAAAGTGAGGTTAGGTTGGTCAGGCCCGATCGAATTTAGCTCATGCCAAACTGATGCTATCCAACGCGCTGAGAACGACCGATTGGCAGAAAGGGAAAGAAAAAAAAAGAATTGTCGGTAAATCGTAACTCACGCGCAATGAACGCAGTAATGCTGAGCAGCACCCGGTTTGTCCAGATCAACGTCCTGATTCAGGAGCTTCTTTGCATTTTCCTCACTGAGGTCCTCGTCGATCTGGTGGCGAAGAGTACAAAAAAAGACTGTTTTTCGAGGAAGAACTTATTGCCGAAGTGCGGAACACGTGGAAGCACGTGCGCACGTGCGTCAAGTGCAGTCAGTTTCACGAGGAACTTTGGAAATATTTCTGCGAACTTACCTCGTCGAGATCCTTCGTGCGCCTCTTCGTTCTCCAGCTTTTCTTCAGATGGCCGTCACCCCTGACGTTCTTTTTGCGCTTGTAAGTCATTTCCTCGGGGAGTTTTGTCGAGCTCGCGGAAACGTCGACGGGACGGATCGCGACTCGGGTAAAAGTTCCGCGCGAGGACAACCAGGGAGACCATAGTTAAGGAGAAGTGACGCGCGCGCGAGAGCGGCCGGAAAAAGAGTCCTGAAGTTGGGATATTAGGCTGTGCGAATGTTCGCCGCATGGCGTCGCGTCGATCGGTATGGTCCTCACAGTGAAGAAAAATTATCAATTCGTTCATTCGGTATTTTCGATTAATGGGAATATTTTAACTGGTAGGTTACGTTGAGGCCGGCCCATTTGAAATTGAAGGAAAGTTAAAATGTATGAGTGCGAAAGAGATCGTTAAATGCCGTCTCTTTTCACCTTGACAACTAAAGAAGTCTTAAAAATAACACAAATGGTGAATTATATAATAAATTATTAAGGGGCTACATATATCTGGCCCGAAAAAAATGGTCAAATTTCGATTTTTTTCTGGGAAACGGTTGGTGAAAAAGAAACGCATTTTTTCAACACAAAGGTACATATATTGAGAGCCTTTGAAGAAAAAGACCAAAAAAAACATGACAGATGTTGACATCTTTTTCGCGACGTTTGGCGGTGGACACTCTCCAGCTCAAATGACGCAATTGAAAACTTTAAACCAAACGGATTATTCAAGTTAACAATAGATACGAGTCGCTGACAATCGTCCATTTTTTAAATAATTTTTTTCAACAACGTGATGACGAATTAAAACTCGAGCATACAAAATATATGAAAAAAAGTCGCCATTTTTACGTAACTGCAAAAAAGTCGCCATTTTTACGTAACTGCAAAAAAATGAAGCTCGTCAACAGACTTTAAATGGTTTTCTCGTACCTCCGGTAAATTTGGAAATAATCCATCAAGTGGTTCTCGAGATATCAAGTGGGCCGACTTTGAAAACAGTGTTTCGAGAAAAACGCGTTCAGAGTTTGAAGTATAGTGCTGCTACCGCTTGTCCGGCCGACTGTAGAAGTAGCTCATTCAATTTTTGGAGTATTCCAATGAAATTTTCAGGGAATATAGCTAAAAGGTGATACTATTGAATAAAAATATCTTTGGAAAAACCAATTTTTTTACCCGCCAAGGTAGATGTAGCCCGTTACATTATAAATAAATTGTACATTTGACTAGTATCTTCCAACCGCGATGACTTTTAAGAGAATCAGCTGTCAAATCGAAAGAAGAAAAAAAGAAAACACGTAGGGCTACATCGACAGCAGCGCCGCTCGTGCGGACCGTAAAACTTCAAACATTATTCGAACGCATCGAGCACGTTGCCAGCCTAGCATTCAGTCGTGTGCGCGGTAGCTCGGTCTCGCGCGCCTAGTGGCGCCATCGGGTGTCGCACCGCACGAAATAGTGTCGCGCGAGCAAGTGGTGGGGGAAGCGAGATACGACAGGGCGCTCAGGAAGTGCCGCGCGCGCGGTACTCCGGGATCGAGCGGGTGATCCGGAAGATAATAGATCGCGAGGCTTTCCGCCGCTCATCGCGGAATCGAACGTTCGCCAAAAAAAAGCTCTTCGAAAAAGCAAGCGTTCGCGCGATTTAAAGAAATGTCAACGCATTTTGTATTTTTTTTCTTTCGTTCCTTTACACGAGGAGCTATATAGGAAGCGGTGTCGCTAGTTGGCCAGACTGTCCAAGCACGACGTACCGTTCCGGTTCGTCAGTAAATCGTACGATCGTACCGCGTACGGAGCGCGCTCGTTAGTTGACTATAGGACCGCCATATTTCGCGACGGCTACTGGCTGCAAGCGAGGTTTTCCCAAGGCGGAGTGTGTCGCACACGGGTAGTAGGCGAGATCGCGCGCGGAGTTGTGCTCTCGAGTCGTCGTCGTCGGGAGATTGGGAGTATCTATCGGAGGGAGCGCGAGAGAGACTCGACTGCGTCGCTTGGACCCTCCCCCCACCAGCAGCCTCGGCAACACTCGCTCCCTCTCTCGCTCGCTCGCACCCTCTCTCTCTCCCTCTATCGCTTCGTGGTCGCGAGTCGCGTGTACGTTCGACGAGTTCTCGTGAAAGCGCGTGTATACACCTCAGAGACAAATGTTCTCTCGGCCGAGTAAAGTGAGCTTCGGCTAAGCGTACCGGGCGGTTTTTCTTCTTCTCTTGTTCCTTTCGTGTATCGTACGGGGCGGACAATCCCGTGGATATCGTATTCGCGAGAGAGCTCGGATGCTCGTACATAAGAACAAAATGAAGACGATGCGACATTGTTGCGAACTCGACAAATAAAGCTAGAGAGAGATAGACACAAGAGTAGCTGTTACGCGGCTATTACTCTCCTTGTGCTCTCTCTCGCTCGGCACTCGCGAAGGAGTTTCTTCGTCGTCGCGAAGCTCTCTCCCGCGGGCGGGGGTGGGAGTGAGTAAACCATTCGTTTGTGGTCCACCGACCGCTCGCGCTCCATCTCTCTCTCGCTCCGCCGTGCAACCCGCTAGTGTGCGTGCAGTGTATCGCGCGCCCGCGCGCGCGCGCTTATAAAAAGAAGAGTATCAAGTACGCTCGGCCGCCGCGAGATGACGCCGGAGTGTTGCAAGCGTCGCTAGCGCCTCTGGTGGCAGCGAACGTGGAAATTCAAACGTGCGCCGCTCTGTCGCGAGGAACATCCATTTTGAAAGTAAAAATACTACCCACCGCGGTGACCCGGGAGTTTTTCGTGCCCGCCGACTGTGTGCGATTGTGTACACACGGGGGCAGCGGGGGTGGGGAGTGAAATCGTGCGGGAATAATACAATCGTCCTCGTACGACGCGTATCCTCGCGCAGCGAGGTGTCCCACGAGAAAGCCGGCTTTCTCGATCGGGACGCCGGTCTCGCCGATAATGACGTGAGATACGAGCAGACCGAGAAGAAAGAAAAACGTCAGTGAGCCCGTCCGAGGAAACGGCGTATCGCGGGGCATTAAGAAAAGTGAATAAAGGTAACGTGTGCGTGCGGGCCAAGTGTTTTGTCGGTGATAGCGCGCGTCATTGTCGCGGGGAGTCATCGGCCCGGTAGCTCTGTGCGTAGTGCTTCGGCATTTCATTTGGGAACCTCCTCTCTCTCTCTCTCTTGTCCTTCGGCGAGCGCGTCGCGCACCACCGGTGCCCAACTGAACCCGCGCCCGCTGGCGGAAACACACCGTGTGTACGCGTTGCGTTGCATCTACACACATATATGCGCGTCCGGAACGGTGAAAATATCGCGGGTGGCACAAAGAGCGGGGCTTTGGGGGGGGGGATGGGGGCAGCGCGCGGCGAGAACGGGCAATGGATGCCAATGATACGTGCGACGCCATTTTGATTATACACGCTCGTGCGTCAAGGAACGCGGAAAACCGCGCGTGCTCCTTTTTACTTTTAATTCGGTAGTCGAACGGGCGCCATCTCCCGACACCGCGCCACCCCACTCCTCCCCCTGCCCCTCAACGAACAAAACAGCTCCTGACCAAATACGAATCTTTCTCTCTCTCTCGCTCTCTCGCTCTCCGTCCTACGTCGCATTTTTTTTCGCGCTTCTCGGGTGGGGTCTCAATTTTTTCTCATTTGCCCGGAGAGATTCGTCGGTTTGTCAAAAACAGAGTGCGTCGCCCCTTGCGACGATGCAAATGTAACGAAGAAGCGCCAAGTTATAGAGGGAGCTTGTGAACTTGTGGCTTTTTCGCGAGTACGCGCAAGGGGCGCGAGGAGGCGGAAACAGAGAGGGGGGGAAAGCCTCGACATGTATGTGTGTGCGAGAAACGGAGAGTCGGCTGGCGTGCGTCGACGTTGCCTGGTGCCGCACGCTGTGACAAGTGACAGGTGAATCGATCCGCGGAGCTTAATACGTTCTCTCGCTGCTGGTTCTCGACGCGCTTGTGCCCCCCCCCTCCCTCCCGCGCGTTCGGCGCGCACCCTCCCTCGCGCCTGTCTATCGCTGCCGCGCTATGCTCGGGCCCGCGCCCCTGCGCCTGTGTGTGTGCTCGTGCGTGCGCCGTACGTGGCTACGAGCGCCATCTCGCGCTTACGTGCCCGAGATAGAACGCGCGCAGAAAGCCAGTTTTCTCGTCGCGCGCGCGCGTCCGCCGATATCTTTTCTCCCGTGCGTCTATATACGCGCGCGTGTGTGTGTGTTGTGTATGCAACGTACGGTGCGCTCTCCCGGTCCCTAAAGATTCGCAAGTGTCGTTCGCTCCTCTCTCTCTCTCTCTCTCTCACGGTCTGTTTTGACCCTCGTTGCTTTCGCGGTTTCTCTTATTTCATTCGACGATTCGCTCCCTCGTAATATACTCTCGACGGGCAAGCCCGTTTGCACCGCGAACGACCCCCGCCCCTTCTCACCGCGGGGGTACGTTAACCCCTCCTCGTAGTAATCTCGCCTCGAAAAACGCGTATCGCGCTCGATTACGGCGCTTTACCCACGCGCGTGTGTGTGCATACGTGCGCGCGTCTTGTTGCGCTCGCAAAGAGCGGCTCTGCAAGCGAGGGAGAGCGAGAAGTACAAAAATTGGGCGCGTGCTTGGGACTGTTCAACCCGCCTTTTTTGTCTCTCGATCGTTCTATCCTTCCGCGCGCCCATTTTTTCCAGCAAATGTCCCGAACCCCGTCTTAACGCAAGCGGAAGTGGGGAGGGGGGGGGCGCACGCGAAAAGAACGACGGACCGTTTACGGTACAACGCGTGTGCGAGACACGTTTGCGGTTTCACCCCGTGATCCGGAAGCAGAAGGAAAAAAATGAGTGCATGCGGGCGGATTACAAAATCGCGCGGGTGCTGTAAATAAAAATTGGACTTTATTTTTTTTTCGTGTTTCTTCAGCAGCGATTTCGGGCTCATCGACGAGCCGAGGCCGTTATATCTATTTTTCTTACTTTTGCCACTTCTTTTGAGGGCAAACAAAACTAAAATGCATAAATAGAACAAGAAAAATCGGCACATACACAGAATATCTTTTTTCTCGCTTTTGGCACATCTTTTTTTCGCAAAAAAATTGAACGTGAAAAGTTCGCATATATATGAATACTAAGGAGTGCGGAAGGCAGGGAGCGCAACAGAGAGAGAGAGAGAGTGTGTGAGAGTGCGCAGAGCGGGGGTGGGGGAAGAAACGTGCGCGAAGCTAGGGGAAATTAACCGATACAATGAGTGTATACGTTCGCCGTATTACGTCGTCTTTGTTTTCTTTTAATCAACGTGTCGATTTTTTTCAGTTCCGGAGATGTATCAAAGTGAAGAAGTGAAAAGTGACGCAACGAGAAACTCGAAGAAAAAAGCGCTAAAAATAAATAAAAAATAGAAACAAAAAACACATGAAATAAAATAAAGTGAAGAACGATAGTGCGTTACCGAACGTCCCGAAATTAATTTTCTTCTCCCTGCTCCCCATTTCCCTCGCATCCTTCCTCACTTCCGCTTTCCATATTTTTGTTCCACCCTCGTGCCCGATGTCGGGATTCGAACGCGCAATTATTGACTGTGCGTCGTCGAGATTCGTGAACAAATGCGATCTCGCCGTGATCACGGCGGCTGAGAAACGTGCCGAAATTATAATTCTACTTCTCGATATTATTATTATTGTTGGGAACAAGGCGAGACGTTGATCCGACCGAGAGATCCGCGCGACGTCATGCTACGTCGTCGACGTCGTCTACTTTAGGCAAAGGGCGCGCACGGGTCGGAGGTGCTTTTTTTCTTCTTATTTTTCCCCCTCCCCCCTCTCCTTTTTTGTCTATACGACCGGCCGCTCGCCCCGAATCGCGGGACCGAAAGGCACCCCCTCCCTCGATCGAAAGAGACGCGGGACGACGCGGAAAAAAACACGCAACAATAACGGCACAACAAAATGGCAAAGATACTGAACAAGGATCCCGTTACGTACGAGCGGGAACGGGACAGCTTTCTCAGGGAGCTCCATCACTTTCACGAGACCAGAGGGTGAGCGGAAGACTTTTTTCGGCACTTCTTCACCAAAGGGATTTGCGGTTTTAGTACCTCATTTTCAGATGTTTTTCCTCAAATTTTTCGCTTTCGTGTTTATTAACTATTTATTATTATTGTTGTTTTTTTTTTGCTTTTTCTAACAGGAATTTTTTTCACTCAATATTCGCGCACGATAATAATTAATGAGAATTTTTGTTATCACGCTGAGAACATGTGCATACATCCGAAATACTTTTCTTTCTTTTTTTTCGGTCCTACCTAGTGGTGGAGGAGTTTGCGGTTTTTGTGCCTCATTCAAATCTTTTTCTTCGAATTTTTCGCTTCTGTATTTATCAAGTATTCGTCATTATTATTATTGTCATCAGTTTTTTCGTTTTTCCGACGAGGGATTTTTCTATGGATCATTCTTGCACAATAATAATAATAATGAGAATTTTTGTTATCACGATGAGAACATGGGCATACATACGGAATAATTTCTTTTTTTTTTTTCGGTCCTTCCGAGTGGTGGAGGGGTTTGCGGTTTTTTGCCACATTTTCATTTTTTTCTTCGAATTTTTCGCTTATGTGTTTATTAGATATTCTTTTTTTTAACTTATTATGATAATAGATTTTATTGCTCCGGGCAACGCAATTCCTCAGTTTGCACTGGTTCGCAATTATTATTAGTTTTTTCGTTTTTTCCGAAGAGGGATTTTTTCCGGATTATTCTCGCACAATAATGATGAGAACTTTTGTTATCACGATGAGAACAGGTGTATACACCATATATTATTGTTATTATTACCATTTTTGCGATGAATTTGCGAAAAGTATCGATAATGATGAGAATTCTTGATGATCGATGATGATAAAAAACGTGATATGCGATTGATGACATTGATTTTATTATTGATAATATGTAGAATCACGTTAACCGCATATATATATATATGCGGGATATATTCTTGCGGTTGTCATTATCATTATAATTATTAAGACATACGGCTATTATCACTACATAGTAGATACATCATTACTATTCTATCTATCATATGTGTAGACAACGAACTAGAAGGATGCCGTTGAAATGCAGCGAACATAATATTTTTTAATTTCCCAAATTGCCCTTGGCAGAATTAAGCTTTGATTTTTTAAAAATATTATCATCAAAATAGCTATTTGTTATTTTTATAACATTCGGCAATTTTGCTGAGGGCTACGAAGATCACGCAAACATTTTGTAGAATTCTTATTTATGGCACTGAAGTTTGCATCGTTGGGATGCAAAGAACATTTTTTTTTATTTCGTATCTAAATTTTTTTTTGGCCAGTCCATGCTACAAAAGTCACGGCAACATTTTTGCAAATCGGTTCTAAAAATTTGTATTCAAAAACTGCAAAAAATATTTTATATTATCATGAAAATAAGGAAAAATGAAAAAGTCAAAAAGACCTTTCATCTAGAAGGATGACGTATGGGGTTGAAGTTTGCATCGTTGGAAAGCACCGAAAATTCTTTTGAATTTCTTATTTTCATCATTGTGCAAAATCATACTTTGCAGATTTAAGTCGTAGATCGCCAAGTGAGAATCCTAAGAAATGTTTGCTTGATTTTCGTAGCTCAAATCTGTCAAACGAAAATTGGAGAAAAAAAACTTTTTCGTTTCAACGTCATGATGACATTGAAGTTTGCATCGTTGGAACGCAACGATTTTTTCTTCTTTTAATTTCTTCATTTTTATCCCCATCCAAAGCCTCTTTTTTGCGAATTGAGGTAATACATCTTCAATAAGAACTCGTGAAAACGTTTGAGGGATTCTAACACCCTAAATCGGCGTCAAAAAATTGAGTAAGTAAAAAAGAAATAACATTCGTTGCATCCCAACGATGCAAACTTCAACGTCATTTAGGAGGAGATATTAGAATACCGAGACGATATACAAATTTCGGGCATCGTCTGGTTTTTCTTTCTCGTTTTCGTATCACTTTCTTCGGTTTTTGTATCGTATATTTCAAAAAAAATTTAATGATTTTTCTCTCGATATTTTGAATTGGTAATTACATATCGGAAATTGATAACGAGTATACGTATCAAGAGTCGTGGGGGCTTTTTGTTTTTTACTTTCTCTCGATTCTGCAGTGTCGCTCGAGGAAGATCGTGTCTCAGTGTTCGATGTGTGTGCCTAATTTATGTCTGTATAATAATTTTTATCTTTTTATTAATACATTTTATTACTATTATTTTCATGTGTTTTTATTGAATAAATAATTGAAAAAGTTATATATCCGCACATATATATATATATATATATATATATATATATATATATATCCCACCGTATGGGTGGGTATATATAACCTGTATAATTATTGTTTCAAAAAAAAGACCCGAAAGTAATAATAATAAAATATATTAATAAAAAGACAAAAAATATTTTTGCTAAAATAAATTCAAACGCACAAACACACACACACACACACACACACACACATGCACATAGTGTCGATATAGTTGGGAGCAAGCGGCTCGCGTTCACATGTTAATATTTCAGTCACACTTTGCAGTGCAAATCTCTCCCTCACTTTCGCTCAGAGACTCTCGAGTGTGTAGAGCAAGCAACATAAATATATCGACACCCCGAGTGGCGTCAAAGACACCCGACATACAAAAGATGTACCCGCTTGTATTTTTATCTTGCGACGATAAAGGCAAAGAGAAGAAAAAGAAATTCGTTTGGTTCGTCGTCTCCTCGCACGCGAAACGCTCTCTGCTGAATTTCTTAATCTTTTTCTCTTTTTTTTTTGTGTAATAAAAACTTTTTCAATCGGCGGTTTTGTTTTCTTTTTTACCGAGTGCCTTTAAAAAAATATATGCGAAGGTATTCGGTATTGCGTTTTTTGCGATCGGTTTATTTCGTTTTATTTGGCTTTCTCCGATATGTCTTTGATTTTTTTTGCCGAATTTATTGTTTCTTTTTTCTTCTTATTTAGTCTCTTTTTGAACGAAAAAATTCATCGATCTCGACGTTTCTTTGGTTTACAGAACGCCGTTCAAGAAATCACCGAAAATCAGTGGGAAGGACGTCGATCTCTATTTGCTCTACGTCCTTGTCACGGCCCACGGTGGATGGATGAAAGTAAGTCTCGTCACTTTTACGTGTCTTTTTAATTTTAGTTTTCTTTTTCTTTTACATCACGCTGCAAACTTTCTCAATGTTGGTAATATTACACGGAAAGGCAATCTCGTAGTACCCCGTATTATTATTATTTCTACCACGATTCGTCGCTGCCATTTTTTGTCATTGAACGATACCCGTTCGTACCGAAAAACATACCCAAACAACTGAGAATGGCCTCGTACCCTAAAGGTTATGGTACCCTAAAGAGTAAGGCAACTATTAGTATTATATTAGTATTAGTATAATAGAAATAATGGTAATGATAATAACATTTTCATCATTATTTTTGTTATTGATTTTGTTATTTTTTATATTTTATTATTATTATCGTTATAGAGAATAATAATAAACTATATTTTTACATTTTTAATTTCCAATAATAATATATATAACAAAAATAATTTCCAATAGTAATATATAGTATAGTAAAAATCATAGAGACAATTTCAATTATAGTAACAAGATTAACAGTTTTTATTGTTGCTGTTGTCATCTTTTCTATCGCGAATCATCGATGTCAGTTCTGTCATTGGATGGTACCCGATCATATCGAATCGCCGTTGTGACGAGGTGTGGGCGTGTTTTACACACACACACACACACACACACACATATACACACAGGGTGTCCTGTTATGAATGAATATTGGTGGTCCGATGGTTTTTGAAATAAAGATCATCTGCTTTTGGTTTTTCGCTTGCCATTCCTACAAATGATAAGTTTTCTTGACCTGGTTTAAGAAAAATACCCTTGATTATTTGTTTTATCTAGAAAAGTCTTCTTTTTAACTTTAAATGTAAAGGAAACTTTGTGAAAAAAAATCGTATGTAGAATTTTCATAACACCCAATTCGAACATCTCACTTTGATAGTCTGCGGTGTAAAAAAAATGTACTACACACATCGTGCCAATAACTTAAAAAAGTTGCTGAGTTCCTGTCGACTCATATTATTTCTAGAAATGGCATGCGAAAAACCAAAAGCGGATTATTTTCTTAAAAAACAATGTAAAGCCCAAAATCGCGAAAATCGTGGGACTTACTGACTGAAATTCCAGCATATAGTAGGACATGATCCGACCTGTCGACAGTTGCAAGATTATCCACTCATAACAGGACACCCTGTATAAATATATATTGATCGTCTCACCACTCATCCCGATTACTTGCGAGGCCGACAAGAGCCTGACCAACTATGATTTATTGCGACCAGAGAGAGCTATCGCACTATGTACTTTCCGAAACTATTTTACGTTTTTTTTTTATTCTCGCCAAGCTTCTGCGACCACGCCCTTTGTCCTCTCCGCAATGAACACAATCCGGAACTTTCCGGTAACCGAAAATAGCATTTACCCGACAGTTTTGAAAAAATAAAAAAAAAAAATACCAAACGAAACATTCCTTTTTCCGAGCCATACGTAGACGTCCCAGACCGGCAAAATTTTGCCGCGCTGTCTCGCACTGGTGTGGGGGTTCCCGCGGGCCGCTGAGGGGCAAGGGATGGGGCTGATATTTCTTATATCGGCGCTCCGATACTACGAGCGCGATTGCGAGAGAAAACTTGAATGAAGGGGAAG